>OX103979.1:12133830-12406636 GCA_944470395.2 Schistosoma turkestanicum | reverse complement strand
GTAAAGTATGCAGTTCAAAAATTAAATTTCGAGGTTGGGTGAAGCGAACCTATAGATTGATCACAAAGTTAAGTACGTTGACAACGTTGAATGTCGGCTCGATGGTCTAAAGTTCAGTCGTCCACGTACGAAAGTAGAAAGGTCGTGGGTTTGCTATCCCGTAAGTATGCTCTGGATGGCGCACTGCCGAGCAGCCCCATACCAGGATAAATCGGCCGTCCGGTGCTTCCAGGTTTCTAATGGTGGTCTAATAATGACTGATTCAAGATTTTAATGAAATAAAATGTATCATCACTAATTGATCAAGTTTTTCGGTTTTATAGATTTATCAACTCAATATTGTCAAAGTTCAAGTCAATTTGTCCAAGTATTTGTTCATACTGAGAGTGTATATCAAAGAAATTTAAATAAAACTCCAAACATGAGTCAATGTGGTAATCAATCAGTTACTAACGCTAACTCTACAGATACACCATTAAACTGTATCCGATCATTTAAGATTGGTTGGACCGGATTGCTGGATGAAATGTCCTGGCAAGAATTAGATGAACGACTTCAAAAGTTACTTCAGGTATCTTTGTTTTATTGTTTATGAAACTAAAATAAAATTAACTGCGTAAACAGCCTCACATCAATTAATTGTAAATTTACTCTTTCGTAATTTATTTCTGTTTAACTTGGATATTGAATATGTGTATGGTTTAAAAGTCACCAGCCAGTAGTACTATGAAGGAAAAGTAATGCACTATGATACTTTGGAATATTGATACTTACATGAAATCAATAAAAGTGTCGATTTCGGGACTATTCAGAATATTTTACTTTAAATTGACAGTGTAGTATTAACAATTTTCAAAAAAGTTAAATATCACTGACAGTTCGGTTTACGAAATTCAAAAGAGCTATAATATATTACTGACATTGATTTATCATAGATTTGCCTTAATTACAGTCCGTAATCTAGTAATATCTACTGTAACATATTGAATAAGAAACAAAAAGTTGGAGGGAGTATCCTGTACTCTGGATCTTCCGGTATTTATTTTTGATGGTACTCAGATTCGAATGAATTGATATTCAGTGAGAAGGGCTTGAAAATAATGACAGAATAATCCATTTTCATTTACTTGCGTGAGCCTGCATAATAGTAGACATAATTTGTTTTGTCAGTACAAAATCCAACACACAATAAATTTTCACTTTGTGTAGGATTTAAAACCTTGACTACTTAAGATTCAAATGTTGTTAATTAGTATCTTCTCCTAATTAAAACAGCCTTTCAGTGTTGATAGGTATTCGGTGACACATGTCAAAGAAAGTGGTTTGACTTTTAATTTAGACAATACCGAGTCGTAGTGGTCGATAGTTCAGATAAATACTTGTTCATGTCTTCCTGTAGAGTAATCCTCACACTTCCAAATGACTGACAGAAACTCATGGAGCTAAAAAAACACAGTAGTTGACACGTATCCAAGAGAAACATTTGCAAAGGACTGTCCTGTAAAAATATGAACTTAAAACACTTAGACCTACAGTCAGAGACCTCACATCACTTGACAGTGTTTGCACGCATCCGTTAAGTAGCTATAAATAACTAGCAAAAATATTCCAAAATCTCTACTTATTACTCTGAACTGACTCCGTTTTTTTTTTAATTTAGTGTACCTTTTCTTTAAGAATAAATAGCTTGCCAGAAAATCTATTCCTAATTGGTTTAGCCCCTCAAATCCATATATCTGAATTATGTAAGGACAACTACTGTTACAAAATATGCATACAGATGTACTTGACTTTCTGATTGATTATCTGTTAAAGAATGAAAATGCCAGCAAACTAATTCAACATACTGTCTGTGTTTTAATTTTAGTCTACCATCATTAGGGGTATAGAACAACTCAAAAATCACTTTAGATTTCAAAGAGGACATTATTACTTCACTTTCTGCATTAGTGTTGAAAAATTAACTGTTGATGTTGCAGTTGCGTTTGTTGTTATGGTCTACCACCTGCTGTGATAGATAGATAGATATATAAGCAAAAATATTTCACAAAAATGAACGTCGCCTTTTAACCTTAACAAATAAAAGAATCAATAATTCATCAAATTGCATTAGTATGTCTTGTTTATTTGTTTACTGCTTTTATTCAATAGATTTAAAAAAAAACCGAAAAAAATCTCAACAGACAGTGAATCAAAATAGCGATAAATAGCAAGATGAAAGGAAGGGTTTGATTTGGATTCTTGTTTAGTTTGATTAGTAGTTTCTACTGTTCATTGTTGTCATCCTCACAAAAAACTAGAATTTAGGGAAAGTATGCTACAAATCCTTGACAAAACGATAGAAAAACTCCTAAGAAGGATGTATAGGACACTCGTATTGCAACTCAGACTTCTTGTGAGATAGGCTGCTAAAGCATTCTGACCAATAGTCATAGATACTATACATATCGGAGAAATCTTAATCACTTGAAGTTCCCTACACAGAACGGGTTAGGTTAAAGAGTAAACTGGAATGACAGCCAATATAACTTTTACTTTTTAGTGCTTTTGTTCGTTTTGTATGTGATTTTCATAATTACCAAACAATTTTTTTAAGTGCCTCTTGTACTTCTCAGCAGTGTCCACTGAAGACTCTGTACAAAGTTAAACCCAGAACCTTCAAGTCGCTTGCATTCTTGACTTGTTGTAAACCACTAAGAACCAGGACAGTAATTTTCCTTCTAATTTTGGTCAGTGAAGAAAGGTAAAAGCAGTACATTTATTCAATAAAATCGGTGAATTAAAAAGCCAGACGTCCAAAAGTTTACTGGGAAATACTTCATTATTATTATTATTATTCTGAAATCCCTCAAATGTTCACTGCGTGCCTTAAGTAACCATAGAGATAAGGAAACTCCTTTGAAAATAATTGCTGGATTTGTGATAGAGACTGGGCTGTATGAAAATCTGTACAAGTTATGTTTACATAATCTAACTGAAGCTTTATAAAACCTTACTAGAGATCCGGTTTGAATTTCACCTCATTTTCCAAGGATCGTGCACACAAAAAAATGAAAACCAAAACATTTTTCTTACCTAATGAAATTAATTGTTTCAATTGGTTCCCCTACTATGAGTTAGGTTTGCTTAAATCGTCTACTTAATACGGCTATCTATTGTAGAATGCAACCTTAGACATTAGAACAAGTATAACCAGCCCCTCCCTCCAGGTTACCAATCAAAAGCCAGAAGAAAACAGATGAAATCTTTTCTCCGGGGTAAGTTTCGAAGTGTACATAGGAATCATGTTTGTACATAATTTTTCACATAGACTGAAAACATCATAATAATCATCCAATCTGCAGACAGTAAGTAATGTTACAATTATCCAATCACCTTATGCCACATCGATATTCTGAAAATTCCACCGGACAGTGATTAGACAGAAACTCTTAGGCCTGTGGAAATTTGTGCGAGCCATTCCCACAGATTTCATTACTTAGAGAAGCAACACATAATTATCTTTCTACATATTTGTTAATTTCGCTAGAGAGACAATAAATAAATAATCATTATTGTCTCACATATTGCTCATAATACAGTTGTATTCAATGTTTTTGTTCATCTACAGTACTACATTAATTTCTTGGATCCTAATAATCAGCTACAGTTGGATGAAACACCTGGATTACAAGCCTACCAATTAAGTTTTACATTCACTGAACAAGGTGAAATTAAAACACACAGTATTGTACGATCCTTTACTTCGGCTGCATCATCATTTTCATCATCAGGTGAAAGCGCATCACAGATTTCTTGTACAGTGTTATTATTACCTACACCATACACCACTGATGAACAGATTTATGCACAATCACCAACTAGTTGGGTAAACGACATGATCAATAAGCATAACGCTAAACATTACACATTATCAATACAAATTCATTTAAAAGGTTCTACAATGAAATTTCCATTAGAAAAAGATCAAAAATCATCAAATCAACAACAACAACAGGTGTTCGTCAACCAGAACATGTTAAAATACGTTTGCTTTGGAAGTCTCCTGCCGCTGATCACGTTGAATTCCTATTTATCTATCATTCAAGAAAATTCAGTTGTGATAATACATGGTGCAAGCGGAACTGGAAAGTCACATCTAGTTCATGACTTAACTAAGTTGTTAGTTAAAAAGTTAGTTGACTGTGTGAAATGTGATTACTGCTTTTTTTCTTATTAATTGGAGCTGCCCTATTACTGGATATGAATACTGATCTCGAAGGCTATTCTATTTAAGCATAATCGCATATCAATGGAGAGCGGCAGATGTACAGACAGGAAACTCTTATTTGATAAGGTGGTAGGGTCTAGGTTTATTTGTTAGGATATTCATCCAATATCCTAAGAGGATTATTGGCCAATACCTATTGGTTAATTCTTACTGCCCAATTTATGGTCGTCCTAGATATCAATGTCACGTGCTCCAATGTTGTTTCTTACTGGTCGTCTTAACTGTCAATGTCACAGACTTCGATGCTGTTTCTCATTCGACCAAAATGTATAAATACGCATTATCTGTAACGTTTTATGACCAGGACCCGGTCCAGGATCCTGATTCTCTTCTGGACTCGGACCTCGTACTTTCTGGGTGCTTGTAGAATACAGGTTCTACTTCATATCAAGTCTTGTCTTCTTTTACTCAATATGGGAGTTGGGATAATCGGATTTGAGTAGCATGTCATGTCGCCGGGTCCTCAATCCTTGCTCTCGTTTTCCGACTAGGTAAACTCGTTATAGTTCAAGCATATCCAGTTGACGTGTTTACGTGCAGGCGTAACAATTTAAGACCAGTTGTAAAAGATGAATAGGTAAAACGCATGAAATCGAAAGGGTTTTATAGTTATTCAAGACTAAAAGGCATGTCAGAGCCTAATTCAGTGAAATCTCCTTAAAAGTCAAAAACAGAAGAAGAATATCAGTGATGAGCTAAATTATCAAATAACAGAGGTATATTGATGCATAGCCGCTGAATGAAACTGAAGGCTGAATAGACTGAGAAAGAAACAATTGTCATAGAGATCATTTATCTTTATCTGATGAGAAAGAAATCACATCACTGGCGGACCGCTTCTAAGCAACATTGGAGGTGCTTCGTTTGCATACTGGAATTGAGAAGGAAATCGAAATAGCATCACATCCAAAGAACGAGACGGTTCACATGTGTCATTGTTTTGATGAAAAAATATTCCACAGAGATTTCCAAGTATCGACCAAGTTAAGATTAAGGTGAAAAAATAATTTTAAAAAGCTTCACAAAATTTTTTTTAATCGCAGTCATGTGAAATCACAGTTTAAAATAGTTTCATGGACGAACAAATGGTTTTAATTCAATGGAGTATTATATCATCATGTCACTTCTTTGTACATACATACGTAATGACAATGATCAAATACACTAAGCTACCACTATAAGTAATATGGTAGCTCACATCACAAATTAACTTCAACGATACATTCAATGAAAAACTGTGAGAATTGGACAGGCATTTTATTGATGTACTGGGATAATCACTACTGCGCTCCTATTTTCTTAACAAGAATTAATCCCTAAATCTTTAGATTTTACCGTCAGTGCTCAACTCGTAGATCAAAGAGTTGATGTCCGATAAATTACATTCCCAACCTCACTATTACAATGAAGTTATACTATTATGTTTCGATAAATCCTAATACCCATTACTTCAGCATATGTATATACATATATATCCTCTTAAAATGCATAAGATATAATATAACATTTGTTCAGTAATCTTAGTAAAATTAAATAAAATGTTAAATACTCTTTATATACGTAAAAGCCACTGAAAAATGAATGTAGTCACTCGGTTGGTTAGTCATATCCTATTTGCTATCCGTTTAGCATTGCTTTGTTGATAACTGATCAACATTAACAGCCCTGGTTGTCAGATAAGCAAGCATTGCTTTACCCTAGACACATCATGCTCTCTACTCTGATGATTTTGACATGTGATATTAATGATACTAGATCAGTACTATTTTACTATTATTATTTAAAAAAACCTATTGGTAAGTTATGAGTGTATTAATCAAACAAATACTGTCAGTTATTAGCAAAGTTTACATTAATCTTATTTTGCACAAAACAATTTCTTATTTCCGCAATTGTATCAAGCATTTTGTAAGTGCAGTGAATTGTGTATGATGTAGAAGAAGTAGGAAAAATCGTACAAATTTTTCTTTCACCTGAATGATTTATTTCTTGAATTTTAATTTTGATTAATTATGCTAAGGATTTTTACATTGTGTGTATGTATGTAATTTTTATGTTCGGACATGTTACATACATTTTCAGTCCATATAGCGTGAATGCAGTGTACAACTTTTGGTTTAAACACGATGGCAGTACAACTGATAGAGAATTGATGAATAGCATAGATCAACAGTTGAATTCGTACGCGGAAAATGGTTACCCTGAAGTGATCAACTTATTCAATATTCATTATTTTCAAGGATCACTGTCTGACTTACTCAATGTATTGAAATGTTCATCGGATTGGTAAGTAATGCTTGATTCTCTTTAAAATTTAGCTAGTAAACTTTTATTAACTATCCAGTAAATTAATTTGGTTTTATATGTCTGTCTATACGTACTATAGTGTGAATGAATCAGAACTGAAATATTCCTTTACGCAATATTCCTAATTGGAATAAAATCAAATTAGTAAACGTTTATATTTACTGACAAGTGAATTAGGCGTACAGTTGATCAAGTGTAAATGTCATAACTTACACCATTTCTTCAAGTGGTTGTCTTCATAAACCAATATTCTCCTTCCTATCAAGGTTGTTGTAGCTAATAAGTTCGCAGTAAATCTTGTCAACTCTATGGTTAAATAAACTGTTTCCATTAAAGCATAAACACTGAACAAAAATATATAACGCATTAGAAGATATTTATGGGTAAAACAGTGTTTGTTTGTTTACACCGGCATGTAAAATCGAAATCGAAGAAGTGCTGATTTAAGCAGATAAATTATATATATATATATATATATATATATATATATATATATATATATATATATATATATATATATATATATAGAATAAAAACCTGTAGAAATCAGGGAATACCAAACAAAACTAAAGCTACACAGGATATTCAAATACAGATTTAGGGATTACTTTGTAGTAGTCTAACATTTGTGTACTCAGAATAAAACTTAAAGATTATTGATCTGATTCTGTGAAATAATAAACTGGAACGAAACAGTCACCCAAAGTTCCATCATTTCAACTGGTTCCAAAGTTGATTTTGACTGATCAATCAATAAAACTTCACTGTTCTGAGCTTTTATTTTTACTACTTTATCTACAACCAATAAGTTCCATCAAGACTTGGCTTTCTTTGCAATCTTTAGTTTTTCGAAAATATCTGAGTGAAGGTTGGGCTTCATCAGATATGTAAACAAATAGATTCTAGGTCAAGCAAGTTTTCAACTATGAAGAACAACAATTTTTCCAGCTCATCGGAAACATCGACGATTTCCACTTATTACACAAAATCATTCAGTGCAGAGAATTTTAGGTCACTATATCGACTAGATTTCTTTTCATAGTCATGTTGTAAACTTGAGATAAATCTATATATAATCAGTGAGTTATAAATATATTATAAAAGTATACACCTACTACTACTGACCGCAACAATCGGTTTAAAAACAATAGTACAAGCATGAAAAATCTCAAGTTTGTTGAAAACAACTCAGCACGTAAGTAATGAGTTCTATTTTTACACAAGATATACTGAAAATAGATGCTTGTTGCCCAGGACTCCGATGAAAACTATGCAGCTGCTAAGATATCCACAGCTCAAAGAACTCAATACCAACTTCCTTCTTTGTTATCTTAATTAGTATTTATCAATTTTCCTTGCCTACATTTCTACTATTTATTCAGTTGCTTCAAGTGTTGGATCAATCGTTACCGAAGGGTCAAGGTATATATATAGACACAATCAAAATTTAGCTTATTTCACTATACATTACAAACAAATCTAGTTTACACTTCATTTTCATTCCTTTCAGTCCAAAGATTATAGGAACTAGTGGAACTGGTAACACGGAACTTGAAAATCTTTTGATCAATAATCAGATAAAGTGAGTCTACCAAATTTATAATCTATGTAATACAGGGAAAATAAATGTCATACTTTAGTACCGAACACTCAGCTAGCCATGTCTCGTTCTCATCCCTAAAATGAAGCAAAACTAATCCAGAAATGCTTCGAATAGTTCCAGCTTACAGTGAATCATCGAGACATTTTATGTGAAAAGAATCGCAACTAAATAGATTGCTATCGAATAAATCAAAGCAAATAAGAATTGATAAGGAAATTAGGTTTTGGTATGTCTAAAGATGAACTGATGATTGTCAAATTGAGTTATACACTAAAACAAACATCTTTACATCATTAGTCTGATTGAAATTCATATTCAGGCAGAATTTCTGTGGATTCAAGTATCCACTGCATAGAATTTCAACGCAAATGTTTAACAAATCTTCAGAAGCCCATTCTACGAAAGTCTCCTCCTGTATGTTTAGTGATAAAATAAGATAGTCTGCTGATAATTGGTATTATCGAAATTTCGGAAAATAATTGCCCGATAAGCGTTTGTTTTAACACCACCTACACTTGCACGGTAAGTTCACTCTTAGCAATTTAAAACACAAGTAAACTAGTAAACGCAATATGATGTGTTCTTATCAGCTATTCGGCTAGACAACTTTAATGGACAATGATTTGGAAACAATGTACATAGCGATTTATTCCCCTGTACCCGCTTAAACTCCTCTTATCACTCGTAACGCGGTTTCATTCATGCTATTTATCCAAATAAAAAGTAGCGACTCCTTATTAATCGAGTTTCCAAACATAATTTGCATCATACTGAGTAAGTATTTCCCTGATCCTGGGATAAATGCGATCATCAACCAATCATTATTAGACCACCATTAGAAACCTGGAAGCACTGGACAGCCGTTTCGTCCTGGTATGGGACTCATCAGCGGTGCGCATCCACGACTCCTGCTCCTCGCAGGATTCGAACCCGGGACCCTCGGTATTGTGTGCGAACAATCAATCGAACAACGTTGGATACCAGCCCAGCGGTCCGATGGTTAGGCGATACTGAAGGTCCCGGGTTCGAATCCTGCGAGGAGCAGGAGTCGTGGATGCGCACTACTGATGAGTTTCATACTAGGACGAAACGGCCGTCCAGCGCTTCCAGGTTTCTAATGGTGGTCTAATAATGATTGGTTGATGATTTCAAATGTGTAAAAACACAAAACCTCCAAAACTCTGCCCAAGAATAAATGCAATGCCATGACACGGTAAATTCTTCCTTACCATACTTCGATGTTGTGTACCCCTACAAACATACACTTTGAAAACTTACACTAAGTTATGCATCTCTTCCTTTGATGTTCCGTACTTGCGAGAAATCAGATATTTGTACCTATAGTTTATCACTAACTCTTATCCAAAATAACTATGCAGACACGACTTTTCTATTTATTACATTAGACGCTTGTACACTAAGAACTCGAAATTTTACGGACGATATGAGACACTCATTTCAGATTTTTTTTAAAAACCTATTCTTTGTTAATAACCTCATCATTAATACAGTATGTTCAACAGTGATTTCTGTCTTAAAAACATAATCGTTTGTGTTATATATTCGTTGTTACTGGAAGTTAATTACTTCAAATTCTTAAAAAGTATACCATTTGCGAATATGTGTAACCTAAGCTTTTCTGTAATGATAATCAAACAATTACCTTTTAATCCAATTGACAGAGTTATAAATCATTTATCTGATATGAATGATGCAAGTGGATACTTAGAAAGGAGCCTAAACCGTAAATTAATTCAACATCGCTTATTCAATGGATTTTATGCATTGCACGGACTTAAAGAGGATAAAGATTCTTTGGATAAATTTATCACACAAATTGAAGATAGAAATTTGAATCAGTTGATTTCATGGCTAATGGAATTTTGGAATCAGCTGAATGAAATTCCTTACTTGTTCATACAATCCAGTCACTTCACTATTTTCGGTATACGAACATTTCTTACATGTCCAATGCATTCACAGCTGTCATTGTACTGGTTTCTTGATTTATGGAATAATATGCTGGTGCCTGTTTTATTCAAAGATATAAAACATGCAACGACTTCAATTATGCCAACAGAGGCTGAGCCTTTATATAGTATATTTAAAACACTCAATAATTTTCTCGGATGGATAACAATAACGTGGCCATGGAATCCGACAATTGTCAATTTTCCAAAATCGGTTAGAGAACCGGAAATCACCTTGATGCAGAATTCAATATCTATGATTAAGAACTATCAGCTAGCCTTGTCTACATCGTGTAATTCCGATGTGGAAATTTGTCAGCATCGAACAAGTATGGATTCTGGCATTATTCTCGATGGAATTAATCCGACAAATAGCAGCAATCTTTCCAATTGTTTTGAAACTAATCCAAATATCATGTACAGTAACAATTATTATAATCCATACCATTATCCATATGGAATTGAAGACAATGCTAGTAGTACACAACACGGTGTAACCAGTATAACTGATTGTAATCCACTAGCTACGGCAACATCCTATCGAGTGCAGACGGAGAATCATACTAAAGGGAACAATTCAAAAACTGCTACTACTACTGTGAAGTAGGAAATATACACACACATAAACCACAATAAAGAAATCCTTTTGTCTTTTCATTCAGAATATAAACATAAAAGTCACAACATTCTCGGCTTTCTATTTCTGTTTGTTTCATTCATAAATAATAAATATGTAGATTACCTTACATTTTTATTCTTAAATGCTGACTGTCATGAATATTTCACTTTGAAAAAGATTGAGACTTTTTTTTCTTTACACATTCGCTTTGATATCTGTAATTGATTATTGCTTACAAAATCTTGTTCCTGTTAGGGAACAAAATTATCAATAACACTTATTAGCTAATATCAATGACCTGGAGTGGAATAAGTAGGGTGACACTGCAAGTTTTCAATTCTACTTAAAAATAAAGAAGAAATGATAGAAAGATATTGAAATTTTCATGTCTTTTTCTTTTAAAAATGCCTGTAAAGAAAAAAAATTCATTTGTTACAATATATATATATATTCATACTTCTATACTTGCAATAAACGCATTTAGTATTCGCTCAGTTATGCGACTAAACGTCGTTACAAAGTATGCCTAGATTTTATCAATAAGATTCACTACTACCGATCCGATCTATTTTATATGTATTCTTATTAATTGAAAGGCTAACAAGTTTCAACTGAAATTATTTCATTCACTTTGAAATTACGCTTTTAGGAAGTTTGAGCGGTTTCCGGAAAAATACTATAAGTTGGTTACACCCGATTAGGGATTTTTTTTACGCTTAGCATAAAAAGATCGTGCGTAAAGAGGAAATAGTAGTTCCTGAATGATTAATGTATGTAATGATATAGCCAATTTACAACCAATTAGGTTATTTTGATGTAAAATGATGATGATAATAATAATGTGCTTTACGCAAGATCTGTGGGTTGTCAGTTTGGTTAAGGACACACACACTACCGAGGGGTCCCAGAAGGGGCAGTAATAACTCCCTGCTAACTCGTCCTCGGCTGGTATTCTAGCTGACACCGGCCTGCGACATAGTTATTCACTAAATACGTTTGCTTATCAACACGCCTCGATGGTTAGAAAGCATGAAAGAACTTCACCATTCTCACATTGATCCAAATATGACTATGAATATCAACCTAACTTCACGAAGGAAACTGACACTAAAAGAAGATTTAATTGTTAAGTTGAGTCGAATAGAAAAATTACCAAAGTTTACTGCAGTTTAGTAGTTTAACTGTTTATCAAGCTTAACGTATGCCTTTCGTTTTGGATAAAATCATCGAAATTTTTCAGTTAACTAGACATCTCATGTGGTAAAAGGCTAACGATAACAAAAGTTTGAAACTAATTCTTTTGAGGCACTGTATGATTTAATATGATTCCTTCCACGCAGATGTCATTAAGTCCACATACTTTGAGTAGTAGTGATCAACGGACTAAACAACACGCTTCTCAGACTAGTTGAGATTGGCCAAGTGGATGATATACGGTCATCCCAGTGTTAACGCTGATCAACTTGTTCAGCTGACACAGTACTACTACTACTACTAACCAAAATGTAGTCAATAGGTAAACCTAGGTTAAAACAACGAAGCAAGGCATTCAATAAGTAGTTCATACAATAACCGGGATCGGCCGAATTCCCGATCCTTAAAAGAAACAACAATATCAAAAAAAATAACAATACTTTACAATTCATCTGAACTTGTACTTTCAACAACAACAGTAATAACATTCAATCGGAAGAAAAAGATTTCTTGAAATGGAATAAGAAATTTTTTTTGGCAATAAATTTTTTATTATGCAAATTGCTAGCAAGAGCTAATCATTCCAGTCAAAAATTATCATGTTTATTATTCTCTTCAGGCTGAAGTGTATGCTTTAAATAAGCTTGCTTTTCATCCTCAACATCGGTAGTTAGATAATTATCCTGTTGAATTAAATAGAATATTTTACAAAATATAAACAAGTGA
This sequence comes from Schistosoma turkestanicum, assembly GCA_944470395.2. Classification (NCBI taxonomy): domain Eukaryota; kingdom Metazoa; phylum Platyhelminthes; class Trematoda; order Strigeidida; family Schistosomatidae; genus Schistosoma; species Schistosoma turkestanicum. Next base: position 12,393,947 of record OX103979.1, on the reverse strand, counting down.
ACTGTACTGGATATTTTATTTAGATTATACAATATCTTATCTAGCTAGCTAGCTAGCGATAAAAGTAACAGAATAATAATAATGATATCAATAAGAGAAAAAGGCGAATGGACTGGACTGGTAAATTAGTATTATTTATGATTCACGTCTTCTAATAACATTATGTGACATTTTTTTCTTTGACATAATTAATTACAAGAAATAGCTTTTCGGTTAACAAAGTGCCTTTTTAAGTATAGAAAAATGTAACAGACCAAATGTTACTTAAAAAAAAAGTGATCACTTTATAATAAACAGCACACAAAATTGGTCGAATATCGAACGAGTCTAAATAAAATTATACTGTTAGTTACTGGGAAAAAAACGCAGAAATGAATAGGTGAAAAGACTATAGTTATTACAACGATATCATTTAACTCAAGAGTAGAATACTATATGACATAGCTTATGTTAACCTATATTAGAAAGCTTTTAGATAGAATAAACTATGAATTACAGACTGTAACGAAATATGACATCTTAATCTAGTCTCTTTGAAGTTTATCCTGGTTCACCTTCACACCAGCCAACGAACCTTCACTTCAAATACATACTGCTTGAGACAAGGAATTTTCCCTACAGACCCGTGTATTTTGTGCAAAATCAAACACTTAGGGATTCCGGTAAGTCTCTATGGTACTCTTAAATCACCGATAATCAAATTCAAGTAAATTGGGTATCTCAACGAGCTAAGGTAGATATTTTCTTCGAGTATAAATGGAAAGCAAAATATATCATCGGACTATTTTGTCAGGGGAATAGACTCACTTTCTGCGATACAAATGTAATAAACCACCGTTCAAATAAAATCGGACTATCATATCAACCTCCAGTTCTCAGTCGCTTGTAGATACATGATTGAGGTTCATTTGACCCAGCAATAACCCATTACGTTGTAATCAACTGATAAAACCGAAGATGAATGATCTTAGCACCAAATAACAAACATAATTAGTACTTAGTTAACTTACAAAATAAGAGAAATTCTCTTTAATATGCAAGCTCCTGTCCGAACGTAAGAGTAGTTTGAACTGGTACGGTTTTGTTTATTCCCTATTTTTTATTGAGCTTTGTCTATTCCTAAGTTTCATTTGTTTGTTTTAAATTATATTCTATGTGTTAATAAATAGCAGTACTACTTCCATCTTTCTATAAATAGTCATGATTCTCCTTTCACCAGTCGATTAGTCAGCAGCAACATAAAACCTAGTATGTGCGTACATAGGTTCAAGTTGCCATACCATATCGGTACAAAAAGAGGGACTTTTCAATCCGAATCCCATAGTAATAGAGATAGTAGCAGTATTAGCGGTAGTGGAAAAGATCAGGATTCACTGACATATCCCAGTATATCCCAGTAAAGTAAATTCAGAAGATTAGAATTTGAGAAGACCAAAGGACGGATGCATCCGTGCCATTGCAAACGATTTTGAGCCATCCCATTCAAAGTCTTTAAACATCGGCTATGATCGTCTACGTCTGTTAAAATAGCTCAGTCCAGTTGTCAATGACTTCATGAACTGCATTTTATCAGCATCTTCACTAAGCAGAACTATGACATCGGAGTATTCTAAGTCAACCAGCGAGTCTTCTGGTAGAGGGTCCTGAATAGTCAGGTAATGACAGCGTCGTCTTTAAAAGCATGTTGATGACAAATTTAGATAGGAATGAAGAACGTGAATAACCCTTGAGAACACCACTGGAAGTAATCAATTCCGATGACAGTTCTCCATAAGCCTTCACTCGACCAGTAATGTTCGTATAGTGAGCCTGTGTAAGATTACTGTACTACATCGCGATACACCTTTCAGTAACAGACGCTGTCAGAGAACCTCACGATCGACAGAATCAAACGCTGCCCTAAAGTCACGGAATACAACTACTGTCAGACGTTGAAATGCATGTGTTTGTTCTAGAACCTGACGAAGTGAGAATATCTGTCTATACATTCACGTTCAAGCATGAAACCAGCCTGTTTTTTGTGAATCCGCTCCGAGTATTATTGAATCTAACATTTCATACACTATATTAGTTAAACTGATCTTTGTGTGATTGCCACAAGAGGACTGTTGTCCTTTCTTATAGACTGGCACAATCAGTGATTGAGACTAAACTGATGGGGTTAAGTCGAGTTCACAGTTTCCTACCTAAGGTACCAGTCAAACTACTGCTAAGAGTGAACCACCATCTTTAAAAATCTCAAGGGTTAATCCATCAGTACCCGCTATTTTCCCTCGTCGTAGGTTGCCTATATATGGTGGCCTTTTCAACCTCATCACGAGTTGGAGTGCTCACATCAACTTGCCATCCACGTTGACTGAAGATAGTGGGTAACCAAAGTATGGTTAAAGACCAGTTGAACTGCTCCCTAAAGTGTTCCGCCCAATGATCCAATCTCCTGAAATGAGAATGAATAAAAGTTCTGTCTTCTTCCGAGATAGTTTCGCTGGTAGTCAGATTTCTAATACTGGTTTCAATGACAAATCTGAATAGTTGTCTACTGCTACCTATTGACGCTGCATTTTCTATCTCTTTTGCCTTTACTACCCACCACTGTTCGCGATCGTTGCGTAGGCTTCTTATCAGCCTGCGTTTAAGCTACCTACACTCCTAGTCGTGTTCAGAGCCAGATAGGACGAGTTTCCAAGCATCTACCAGTTCAATGACAATGTACACTTTCTTTATCCAGGTTCAAATACTTATTTTGTTAAATATCAACAATCGTGTAGAAATAGTACAATTTTTAGGGAGTTGTATTTTTCGTTTTTGCAGAGCCGGTTGTAGTCATAGAACCGTGCGAGTAAAAAATTTATAACGACAGTCTGTTTCTTTCGAAAAAAGCGAATCCATTTGAACATGTACATTGTAGTATAAATGTGAAATGTAATACTTCAAATTAGCACATCGAGAAACAAATAAAGAATTTTAAAGTATGTACTGATGATAGATAATGATAGATCACATAGATTATGAATAGGAACAGGACTTAATGACAAATTGGGATTACTTAAAATCCTGAGAGCAAAGAAATGGTATGTATGGTATTCTAGAAATTTGAATCGACTACATTTCAATAGTGCAATCGACACCAAACTAATAAACTTTTAGATAAATACCAATTTTTTACAACTTGAGCACGAAAATAATAACCGAATGGTGACGACAAGAAAAATACATAACTTTTATTGTTAACGTTGAAAAATCAATTTAGATCATTCTGAACTTACCTTCTGTGATCCTTTTGTTAGTCGGGATTGTTCCATATCTGTAGATCGAAGGCTTCCTTCATTTACTCGGAAACTAGCGCTGTTGAATGAACTCTGAGTTCGACCATGATAACCGGCACCTGGAATACGCTGACGACCAGGAGACCATTCAGGTCTTAGTTGATTTCTAGTGAATCCGCGTCTTGTAGTATTCTCGTTACTGCTTTGAAGAAACGAATTACTATTTGCAACCAAATCATCGGCATCTTCATTTTGATTATTGTGATCATTTATTGAATTGTCATCTTCGTCAGTCTCATTGTCATCAGTTGTATCATTATCATCGCCAGCACTAAATTTATGAGTTTTTCCAAAATTATTTTTTAACTTTAACGGATTCATAAAGGTGCCATTATTATCTCCGCAATACGAAGCAGTTCTCTGATTTTCTTCATCTGTACACTAATCAAAAGTAACAATATAATATTGATCCAAATACACGAGATTCACTATAGTTCAGACGTCTATTAAAAGTAATTTAAAAATGCAAAGCGAAAAAATTTAAACAAAGTTGACACAAACGTAAACTGATGAAAAAATATTTCCTTTCGTGTTGGGAGATCGAAAAAATACTTCAAACAAGGTGTGACAGCATAGGCCAAAAGTGGAACAGGGAGAGGGTACGATGCAAAAAACATAGTTTACCTATAATACAGTCAGGATAATAATTTTCGTCCAGTTAGAAAGATTCAGTGTACTTTTATGAAGAATATAATCAAAAACTCTAGCCGTGACTTAAAATATTCTGAGCCATGTCTGATAAAGTTGCAAAGCAAGCACCAAGTTCTGTGATTCTTCAGACAACCCAACAAGGAATTCATAGGAGGGGGCAAACAGAATCTAGTCTCATACGGCTCTTATATAAGTATCACACCCTCACATCATAGACGAACCATCTCTTTATTTTATCCATCTACTCTCATCATTGGTAAATAATACCAAGTGTCCTAAAACATGCGTAAGCCAATTACACTCATGTTTCAAAATCATGATGTCAACTAAATTCTCGTTACTGTCTCCAAATTTGCATTACTGACAATAATAGTATTATATGAGTTGTGTTGCCACCGGTTATGAGCAATCTTTGAGAGACAGTAATAATCAGCAATAGAGAGTTTCTGAATATCCTCCCTCAACTAGAACGGGACAGATCTCATAATCATATAGCAGAACTGCATTCGCCGAAAAAAACACATTGTGCACACGGTCCCTACACTTGGACTAAAAATTATGATACCCCCGTAGAAACACTATTTATCCTCATAAAATGCGGCCAAAAACGATGAGTATCAAATAAATTTGATAATAATACTTCAAAATTGTCAAACGTTGAACAAAGGCATTTCAGGCGACCAATTTGTAAATCAAAAATCGGGGTAACCTTACAAATTTCCATGCGATTTACAAAATTATTGTAATCGTTTCAGTAGATAGCATAGCCAGCTGCCCAAATTCATGCTTGAAGGACTGCTGATAATTAATTATTGAAAATAATATTATTTTAATTCCGAAATAAAATAGAATTAACTAATCATCATCAGTGCCGATGGCATGGTGACTGACGAAATCTCAGCTCGCATACAGAAGGCTCGATTGGCTTTTGCCAACCTGCGTCACTTATGACGTAGGCGAGATATTCGTTTGCTGACTAAAGGACGAGTGTACTGCGCAATAGTTCGCTCCGTCTTACTTTATGCCTGTGAAACATGGCCAGTGAGAGTAGAAGATATTCGTTGGTTACTGGTTCTCGATCATAGGTGTCTTCGAAGCATTGCTCGTATATCGTGGGACACCCGAGTGAGCAACGCTGTTATTAGGAATCGGGTGCTAGGTAAGAATGGCAGATCAATAGACGCAGTAGTGACACTTCATCAGTTGAGGTGGTTGGGACATGTGTTGCGTATGCCCAACCACCGACTGCCTCGTCGAGCTTTGTTTTGTAGTGTAGGAATAGGTTGGAAGAAAGTTAGGGGCGGCCAGACCAGAACATGGCGGAAATCCATGAAGTCACTGACAAGTGGACTGAGCCATGTCGGTAGTTGTCGACTACCTGGTTGGGGTCCGCGAGACGATAGTCACCAATGGTTATAGACCTTGAACGATATGGCTCAAAATCGTTTGCAATGGCGCCGGTGCATTTATTCTTTTTGTTCTCTCTAATTCTAATCTTCTGGATTCTTCAACACCTCTAGTTTTGACTTTCTTAGCTTTTCTCACTGAATCATACCTCTTGAATAGTATCCTCTAATCCTAACCTCTCCGATTACTTCTAATACCCTTACTAACTCTTCTACTATTGGATTTGAATTGACAAGTATATCTCTGTGTTGATGTGGTATGGCAACATGAACTGACGTACTTACGTACGAAGTTCTACGTTGCATCTGACTGACTGACTATTTGTAAGTGACATGATGCATGCAACACTACTTCTATTACAAAATTATCAAAAAGCTATTAAATCTTCCTAAATTAAAGTCAGCAAACATACTGATTTTTGATGTGACCAGAATCAATGGCTGAAGCTGAGTGTGAAAAAAAAATAAAACCCGGCTACCGTAGGTTAGACAAATTTTTTTTTGATTGTACTGTTGAAGTTGATGAATATTGCATCAAACATCGTTATAACAGTAGCGAATCCGATCCAATTCCATAAGAAATCGTTTGAAACGGAGAAGCTCAGTAGCAATATCTCAAATTATGATGTTGGGTAGTTCATGCTATAGATATGTTCCGAATTTAAGTAGTAAGAAATATGAAATGTACATTTTTTCACTCTAATAGACTGTTTCAGCATAAATGACTAATTATTTTTTTGAGTCCCTTAAAGCTTAACGAGATATATGCATACAAAAGAACATTCCACTTATTCACTAATCATCAGTGTGATAAGTTCAGTCCCGAATGTTAACTTTAACCTCAGACATGATGTAACGTGATACATGTAACATGTTGTTAATCACTGATGACCAGTTAAAAATCCATGCCAAACGATATTTATCCTAATGTTAAATAGTTCTGTCGATTTCTTATAGTCTTCGTATGCTTTGTGAATATTAGCGATTTTCCGCTCAATTTAAAAAATAAACTTCAAATAATCATTCTACTATTACATTTGCTACTGGCTCTTTATTGATTTGAATAAATTTCAACTCACAAACATGGTGTCTTAGTTTCGATTTTGATTCATTTTAATATCAATTTCACAGAGTATATATATATATATATATAACAGATAAATATACATTGATAAGCTTATTTCATTATATTCTCATGCTAAGAAATCATAAAATGATTGAACGAAATTCAAATACATACTTAATATTTACAACAAACTGTATTCACGTATATACACACGCACACAACTGGTAGCCATTCTTACCTACCGAATATGCTTTCACTTGTTCAGCTATAGTTTTAAGAGTAACTTCTGTATCCTCATTATTTTGATTAATAGTATCCAGAAGGCACTCATATTGACTTTCTAAGAATGCTAGATTACGAAATTTTGTCAAGTATATGGTATAAAGTGAAGATAATTCTTCTTCTAGCTGTTCATACTCTTCCATATAAACAGGTCGGACAGACTGTAATGTTGTTAAGCGTTTGCGATTCCGTTCTAATTCACTGCGTTTCTTTTCAATTTTTACATCTAAATTATTTTCATCGGCAGTAATATTGACAAGTGATGAATGCGTTTTTTCAATTTGACCATTGATTGCATTGATAGCGATTTTTACAGATTTCTCAACATATTCTCTATCTATTTGACGTCGTAAAGAAGTATCACGTACATCTCTAATATCGATTTCTTTATTTAATAATGAATTTAATGAAGCACCAGAGGATGCAAGTTGACTGCATAAATTCCTAGCCTCTTGAAGTTGTTTAACCTAGGGAATGAGAAAAAATACACTTCACTTGAATGATAACAATTTTGAAAATTATTATTTACGAATCTTGTGAATAAAACAAGCTTCTAGACGGGAATTTTTAGCTTTTTTTTACGGCTATAATAACAACCAAGTGATTTTTAATCAACTCTGTTAATCATTGTGATACCCATGGAAACATGTTCGTCTTTTGTAATTAATTATGAGAAAACGCTGAAAAAAATTATTCCTTGTAATTCAACGAATTACAAGTAAAGCGACATTCTACAAAGTTTGTGAGCAGTTTCGTATAGACGTTAAGCTCCTGAAATAGAAATAAAAATTTTATGCAATCAGATCCCTTCATAAATGTAGCAAAGGCAAGCAAAAAACAAAGCATGCGGAATAAAATGAACGCATTTTATTTTACTCTTCCTGATTAGCTGCATAAGGATTAGAATTACAATGATGGCATTAAAGATATGTTTAACATACGTCAATTTATGGAGTTCACATTCATGTTCAGAATGTTCATAGGAAGATAAAGAACAGGCAGCAATCGAAGTAAATCAGTAAAGTCAAAACCGATATGTATTAATATCTCGGGAAAGAAGTGGTACAGATGAGAATAGGTGTTATAGATACTGTTTAATCAGAACCAAGATAAAATAGCTTATATGAGAGTAATGCAGTAATAGCACAATCACTCAACATGATAAGAAAACATTGAAGGAAGAGTGAGGAATTAATGGAAGTTATTTGATAGACACTCAATGAACACGGCAGAGAAATACTAATTACATTTGTCATCTGTATATGCATCGGTCAGGTCAGAAGTCAGTCAATCAACAACAGCATAGAACTTCGTACGTACGTACCAAATCGGTCAGATCAGAAGCGCTGTGTTGTTTGTTCGTTTTTCTTTTTATTTTAAAACCAAGAATTCAATTTTTTTTTTGTCAACAATCCAAAACATACCTGACGACTGTACTTTGGAGACTTCGTCCTTTTTTAGGTACATAGTGATGGAAGTTTGCTTAGAAATCCTAGTTGAGACTTTCTTCTCTAGTTTTCCGATATACTTGCTACCGCAGATACACGCATGTTTATCATTCAGTCAGTTACAACGTACAACTTCGTACATCAGTACATAAGTTCAGGTTGCCATACCACATTAACACAAACTCAATTGTCAATTCAAATCCCATAGTAGTAGAGGTGTAGAAGTATTGGCAGTAATCGGAGAAATTAGGGTTCGAAGATATTATACAAGAAGTATAGTTCAGTAAAGTAAATTTAGAAATAAAAAGATAGAGGTGGTGAGGAATTCTGAATATTAGACTTCGAGAGAACACAAACAGTGGATGCACCTGCGTAACTACTAACGATTTCGAGTCATATCGTTCAGGGTCTCTAACCATGGGTAACTTTCGTCTCGCGGACCACAACCAGGTAATCGACACGTACCAACATGACTCAGTCCAATTGTCAGTGACTTCATGGATTTCTGCCATGTTTTAGTTTGGCCACCACCAGCTTTCTTCCAACCTACCCCCACGCCACAAAACATGTCTCGTCAAGACAGTCGGCGGTTGGGCATACACATGGGCATAACACATGTTGCAACCACCTCAACTGATGAAGTCTCAATAGTTCGTCAATTGATTTACCTTCCCTACATAGTACTCGTTTCTTAACAGCTGCTTTACTTTCTCCATTCTCCCAGAATACTCGAACAATACTTCGAAGACACCTATGATCCAATACTAATAACCTAAGAAAATCCTCAACTCTGACCGGCCGTGTTTCGCATCCATACAGTAGAATGTAGCAAAATGATGCACAGTACACTCGTTCTTTGGTTAACAAACGGATATCTCGTCTACACCATACATGACGTAAGTTGGTAAAAGCCAATCGAGCGTTCTGTATCCTTGCTGAGATTTCGTCATTCACCAGGACATCAGCACTGATGAGACTCCCGAGATAAGTAAAGCGGTCAACACGCCTAACTGCTTCCCCCACTATCACTTGTTCCGGTGCCGATGCAAGCCAATCCTGAAACAACATTTTGCATTTCGAGGAGGAAAACCGCATCCCAAACATGCTTGCATTGTTGCTTAGGGCAGTCAGAAGACTGCATTTTGTCAGCGTCTTCACCGAATGGCACTATGTCATCAGCATATTCTAAGTCAATAACCAAGTCTCCTGTTAGAATGTCCACTCGTGAAAAGTCAGACGAATATAATGTTAACTTTAAAAGCAAAGTTGAAAAAGAATGGAGGAGGTGAATATTCCTGACGAATAGCAATGGAAGTAATCAATTCCGATTACGGTTCACTAAGGCTAATGCACTTCCTCTGTACCACTGTCAATGACAAGCTGCCACAGAACCCTCACGATCGACACAATCAAATGCCGCTTTAAGGTCTAGAAATACTACTACTGTCGGACGTCTGAACGTGTGTTGTGTTCTAGGAGTGGTCTAATGTGAATGTCTAGTCTGTACAATCATATCCAGGTAGGAAATCAACCTGGTTTTCCCTAATTTGCTCTTCACGAGCTCTAGTCAGGCGTCTCAGTATTATCGAGGCCAATATTTCAGATACTATATCAGTAAGACTGATTCCTCTCTGATTTTCACAAGAGTAGTTTTGTCCTTTCTTATACATTGGGACAATAAGGGATTGAGACCAGTCAGATGGGATTATGCCCAGTTCTTAGATTCTACCTAAGATCTCAGTCAATCTAATTGTTAGAACTGGACCACCATCCTTAAAAATTTCAGGAGTAAGCCAGTCAAAGCCTACTGCTCTCGCTCACTTCAGATTTCCTATAGCTTTTTCAACTTCATAAAGACTCGGAGGACTTACTTCGATTTGTCGTTCAGGATGGCTAGAGATCGTGGGCAACCGAAGTGTGACTGAAGGCCAGTTGAATTGATCCCTGAAGTGTTCCGCCCATCGACCCGATTTCCTGGGTTGAGAATGAATGATACAGCCATCCTTTTCCGAGATTGTTTCGCTAACAGATGGGTTTCTAAGACCTGCTTCCATGATAAGGTGGAACAGATGTCTACTGTTACCTATCATTGCTGCCTTTTCCATCGCTCTTGCTCTCTCTACCCACCACTGTTCGCGATCATTGCGTAGGCTTTTTATCAGCCTGCGCTTAAGCTGACTTTGCTCTTCATCGTACTCAGAGCCAGATTGGATGAGTTTTTGAGCATCTATCAGTTCAGTAGATGCTAGTGAAATCCACGGCTTCTTCCTAACCTTACGGTTTGTCTTGCTAGCAGATATCACTGCTTTTTACACAGCCTTTTGGATATCATTCCAAGCTGCATTAGTATGAGCATCACTTATTACATGGCTGGCGATCTAACTGTTTTTCTAATTGTTCCTGAAATATATTCTTAGCTTTGTTATCATTAAGTAGAACCCTGAGAGGTTTGTTTGCGGTGTTTTTTCTACGTCCAGTAAGGTCCAAACAAATATGCTATCGCACTAGAGCATGGTCTAAATCTAAACTTGTGCTCCAGAATAAGCGACAGTCCTCTATTGAACCCCTCCATCGGTGGCTGATGGCGATGTGATCCAGTTGGGTGCAGTTTTGGGACGACTTTGAACGTGGCATGTTTTTCCTTGTGCTTAAAGTTAGTGTTTGCAAGAAATAGGCGGTCATCTGAGCACAGTTGCAGCAGAAGGTCGCTATTATCTGTTCTACGTGTCGCAACGCCATAAGATCCACCCAGATTTCTTAGCTTTTTACTTAGTCCACTTACTTCTGCTACTATTACTTTATCACAGCGCATAACATTTTGAAGGTCCGAGAGGTTTTTGTTAAACTCATCTTTTATATCATCTGAACTGCGGTCAGTGGGAGCGTAGGCAGAGACAATAAACATTGAAAGCTCCTACATGTTGTTTAGAACGGGGTTTCAGGACACCAGGAATAACGTTTTGTGGACTTAAAACGTTTGCACCAGCGGCGCGAGGTAATAAAGGAATGAAAGGAGAGTTGATAGTGGAGATAAGAGTGTTATTAGGTGTATGAATGATTTGGTCTCGTGTACTGTTACGGGAATGAGGGCGGGTGCGACTTCCCGGCTGCCCGCACCTTGAAATGTTGTTTCTTGAGGAACGAAAAGGAAGGTAGATTGGCGTCGGTCTTACAGACCTGGGAGCATGACCACAGAGCCGAAGGAATAGCTGCTTGAAGCCGTTCATGCACAGCACTTCTGACGGCCAAACCGTCGGAGACGGAAGGTAGCATCGATGCAGATGCTGGTTGTCCGAGGGAATCACCTTACTGTTGTCACATCGCTCCACATTCAGCAGTACAACTTTGCCCTCAGACCTTGAGTAGCCGCCTTTAGTCTTATCGTTCTCCAATCGACCTGCCTGGCATGGTATAACCTACAAAAACATATGTTCCAGTCAATATAGCTCGGTTGGATTATCACGATAATCAATCCCGACCACCACATCAAGGTAGCAGCTACGGTCGAGACCTAAGTTTATAGATACACCTGAAGGTTACTTCTAAAGTGTACAGAGATTTATGTAATTTATGATAGAACACATTGCTTCTGACCCACTTCTGTTTCGTTCATACTTGTAAACCAATGCAACTCTGTTCAGCTAATAACTAGTGTCACTAGTCTGGATACTTTCGAGTGCTTTGTTTAAGTGCATATGAGTAAAGTTCACAAGTCACTATTTTCATGATGTATAGACAAAAAGGAATCGGTTCTGGATATTAAACCAGTTGTATGGTGTATAAAACACAAACAATAAAGCAGTAAAGCTTATATACAACTAATTATTAACAAACTTTAATCACTAAAAAACTATTCAAGAGTTAAGCAGCAATTGATTTCGTTTACTGTCACAATTATTAGAAATCTGAAGGCAAGACAGTAAGCCGACAATTCACTTGTAACCATATTCAAGCACTATAATTAGAAATGCAAGTGTTTACAAAAAGTCTCAGAAATAAACAAAGATGCATTTACTTGGACACAGAGAGCTTGCTACTAGAAGCCAATTAGATGGTGAACACTACTAGAAAGAAAATTAGCAAGCGCAACCCAAATGAATTCAAAAATGCTTGCTTTGTCGATACCTGAATCGATGTGCAGTCATCTCAAGTAGGCTCATAGTCGACTGACTTATACGGGATGAAAGAAGGCCCATGTCAAAGAGGTCTTCGAGGAATAAGAAATAAAAATGCAGGTTCCTACAGTGCCTCGCTTTACAAGTGCCAGAAACCAAGAATTCCTTAGAAAACCCAACTCTAAGTCTAGGTCTATCTCCATCAGGAAAAGCAACAAAAGTTAAAACCTTACCACAGAAGTCGTTGACAATCACTAAGTATCTTACAATGAGTCTAATACAATTGTAATTACCCCACTGAAAGCTGATTAATGGATGTAAATAACGAATGAGAAACGATAAAATGTCAAGACGGTCTTCTTAACCTTGGCCAATAAGTCGAAGGCTGATAATGGTGACAGTCAGTCAGTCAATTATAATGTAGAACTTCGTACGTACGTACGTGAGCTGAGGTTGCTATACCGCATTAGCAGAGTCCAAGAGAGCAAGAGCTCTAAGCCCAGAACTCTCAGTATTTCATTGGATTGACAATAGGTTCACGCAACTTGCTAATAGTTTTAGGTATCTCTAAGGTTATCTTGCTGAAGGTTTGTAAAACGGGCTGCCGAAAAGACTCAAAAAAAATCCATACCAGGCTTCTATAAGTGACATTTGAATCTCGCAATGGAAACAAACCGAGGGGATAGGGAGTTTCTGACCATAAAGACTTGTTCTTTGTGGGTCGTATGGAAAAAAGATAAATTGTAAAAGGACTAAAACTTAGATTAAATAATGATAAACGGGACCTTGGAATCTCAAAACTTTTGGGTGGTGAGACCTTGAAAGAAAATGATGCCAAAGCCACTTTGAGCATCAGGAAACCAGTTTTATTCTCTCCGGATCTGTTACAAGAATGATTAGAGCTTGCTCAAACAGCAGCCGCAGCTAGGTTTGCAGATAGAGTATCAATTAGTATGTAATCACTCAGTTTGTGGATAATTAAGAAATTGGTCTCGAAATCATAACCTCGTAGCCGATGGAACAAAAAGCGTAAAGGAGTAGTAGTAAATATGCTCACTAGGAATATAATATTTTTACGTCTGTACATTGAGCGTCCTCAAGAGGCTAGACAAAAGAATCAGAATCTCTTATTCAAACGGCTTGGGAATAATTTAAAATCTCTACATAGATGCATGTCTCTTAGATTACGCCAAGTAGTCCAAAAACCTCCCCACCGTTATTGAGTAGGGAAATTTACTTCCTTCGCTTTAAAAGGGAAAGAATATGAGAGAGGTTTGAGACAGTGGGCACTGCAGAAATAAAATCTCAATATCGGAAAGCCCGAAATACTTGTGTCCCAATCCTTCACAAGTAGAAGATTTTATGAAGAAGGCTTCTTAAGGAAACTATAGAATATCCAAAACGCTTATATTTGGCGGCATCTCGAAATCATGGGGAGATAGTAGTACTACATCTTTAGTGAGGGTCAGTTATTGTTAATCACGTATGTTCTCTGGTTTCCTTACTAACTGATAGATTTCCATTAAGGAACTTCAGGTCTATGGGCTGTTAAATGGGCTTCATGTGGGTAAACCGATGAGACTCACTGAGGTGCATCCTCGATTATCTGATGTGCTCGTATCTCGTAATCTATCTGTAATCCAGGTAGGTCACTTAAAGACTGGAAGAGTTTCATAAGTCCTATCTTAAAAACAGGTACGAGACAAACCCGGGAACTCTCCGATAATACAACAAACTTAAGTATTTAAGTCTTAGAAAAGGGTATTCTTAAATTTATTATATGATGACAAAATTATCTATGAAAAGCTGCACGGCTCTGAACGGGTTATTCATATCTGATGAACCCATTAATTGCTTACAAATGTTGTCATGTTCTTAAAAACCAATAGCTACTTATAGATGCGGTCTTCATTGGCTTTAGGAAGACGTTTGACAAAGTCCCTCACGACCTGTTTTTATTTACTTTAAGTGTTATCGGGATCGGAGGCAACCTACTCATGTGGATTAAAGATTTCACATTTTTGCGTCAACAAATAGTACGGGTTAACTCTGAGTTGTTTAGCAAAGAAATGGTGATTAGCGGTATGTCTCAAGGAACAGTTTTGGGGCCACCATGGTATTACATTATCATAAACTTGATTAATGTACACGAGCAGTCTGTCCCTGTCGAAAAATGATAGTTAGATGTAGCATTTATGCTAAAAATTGCAACTTAGCTGATTTCTGTAATCACATCGATTCCAGACGACAAAAGACTGACTAAACTAAACCTATTTACCTTGTCATATGTTAGAACCAGAGGTTACTTGATCAGAATTTTGAGACTGCTCGATGAGAAATTCGCACCAATAATTCTAATTTGTCTCGTCTATTAAAGCAAAAAAATTAGAGGGATACTAAAAATTTCTGATCAATTTACCGAGGATTTGTGCAATCGAGAACTGATTTAAACAAGATCGCTCTTAAGCAACAAACCTATTTTAGACCTTTAAATATGCCTAAGACTGTCTAATAACTTAGTTGAGAATAAATCAACATTTCTATTATGGCTTTGTAGATCAAAATCCTCAGCGTGTTAAGACATGAATTAGCTGATAAGATTACGTATAAATATATACATTTTTAGTCATACTAACATATTATGGACTACTCACCTTACCAGAATCGAAGACCTCCGTAACATTTAAAGGGTTCGTCTCATCTTTTGACTCGGCATTACTATTTTGCATTGCTTCATATAAGATCTTGGTTATTTTCATAAGTTCCCTTACGGCAAATCCATCTGCCTGATATAGCTTTTTACTGTTTAGTTTGACACATGCTTTTGTGAAAATCAAGTGTGTTACTACCTTTATAAACAAAACGCGATCTTGTTCCGAGTCAAGGCGCGATGGTAAGTCAACATGAGAGTCATACCGGAGAACTAACCATCTGAGGATTTCAGCAATCAAAGGGAAATTTGGAGTTCGGAAATTTTCTAGGGATATGACACGAGGGTATCCCAAGGAACGCATCATCTCAGTAAATAACCGCATTTCACGGAAAGACATTTCGACCTGACTGTTACTAAGATACGAAAAGGCGCTAGGTACTTCGTGAATAAAATAAAACAAAGTACCCTCACAAATATCAACAAGCATATGAAAACAATATCTATGCTTTTTAATAAGGGGTCAATAAGTAACGGATTGTGGTTATGTCTTATTCCATTAAAATTCATCATATTAAGACCGGACATGCGGGTACGGTTCCAATATCCAATACCTTTTTCATGATTTAGTATAAACCAGTTGTTTTTGTGAGACTGCTTCTTGTTGTTTCGATATTATTCTCGATATTTTGTGTTAATGATACCTATTACTAAACAGCAGTGTGTTACATGATGCTCGCCGGTTTACAGGCTAGATCGAATTCTTACAAATACTATCATATTTACTGTAATAGTTTTCTCAGTTCACGCCATTCCACAGATATTTTCAATCTGATGCGATGAAATTTCTAACAAGTGATCACAAGTAGGTTAGTTAACCAGCAAAATTCATAATTCCGGTGTGAGTCACGAGATGCTGTTTAAGAAGATTTACTTTCAGAGTATTTGTGTAATGAGACAAGTTACGAAGTTCATACCTGGTAGAAAGTGCCGATTCAAAGGGGCCTGGTATAGGTTGTGGTCTTGAAGTACTCGTTCATAAGGTATGCGTTGCGTATAGGAAGATTCATGACTATTCATAGCTGTTCGGGTTCTGAAGAAAAACAAAGGAGATCAGGAATAAAGAGCAGTTAGGCGATAGGAATATGACTAGAGAATCGTTAACCGTTCATGGCGGATTAGATAAAGTAATGGTAGGCCAGTAGACAGAACTCATTCAACCTGCTAAAATTAAAATAAATTGCAGTAAGACAGCCCTTAAACTAGTGAATAGAAAGGTAAAGAACAGAGAGCTGTGACGTGTATCTAGTTGTATACAGTTCGAATAGTGGAATAAAAGTTGAACTAAGATTCTGGAACTATAGTTTTTAAAGTTAAAGGTGCAGCAGGGAAGGTGAAGTTTGTGAAAAACATTGATAACTATTTTTTTTTAGTGTCAGTCTATTTTTCATCAAGCGCAAACCGAAATCATACTGTAAATGCCTGTAAGCCAGTTGCAGGCTGTCTTGGTAGGACACAATTGGAAATATGGTTATATGGAGTAGCAGGTGTGTGAGATCAACTTCGATATCACTTATTAGTCTCGTCACCAATCAAAAACAGCAAAAAGCAATCCGTATTCTGCCCCATCAACATTGGTGGATTTCAGTCATTGCCCCCACTATTAGTGCTCTTTATTCCTCCTATTTTGATGTTGGGTTCCTTTAAAATTATTGTTATGGCCTATTTGAGGCCCTATACTTCCCATCCTGACGAAAAACACTTAATTTAAGTTCCGTACCACAAGTCTATCAGGCTGCTACAATTTATGAACTATGGGTTACGCATGAATGCAGTACCGTAAATTGCTGTCGTGAAAAATGAACATTTTGAGACAAGCTTTAAGCATTTAAGACCCATTGAGTAATCCCTCTATATCAAGCGAAAATTATTTGGGGAAATATAACCAACCAAGAAGAATTTTATGCCAGTTCAGAGAGGAGGAAAAAAAGTAAACTCAGCGCTGATTTCACTATAGTCTAGACGTGTAAAGAGTTATAATGTATGACCATTGTCATTGAGTTTACGTGTGCAGATGAATCAGTGCAAATGAGGACTTTTTAAGCTGCCTGACAAACGCGTTTAGTTCAGCAGCAGTGTGCACCTTCGAAGGGAGAGTATGTTCCGTATTAGTGCACAAGTTTCAGATGGAAGTGAAGTATTCGAATTTCTCCACGTTCGACTTGTAGCTAGTTCTGCTAACCTCGATCTTGATTGGTTGCTGTTGACCTTAAACATGTCGTTGTTTCACCTTTGTTTTGATTGTATCGCCCTTTCGATCTGTTTCTTGATCCGATGTCACCTATGATTTTTCTGATCGGTCAATAAATTGGGTCAATGTCGATGTGTTTTTTTATTACTGACTGACCTGAGTGCCAAGCTTCTAAGAATTCTCTAATGTTCTTTGTCCTCCCCCTATCCAGTATTTCCACACTGTCCCAATCCAATGTATGTCCATAATTGTCGGTGTGTATTGATATAAGCGAAGAATTGTCAAGGTGTTTGACTGCTAATTGGTGTTCACGTAAACAAAGCTGAAGAGGCCGTCCACTTTGTCCTACGTAATGTTTTTCACAGTCCAAGCAATTTATTTTGTAGATTATATTTAGTTTTTCTTCTTTTGTCATTTTGTCGTTTGGTCAACATAGAATCGATTGAAGTGATTCTGTTGGTTTGTGTACCACACCTATTCCAAATGGTTTCAGTGGTCGCGCTGTATGCTCCGATATCTGTTTTATGTATGGTAGGACGATCCGTTCATCGGTTAGTGTACTTGATTTCGCTGCTGTTGACGATTGTGGTTGATGCTTTTCAATGAAGTGGCGCGGATAGTCGTCCTTTTGAAAGATAGTCATAAGATGATATTCCTAGTTTAAGTGCTTTATGTATGTGCTGCAATGTGTCTTCGCTCTCTTGGACAAAGTCTGTATGCAGCTGATTTTGTGGGTTCTTGGGTTGTTGCTACCGAAGTTGAGAATTACGTCTGTGTGGATTGGCTTCCGAAATACTTGAGTTTTGAGTTTTCCTGTGTTAGTTCTGGTAATTAGTACGTCTAAAAATGATGGACTGTTGTTTGATTCCTTTTCCGTAGTGAATGTGATGTTCGCGAAGACGTTGTTGATCCGATGCTAGATGTTCTCCAGCTCGTTACTTTTGATAGCGATGGATGTGCCGTTCAGATAGCGAACCAACATTTCTGGCTTGATCACTGGTAAAATGGATGCTTCTAGTCTCTACATTACAGCTCACGCGGTCAGTCCTGATATTTGTGATCCCATCGTTGTTCCTTCTGTTTGTTCGTAGACCCTGTTGTTGAATTGGAAATACGTTTTAAGCATAGATCGATGAGTTCAAGCAGACTTTAGCTCTGACGCTTTGTATATTTTTGCAGATTTGTGTCGTTGATGAGTAGAAGGGAAAGAGTTTCCTTAATTAATCTTGGCTCTATTGAGGTGAATAAGGCTGTAATGTCAAAGGGTATCATCGTTTCGTCGTTGTCCATTTTAAACCCATTGAGTTGATCCAAGAGTTGTGTAGCAGACATAATGGATTAGTTGGATTCATCCAACGGATTATTTAATATCCTTGAAATTTCTCTTGCTAAGTTTAGGTCGAGGTCGACCCAGGTCCCAGGTCAACCAGCAATCAACAAACGCATCGACATTGACCCAATTTATTGACCGATCAGAAAAATCATAGGTGACATCGGATCAAGAAACAGATCGAAAGGGCGATACAATCAAAACAAAGGTGAAACAACGACATGTTTAAGGTCAACAGCAACCAATCAAGATCGAGGTTAGCAGAACTAGCTACAAGTCGAACGTGGAGAAATTCGAATACTTCATTTCCATCTGAAACTTGTGCTGATGATGTTGTTTAGAAGAACAATGAAGGCTTCACATCCAAAACATTCATCTCAGAGAACGAAACACCACCACAGTCAACGAGTAAGTTACATTTTGGTGTTTTGCGAGTCAGATTCATTTTAATCCTTCTACCCTCTGTATGTTCTATCTCAAAGTAGGTTGTTGCTGATAAAGTGTGGCCAACGAAAGCTCAATATTTAGCGTAGATAACTGCTAATGAATACTTGTTTCTTCTGGATGATGGCTTTCGTAGTTCTCAAAGTTTCCTCTCCATACATTAGAACTGTCCTGACATTGGTATTGAAAATTCTGATTTTGGTGTTGGTTGATAGTTGTTTTAAGTTCGAAATGTTCTTCAGTTTTAGAAACGCAGCCCTTGCTTTATCGATCCGCGTCCCCACAACTGCATCCGATCCACCTCGGTTGTCGATGATGCTGCCTAGGTATGCAAAGGTATTAACGTCCTCCAAGTCATCTCCATCAAGAGTGATTCGGCTGGCCAATATTGCGTTGTATTGGAGAATCTTGCTTTTCCCTTAATGTGTGTTGAGACCTGCTGCTGCTGAGGCTGTTGCTGCACTGGTCATAATTTCTTGCATCTTCTGTTGCCTTTTCCATAGAACAGCCAGATCATCTGCGAAGTCCAGATCGTCTATCTTCATCCTAGTTGTCCAATGGATACCGTGCTCCCCTCCAAATGTTAACTTCTTCATGATATGATAGATCACCTAGAGAAATGAAAAAAGTGAGAGCAAGGAACTTTGCATGAGACCGGTCTTCACCTCGAACGAATCTTTCAGACGTCCTCCTTGCACGATTTTGCAGTTTAACACATCATAAGTGTAGAATCTTTTTTGAATGTTTTGTTTTTTGGAAAATCCCTCCATTTATGTATATTTGTGTTATGATATGACTGACTCTTTCTGTTGACATTTTGGTACTCTATTTGATTCCGTTTTGAGATTTTATCATTGTATATTGTTATTATTTCTATATCTTGTACTTATATTGAAGTTTTTTATGTTTGCTTCTGAACTGTACATATGTTGTTTGAATTTGATATTTAATATGGCTACAGTCATATTTGGATTTGATACTGTAGCAATTCGGACTGGAAGCACTTATTCTTCCAGAAACGGATACCCACCAGGGTAAATTGGATTTGGAAGGTGTAATAATAGTTAGGTAATTGTTTGTATTTCCATCTTATATTGAATAAAGACCGTTTTCTCCCAGAATTATTGTGTTTTGGTTTCGAATCTGGGTCGTCGAGTACCAGCCTGGACCTATTGGAAACGGAGTGAACTGCTGGGGTAGAAAATCCATCTATACTCATCCCAAATCTTCTTGAAGAGAATGTGAAATATTTTCGCAGTCGCTCCTACATCTGCTTTCATTGCCTCTGCTGGAATGTTGTCTGGTCCTGCTGCTTTGCCGCTCTTGATTTGTCTGATGGCCATACTGATCTCCTCAATTGTAGGTGCACCAATATTAATTGGGAGGTCTGTGGATGCTGCATCGATGTTGGGTTTGTTCAGTGGAGCTGGTCGATTCAATAGTTCCTTAAAGTGCTCTACCCACCTATTTCGCTGTTGTTCAGTGTTGCTGATTACTTTGCCTTCCTTACTTTTCACTGGTCGTTCTGGTTTACGATAGTTTCCGGCGAGCTTGTTTCGTACAATTACCTATTTCTGAGGGCTATCCTAAATTCGTTGAGTTTTACGGTATCCCGAAGAAAGGCCGTACTAAAATTTTGTGATGTTTTCCGCCCCGTTGTCCAGTACTTCTTCAGTTCCAATTTCATTTTGGCGACTAGCGAGTGGTGATCTGAGGCTATATCAGCTCCTCTCTTGGTTCTCACGTCCTCCATAGTCCTTCTGAACGTTT
Organism: Schistosoma turkestanicum; assembly: GCA_944470395.2. Taxonomy (NCBI): domain Eukaryota; kingdom Metazoa; phylum Platyhelminthes; class Trematoda; order Strigeidida; family Schistosomatidae; genus Schistosoma; species Schistosoma turkestanicum. The sequence continues at coordinate 12,373,208 of OX103979.1, read as the reverse complement.
TACTGATGCAGATACGGTTGATTTGGTTTTGAGTAGTGTGATAGGGTGAAATCCACGTAGTTTTGTGTACGTCTTTTTGTGGGAATATTGTGCCGCTGATGACCAGTTTTTTGAAGGCCCATAGGTCGACATATCTCTCACCACTTTCGTTCCTTTCTCCCAGTCCATGTTGTGCCATGTTGTTTTAGTGGTGAGAGATACCAGATTGTCTATGACCACCACTAAATGTTCCATATTATCCCATCAAATATATCAAAATAAATCCATGGTTGAGTATTTTATTGAAGGAGAACGTTGGCATTACATGGGGAGCATGGCATTTAGAAAAATGACAGCAAAGCGAAGAGAAAGTTGCGCGCAATAGTGTTTTTGGCACAGTTTAACAAAATGAGTACAACAATGCTTATTTTTCACAAATCGTTTCACTACATCCTCATATCCAGCGTTGTCCATGCCATGCATTTTGGTTGCCCATCAGAATGGTCAAACCCTTTGATGATCATCTGTCGACGATTGACTGCCACCTCTGGTAGAATTGATCTTTAACGTCTTCATTGTAGACGTTGGTAGGTGCACAGCATTGGATGACGTTCATTGTAATGCCCTCTTTCTTTGTTTTGAAGGATGCTTTGGTGATCCTGTATCCATGTTTCGACAGCTTCAGTGCAGCTCCTTGTATGTATGAGGCATTTACTTCTTTCCTGAAGCTAGCCTCAACCGTCTAACATGCGTCCAGTGCGTTTCACTGACTCCAAGCACATCCAGGTTAAACATCTAATTTCTGCAGCAACCTGGCATATTCTTCTGTTCTCCTGGAATGTTCGAACATTCCATTTAACCAAAAGAATGATTGCTCTATGATGGTGTCGCTAAACCCAAGCCTAATCCTTCTCATTTATCCGGGCTTGGAACTGGCAGTAACACCAGGGGGGCTGCACTTACTTACTTACTTTCGCCTGTTACCCCCAATGGAGCATAGGCCGCCCACCAGTTTTCTCCAACCAACTCTGTCCTGGGCTTCACTCTCCAGTTCTGTCCAATGTTTGTTCATTCCTCTCATATCTTTCTCTATTTCTCGGCGTAGTGTGTTCCTTGGCCTTCCTCTTTTCCTTTTGCCTTGAGGGTTCCATGTGAGGGCTTGTCTAGTGACGCAGTTGGGTGCTTTTCGTAGTGTATGTCCTATCCATTTCCACCGCTTCTTCCTGATTTCCTCCTCCATTGGAATCTGACTTGTTCTCTCCCACAGTTCGTTGTTGCTGATGGTGTCTGGCCAACGAATACGAAGTATTTTGCGTAGACAACTGTTAATAAACACTTGTATCTTCTGGATGATGGCCTTGGTAGTTCTCCATGTTTCCGCTCCATACAGTAGAACTGTCTTGACATTTGTATTGAAGATCCTGATTTTGGTTTTGTTTGAAAGTTGTTTGGAGTTCCAGATATTTTTCAACTGTAGAAATGCAGCCCTTGCTTTGCCAATCCGCGCCCTCACATCTGCGTCCGATCCACCTTTCTCGTCGATGATGCTGCCAAGATATGTGAAGGTGTTAACGTCCTCCAAGGTATCTCCATCAAGCGTGATTCGGTTGGTGCATGTTGTGTTGCATCGGAGAATTTTGCTTTTTCCTTTATGTATGTTGAGACCTACTGCTGCAGAGGCTGCTGCTACACTGATCGTCTTCTCTTGCATTTGTTGTTGAGTGTGCGATAGAAGAGCCAAGTCATCTGCGAAGTCCAGATCGTCCAGCTGCGTCCTAACTGTCCAGTTGATACCGTGCTTCCCTCCAGATGTTGACGTCTTCATAATCCAGTCGATGACCAGGAGAAAGAGAAAGGGTGAGAGTAAGCAACCTTGCCTGACACCGGTCTTCACCTCAAAAGAGTCTGTCAGCTGACCTCCGTGTACGATTTTGCTGTTGAATCCATCATAAGAATTCCGTATGATGTTGACTATTTTCTCAGGCACACCGTAGTGTCGAAGAAGCCTCCACAGTGTTTTCCTATCCACGCTATCGAATGCTTTCTCGTAGTCGATGAAGTTGATGTAGAGTGGTGAGTTCCATTCAATTGATTGTTCCACAATGATCCGTAATGTAGCAATTTGGTCAGTACACGATCGATCCTTACGAAATCCAGCCTGTTGATCTCGAAGTTGGGCGTCTACGAAGTCCTTCATTCTGTTTGACAATACCCTGTTGAAGACTTTGCCTGGTATTGAAAGAAGAGTGATGCCTCTGTAGTTTTCACACTTGCTGAGATCGCCTTTCTTAGGTATTTTGATCAGGTATCCTTCTTTCCAATCTGATGGTACTTGTTCCTCATCCCAAATCTTCTTGAAGAGAATGTGAAATATTTTCGCAGTTGCTTCCACATCTGCTTTCATTGCCTCTGCTGGGATGTTGTCTGGTCCTGCTGCTTTGCCGCTCTTGATTTGTCTGATGGCTATACTGATCTCCTCAATCGTAGGTGCGCCAATATTAATTGGGAGGTCCGTGGATGCTGCTTCGATGTTTGGTGGGTTCAGTGGAGGTGGTCGATTCAATAGTTCCTTAAAGTGCTCCACCCACCTATTTCGCTGTTCGTCAGTGTTGCTGATTATTTTCCCTTCCTTGTTTTTCACTGATCTTTCTGGTTTACGATAGTTCCCGGCGAGCTTCTTTGTTGTTTCGTACAATTGTCTCATGTTTCCTTCTCTTGCAGCCTTTTCCGCCGTCATTGCTAGATCTTCCACATATTTTCGTTTGTCAGCTCTGATGCTCTTCTTCACTTCCCTGTTTGCTTCTGTATACTCGGCTTGCTGCAGGCGGAGTTAAATTAGATAACCCCAACAAATATTATTAAGAACAGGAAGACAAATAACTATTTTCTTTAATACACGCTCGATCAGTAAGTAATAATGGTTAAAGATGATTTATCAGGAACAACAAGTGGACTGTTTGAAAATTTTGATTGAACCACGACTAATCTGACTACCGGAATAGCTATGATGTCATTCGTATTATCATCGACAATATCTCGTTATATTTTAGATTATAACCACTAGAAAGACGGATAAAATATCATAACGCAAAGCTGACAATGAACTTAATTTATTTGTTTCTTGACTCCTAACATCACAAAGGTCAAAAATCCGTATGATAAGCACATGTGAACACAGCTATTTAGAATGTTATATAAGTGGATGAAAAGTTTGCATGAAGTACACTTGGTGTAGGTTGGTCACTAAAGGCAGATAGAAACTTAGCATGACAGTTATAGGAATACATTGCAGTCTATAATCATCCACCTAATTAAGACTGTTAGAAAATCACTGCATGATTTTGACTTTTCGGTAAAAACGACTTGCCAATTATTAGGACCATGGGTTCCAATATAGGGCATTATGGGCTCATTAACCATCAGCTCGCGTGGTCTTAACTTAGGTAAACCTAAGTTCGGCATATGTGCGATAATAAACTACTCTCTAATGAATTTGGGTCAGCAAGAAGGCGGAGCAAAGGTCATGTTTTATTGGTCGTTCAAAGTCAATTTTCATAACCCCTTCTTTACACAATCCTCCAACATTTCCATTTTTAAAATTACCCGGTGTCACTCTTAAAAGTCTCACTTTAAAGTGGGTTAATGTTGTTTTCTACGACTATTTATCAACAGTCAGAAAAGTTTCCAGACCAAACATTTCTGAAGCCTTCCATACTAGCCAATAAACCATAACTTCTATTCAGTTACTCAGATGAATGACTAGACATTTGAAATTGTGGAGATGAAAAAAACGTAAAAATTCTCCGACACCTGAATCTGTGCTTGTTCTTTTCATTTTTAGTAATTATTTTTAGCTACCTCTGACTCCAAGACCAAATAGTCCTTTGATATAACATTTTCGAGTGAGAAACGATCGGAAGATAGTTTCAGAGATGTTTTGTTTCCGGTGTGTACCATACTTCTTGCTATCCTCTTTCATTGGTGAACAGGTTTATTTTGCCTATCAAGGCTCATCCCATCCCTGTCCCAAGTTGTCTTACCATAGTCAATTTTCCGAAAATCCTCTAGTTCCTTTTCTGCTGAATTTGAATAAAAAACTGAAACATAGCTTTGACTTTACACGGTCGGTCTCCTATTCTCACTTCATTTTTTACTTTATCTGTTAATTTCCATTGCTTACCACCATATTTTAACCTAAGCGGCTGGGCCTGGAACTGCTGTACTGTCTCTGTCATACTCAAACGTGTCTGCTACGAAATGATGACATATCTATGAAGCTTCGTGACTTAATAAACTCTTCTCAATTTCACCTTAAACCTACCAGTTAGAATGTATTTGGAAGCATTGATTTTACGTTAATATCCTTGGTGATGAATACTGTCGGTAACTTGAACTGTTACTTTGATCACTCTTTCTAGTTAGGATGAGACTGTTTGCACAAACTGCGTCTACAAGTTCATCACACCACTGGCGAACTTTATCTAAGGAATACCTAGTGGTTTTTTAGACGTAAAACACGTTCTTATGTATGTTCCCGAACAGGCACGTTTCATAATATCATGAAATTTTGAATAGAAACTGAACGGAATACTGTTTTCGGCAGCGTCTCGTTGGCACTGCGGTAAACAGTCCATTACCTTCAAAAATCGCAAATCTTGTTTGTCCCGATCCCCACCAAGTTTTTAACTTTGAGTGGAAGCAATCAAATAAAAATGACTTAGACCTGTGTAATTTTAAATGATAGATGACTAATGAGAACCAAGAATTCAAGACAGTTTCTATAAACATCTGTATATGGTGGCAGGGTCATAGTTCAAGATATATTAAATTGATTGGAATCATTCTTTCAAGGATCAGATATCAATTAGGAGGACTTCAAGAGAAGAATTACAGAAGTCAGAGAAACACCCAGATGAAACTAGGCCAAAAACAAAAATATATCAAACAACAGTTATCTATACTAAATAAACTAGTCACTCATCCTCTGCAGATCAAACTGAGTATGAGGATATAACCGAAAGATTTAACAATCACCAGAACAATGTGGAAAGAGAAGTTCATCCATTGAATGAAAATTCACAACTAGTCAAGCACATAATTCTTCCAAACAGTGCGAAAATAAATTAAAGAACTCTCGAAGTAAGTGTTTATTTGCAGAAACTACTCTTTTTGAAGCAACACTATTTTAGAACATATTTGTTTGAACTAATAATGTTTTTAAAATCTGGCGTAATCCGTTTTGTGATTGGTTGTTGCGATCGGTGCTGACTCATCGCTTGCTTCATAGTACATACTTGTCCTTGTACGCACAAAGCGCTTCCTTTGTGTTTTGAGGCGGTTGGGGATATTTCTGATCTTCGATGACACGTGATTACCAATGCCAGATAACAAATGTGACGAATCGTTTGCTCAGAATAACAGTGATACTGTGACATCCACTCGTCCTTTGCATGTGATTACGCAGTATGCAAGAGCGGATGTTTCTGACATGCATTCACCCGGCAGACCAACCAGTTTGGGACTATGTTTAACAAACGCTCCAAATCTCACAGATCTCAAAAGCTGTTCCTTATCACTTCGCAATGTTGTATCCCAAGAAGTTTGCTATCAGCCCTGGGCGGTCCGAGCTGTAGACACATCGGAATTTGAAAAGCTTTTAGGTCATCTTGGCAACAATGGTTCTACACCAGTCACTCCAACCAGCTTTCTAAACCCAAGCAACATTACAGAGGATCAAGAGTTGTTTGCAGAGTAAGTCATAGTTCAATGTTAGGCCATAAATAGCCATATCTATAGATATTTAGCGATAAAATCTCACTCAGCCTTAACCTATTTAACATTTCATATGCCATTTCCTATGGAGTCACCGATTAAAAAGGAGCATAGGGTTTTCACTGGCTGCTGTGACAGCAATCGTATCTTATTCTGGAAGGGTCGATTTGATTACAGTAGAGCTAACCTATTTTTATTTTCCTGTAAATCCGGAGGTCATTGTTATTGCATATTTTCCTTTGTTTGGTTCAGGTTGTTTTCTCGCGACTGGCTATTCTGTAAAAAGGATGAATCTACTGTGCTGGACTTCGACCTTGCAGATAACGTTTATAAGGTTGTTTGGAAATGAATACTTGTACGTATTACAGAATGCAGATGTTTACACTGTCGCAAGTCATTATAAGGTCATCTTTCTAAGAGATATAAATGATTATTATTACGCTTTACCCTCAGGATTTGAACCTGTTACTACACAAGTTTTGTGGTTCATCTTAGAATACGTCCCAATATATCTCAGTTCTTCCGAAGGGACGAATAGTCCCCGCACTTCAATCGAGGTCAGGTGGATGATGAAAATTAGGATGAACATTTATATAATCGACCTGACTAAAATGGTTATTAGAGTTAGCATATGACATTGAAATCGTAAGGAATCGTGAGATCCGAACTTTTCCTATTAGTGACCCTTACAATTTAGCTCTATTTTAACTACTTAACTTGCATTATCTCACCGATAGACTACAATATACTTATCAGACTTAAAGGATAATCTGTTGCCATCTAGCTAACTTAAGGATCGAACAATATCTTGCTCAAGAATCAGTCTATTCCAGTCATTAACTTTTCTCTGCACACTGATATCTCAAAGAAAATGGATGGTTTCAGAAGATACTCATTAATCCAGTTAACTGTCGAGTCTACAACTTCCTATTTTTTTCCTCTCACTTTTAATAAAGGTTTAGTATAGTATATTCGTTAACTGTATTGATATTATTCTGTAGATTGCATAATTATAAGCTGTCTATTCATTTTACATACAAATGAACCTTAATTTTAGATACTGAATCGCTTCCGTTTTTGTCTCGAATATAGTTAAATATTGTGTAAAATGTATCTATTTTCACTATATTTTGAAAGCTACAGTTTCTCTCGTTAGATTTCTGAACTTTGGTTGCTGCTCTATTTTCACTGTTGATGTGATTCTTTACATATTAAAACTACCATCAAAATTGTCATAAGCTAGCGAAACTAGTTTCATTTCAGCTATCTTCAGTTGTCTGACGATGTGCTTATTTTCAGTTGAAGTTGTATTTAAATCCCGTCAGCTATTATCGCATTTCTGTGGTCTATAAAATTTAAGAGTGCTACAAAAATATCAACGATGGCTAATCTACAATGTATCAAAAAAGTTAAACTGCATTTCCAAATAATCCAGTTTATATAGTTAAAGTAGTCTCATGATTATCAAGAGTATTAGTTACATAATGTTCACTACGTTTTCATTTCGAATAACACTATCCACGTTAGTTCTTGAAAATACTTTCGAAAGTGCGGATGATAAAATCTTTATGCGTCATTACATTTCCACATGACTAATTTTATTACTCATTACATTCCAACGGTATTATCATTTCGGGTATTGAGTATATTGTATGAACTTCGAGGTATTAGTTATTTATGACTAGTAAAAATTAGCCTTACTGGTAGGTTTACCGTGTTAGATAAGGCGAAGTAACCGACAAGTTTGTTCTCAAAATACCCAACCTTCTTAACATCAATCGACCTCAACTCACTGTGATTACTGGTGATAAGATTAATCGATAATACTTCAAGGTACCTAGTGTTGGTCTAATTTATAGAAAGGTTTTTACTTTTGGTTTGTATTAGCTAGTTAGCAGAGTATACGGGATTACTCTCGTTATTCATTCACGATGTGAACTTTTATATACTTGACTTTAAACCACACTGAAGAGAGCACAGTGATACTATCGCGTTACTCCGACGGAAGCAGGTGAACCGTAATTCAAACAGATAACTTGTTGGTTAAATGTATGATGTCTTCACCCATAAAAGTCTGATTAAAAACCGAACACAAGAACATCCTGAGCTACTGGCTTACTTTCGCCGTTTCAGATTTATTTCGTTTGATATAAGTGGCAAATCTAATAATGAATATGCATTCTAAATTAGTTTTTGGAACACAGCTTAATGCTCCAAACTTAAGCTTATTTTCTGCCTTTGATCTGCTTTTTGATGATCTATAGTTTGTTTATCGCGATAAATTTAGGTTGCATTATTTCCAGTCTAAATAATGTCAAATCAACACGTAGCCAAGCCAAGCAATACCAATATTTACGACATACGTTACTACCTTCATCCAGCTAGTATATTAATGTTCAAAATTATTGGTTAATGTATGTTAACTATCCTTTTAGCAATTTTTCTCGGACTTTGAACAAAGTTAAAGCAGAACAAGAGGGCTGGGCAATAATACCAAGTTCATCGTCTTTCGATAGTGTTATTACTGAATCAAGTAATTCTTCCTTTGAAAAACAGATCCAGTCAAACCGAAATGTTTCGATGTCTTTTATGGAGAGTTATACTACCGGTGCTGAAACTTCAAGTACTATAAAGCCAGAAAGCGATCAAATAGATTCATCTGTACACGTTTCAAATCCGACGAAACTAAGTTCACCAAATTTAACTGACGAACCATTGGTATTACTAAGCGATACGTCAAACGAGAACCTTACGGGAGTACAATCCAGTGTCGATTCAATACGAAAGCACATTGGGAGTTCCAAATGTAGTTCGTAAGTTAGAAGTGTTTATCTGTCTCTTTGCTTTGAGTGCTATCCAGCTCTATATAGAATAAGTGAAAACTTGACTTTTGCATCTCAATGAATATTATCTAAGTGAATTTCCAATTCATCTCAGTTCGTTCTTGATCTCTTTCCTTTTCTGCAATAAGTCTTCACATTTCGCTAATCACACTAGATTTTTCTGAAAGAACTATCTCCCCGTTAACCAAAGCTTCTTAGTCAATTAGCCTCTTTCCGTTATTAGGATATTTTAAGATTGAATGCATTACGTCTTATATTGTCATAATTATTGGAAACTTTCCCACACAATCGTAACACTGGATTTACTGGAGTGATATATACCAGCTCACCTAGTCAGTCAGCCATAAATACTTTTCAGTCGCGAAGAAGAACGAACAATGAGAGCCTAATTATCCCTCGATTGGTAGTGATAAACAAGAAATATAAGCAAAATAAAACATTTATTTGTTAATTCGCCTACAAAATTAGTGACCATATCAGCAAGCTCAGACCTCAGTAGATGAAGTAGTAGGACAGTGGTTAAGGTATTCAACTTCCAACCATTAGGTCCTAAGTTTGAACCACTCTCTACCTACTTTCGCCCGGGCGACCGGGTAGTATCGTTAGTTTCCATATTTAAAGTAGCTCATAGTCAGGTAGGTAGGTACCTAGTGAATGAGTATAGAAAGAACTAGCGAATATGCTATTTTTAACTTATTCAAATAACAACAGCTCAAATGTAACATAGATGTCACTTATAACAATATTAAGGTTCTTTCAAGCATCATCAAGTATAGTAGTTCAAAATCACTAAGTTAACCAAGGTGTGCTGAATGCCTGTCTAAAACTAATATAAATTTATATCTGTTCAAAATTTGGTTCAGGTGCATTGACCAAGCCTTCGTTTCCCTGGGATTTCTAAGTACAGGGATATTTTTCTCATCACCCTGTTGATGTACTGCACAACCAAAGTATAGCATGCTCTGTATAAGTGGTTTACTTTGGAGAGACTGCAAGGTAATTTTACAAAATCTGTGCAATTGTATAAGAGTTAAGGTGAGAGATTTCTATTTTACAAGTGATCTTTAGAAATATTTACTCTACTTATTTCTCGTCAACATCGAGTTTTAATAGAGGTAGTAGTGTTTGCTCTTTATTGTTACGGGTTTCTTAACACATGAAGATGAACGACATGATATTTGATCAGCTCTTACATTTTATCTGTGTATGAAATTATTATGCCAAGCACACTTACTGACATTACTACTGCGTATCCTACTGTGCAGTTGGGTTTGTGGTATCTTGGTTAGCAATCAGTTTAAATTTTTGTGAATGTTGGCGTATGTTATCAGTCTATTACGTGAAATAGTCGAACTAAGTTTATTGTTTTTCTAGCGCGATTTCCAAAATAAATCACATGACAACTAAATGTCATACATAAGCCATCATTATCATCTCACTTGATAGCCACAGACACGGAGCTGTAAATTCTAACAGCAATTCCATTTAGTGTTGGAAAACTGTCGCTGTTCATATTATTTCAACCATTCTTTGATATTATCGTCATTAAATAAAGAAAATATTAACAATGTTAAAAAACAGTTGAAGAAAGAAAGATTATGTTCAATCTGTTGGTTAACTCAACTCATTTACTCCGAGAGTGATTTCGATCACGAGGATGTTTTTTTAATTGTCACATGTGTTTTTGTGCATTTATTGAATTTGGCTGCTTTTTGAGAAACCAAAAAAGTAATCAACACTGAAAATTATCGTTTTAATGATTTTTTTGTTATAATCTGTTTGTTATAATGTCACTTAACTGTTCAGATTGGCATTGTAAGTAGCCTATTGTTGTCATTAGAGAAAAGATTTTCAGTTTTGTTTTTGAATAACAGCCTTACTAGGCTTTAAAAAAAGGAAAAGTTATGCATAAAAGTATTTTCTTAAATTGTAATGATCTCTAACAAACTTTGTGTGTTCATTGATTAAATGGTAAACTGTATCTATTTCAACCATTAAATAACATTTTATGCTTGTTTACTAACCAGTGATCAAGTTAAAAGTATGTCAACTATATACACAATAAAGTTACATATGGCTTGATCGGGTTTTACATTAAATTTTAAACCATATTTTGGTTACTAATCGAAACCCTATATTATTATTGTCATCATCATGTTAAACATATCAGGAATGTGTTAGGCGGCAGACATTCAGTCAGTTACAACCTAGAACCTCGTATATCAGTACATAAGTTCAGGTTGCCATATCACATTATCACAGAGACGCAATTGTCAATTCAAATTCCATAGTAGTAGAGGTAGTAGAAGTATTAGCAGTAATCGGAGGAATTAGAGTTCGACGATATTATTCAAGAAGTATAATCTAGTGAAATAAACTTCAAAGCAGAAAGATAAAGGTGATGAAGAATCCAGAGGATTAGGGTTAGAGAGGAGCCAAAGAATGGATACACACAGCATACATTGATGATAATGTTCGTTAAATAATAGCTGCATACACTGGAATGATACTGTTATCTCAGGTGTCTTTGCTACATGAATGCCACAGGGTCCATAGGCAAATATGTCAATTCAATCCTATTTCCTAACGCTATTATACTCTCCTTTTGACTCTCTTACCATCGAAATCCAATAAAGTTTATAAAAGTTTATTAAGTTTTTAACTGAACAAAAGACAACAAACTTAAAGATTATCTAATCTTATTTTAATAAAATACAATTCAGTATCAAAGTAATTTACTGGCTGTGCATTCTTTTCTGAGCCTGTTTAATAAGGTCAAAATGATGCTGAACCATGGAAGTTTATCTGCTCTTTTCACACAATGAAGGATTAATTCCCATGGGTTTATTTCATGATGTAATCCTGCACCATTATCTTGGATATGTCTGTTCAAGTGATTTCAATTCTATACATTACTTTTCAGCTTTATATCCGACAGGAAAAGTCTCAATAACAGCTTATGTATGACATAGTATGTCTGCAGAGAAGACATTTGAATGAGATTGAAACATGTTAGTGTGCTTCATCTCCGTTCATTATCATAGCTTATGTTAGCTTTGTGATTTTATTCTATCTTCTCTGCTCATTTAAATTAACTGTTCAAACAAAATAATTAAATCCCTTCTTTTCTTATCTGTATCCATAAATACATATTATTTTATATGACATTATTGTATAAGTTTTTGCTTTAAGTAGCAATAAACTTCTTCAATATACTCAATTTTTATCAGGTTGAGGGTCGAGTAAACAATATCATCTCCATTCACTATGATCCAGTTTCATAATAGCCTGATATTACAATTGTAGAATAATTATATAAAGTAAACATCTTTGATAAATGATTTATAAATTATTCTTAAATTGTTAAACAAATAACTCTCGAATGAGTTCAATCATTTGAAGTGTAGTTAGTCGAATAATACAATTTATCCAAGAATACCTGTAGTTACAATTTTTGTGTCTAAACAACTAACAACTCAGTTTCAGTGCATAATTTTTTAAAAATATCTCTTTAGCTCAACTTCTGATCCATTCCAAGAAAATTTTTATCCCAATATCTTATCAACTTCTAATTCAAATCCTAATAATATCCATAGAACAAGTGCAGAAATCCCTTGGGTAGCTAGTCTTCCAACTATTTCATCTATTGCTAATGGATTGAAACAAGCTGTTGCAGACCGTGGTTGCAGTTCTAAAGATTTTTGTTCAGAGTTAGATGCACTTTCTTCAGAATCGCGCTTTACAAATTCAGCGTATCCTCACGAAAGTATAGAATCTCATAGATTATCAGAAAATGTTTTAAAATCATCCGAAGATATATTATGTAACAATAATAAAAATGATGGAATTCATAGTAAATTGTCACAAAAATTACCAATCTTGACTCCATGTAATCCGGAGCAACAACCTTCTAATATTCTTGTTCGTTACGCTATTCAAGAGAATCACAATGCTGCACAGATGAATGGTTCATGCAATGAAGATCTTGGTGGCGACTTAGTAGCATCGTCATCTAGTTCAAGATTGTGTGTCAATGATTCATCTGACTTTGGTATAAGAAAGGCTCTCAACGAACTGTACTCTTCTGCCCGACCAACTTTGTCTACCGTCGGGGAGTGTAGAATTTTAACACCTGTCCTATCATCGATTCCTGAATCAACATCAGCTGATAGTAATCCATGTAATGAAAATACACAGAACATTCCTGCTCATATTTATGTTAGCTGTCAGTCGGGTACACCTCGAGATAGTTTGAATCACATTTTAGATAATCATTTGGACGCAACTTCCATTGCTAATCAGTCATCGGGCTCTTCAGGCATTCATAACAGCGATAATATATTAAACAGAAATGATATATGTTTATCGCGTCCGCTGGACTCGGTAAGTTATTTATTACTGAAATGCAATTCACGTTTCGAACTACGCAATAGTAGTTTTGTTAATTTACTGTAGTGGAAGTAACTAGATTTTAAGAGACTTTCTATTCATTCATGTCCGACGTAAATCTACACAGTAGTCTAGTTGTTATGATTGCCATGTATTTGCTGTCAACACCTCGATTTAAATCTATGTTGGTTAACACCCTCATTTTTGAAAATTCGTAGCGCCATGTTTCAAAGTATGATGCTTGGTAGGAAACCTCGTTGAATGAGATATGCACATTGCGGCCACCATGAGACTGCATCTCCTAATGTTGGATTAGACCTTTAGTTCAATGCCCCTTTAAGAAAACCGCCTACTTCTCTCTTAGCAATCGGTCAGTGTCCCAAACACCCACAAATTCAATGATTGTGTGACGTACATGTGTTGAAACCCTTTGTACTATTGTCTATTTGTGAGTAGATCAAGATCTAGATTTCTCGATTGTGATTTCACAGATGTATCTGTAGTATTAATTTCATAAGTCAATTAATTGCTCCTACACTGGGTTTCAACAGACAGTCTCTTTCATGTTATTCAGTTGGACGTAACTGCAAAGAATGACAATACGTAAGTGCTTGTTCTTAGTCTCTGTTTGTGCACTCGCTGAATAAATCCTGAATAAAATAAAAGATCTTTCAAAAAGCTTTCTAAGCTCTAAAAGGGCAGTTGTTCAGGTCTGTTAGCTGTGGAGGGTAGAATAAATCAACCAATAATTTTGGGTGAGCGTTTAGTCATCCTAGTCCAGGAAACTAGATGTTGACATTTATTTGTTTATTTAAACATAATCATCTGTACAATCAGGCACCAATATATACGCACCACAAATTGAATTTGTTTGTGGGCTTGGATACTACCGGGGTGCCTAAATTGAAGTAGGTGATTTTCTTAGAGGGCCACTTCACAAGACTTTGACTTACAGCTCTAATCCGTAAAGTAGTGGAGCAACATTAGGAGATGTGGTCCTATGGTAACCGGTTTATTTCGTTACTTTGTTTTCTTTGTACTTAACTTAACCTAAATCCATATAATCCCAGACATCTTTGACTGACTGAGACATATTTACATTATCAGTTTCCGTAACTTTGGTATTGTGATATTTTTCCCACTTTGTACTTGTATACTATCGTGAATAACTTGATTTTTTTCTAATTTGTTTAGCATACTAATGGAGATTTACGTAATCAGCAATTTGGTGAAATGTATTGTACTCTTGGTAACCAATTTTCTGATAAGTCGTTGTTATTCCAGTCAAACAGTAGATTTACAACAACCAGTCATTTAATCCCGTGCATTAATCCTGTAAGTGATTCCTTTCTGGATGCTCATATGTTGCAAAGTTTGAGGTCACCTGGAATACCAAGTACTGATTTAAAGCAGGTGTCTGTTAATTCTGTGTTCAGTATCGCTCCAGTTCCTTCATTTTTACCTGATGAAAATAATGGTGATCTTAATCAGAGAAATAATTATTTTCAGCAGTTATCAAATTCCAAATCAGATACAATCGATATCACTTCATTTCCTGTAGTGACCAGCTGCTTAAATCCTTTTTCGTCTGAACCATTATCATTAGTCACTCATTCAAATTGTCTCAAAAAGCCTAAACGTCACGGCGCGGGAAATAAAAAGTCACGATCGAATGCATCAAATACCAATTCCGGATTGCCAGTTGTATGCGATAGTAGTACAGACATAATACCAATGCAAGGTATGTTCAATGATGCAAATAAAAGCAGTGTTAAGCGATCACGTAACTTAACCGGACGTGGAAGCTCAGATGTGTCTGGTAAAATCCCTTCTAGTGTTTATAATATTGAGAATTATTCTATTACAAACCAACAAGCATATCATGGAGATTCTAATAAGTGTTTTTCTGGTAAAACTGACTCTTTGGTTATTGATGATGCGGATGATACAAGTGATCATTCAGAATCACTTAGTACAGGAACTGGTCACGCCGTAAGGGATAACACTCCAGTATCGCCTTTAGACGAAATTGAACAGCATCATTTAAAATTGGAGAGGAAACGTGCTCGTAATCGTGTTGCTGCACGTCGTTGTCGTGAGCGTAAAATATCACTTATCAGATCGTTAGAAAATCAAGTAGCTGAGCGTGATGCCCAAGTGAGAAGTTTAGAGGATACATTAGCTCGGTATAGAGCTGAAGGTGAACAATTACGATTACATGTAGAAATGCTGGCTAGTTCATACCCTAGTTTGAAAGCTGAGTTATATCGGTTCCCTTTTCTTTTCCAACCATTATCGTCACATACACAACCACCACCGCCTCAACAACAACAAACTTCTAATCAAACCACTCCATTAAAATCAGAACTTCCGGATACATCGTCAAAGCATTTCACCTGAATGTGTTGAACACTTACATCTAAAAACACCATTGATACATTTGTATTGTTTCTTTAACACAATGTTGTGAAACGATTTCTATTTTTTTTCGCCTTTTTTGTATTGGCATTTTAATCCGCAGGCCATATTTTCCATTTCTGTCATAATGATTTTTATACTTTTCAAGTTTTTTTTTTTTTAAAAAAAAGTATACTCTTTTTAGGGTTCCATTAAGAATAGACCATATAAATACATATATCATGCTTTTCCATAATCCCTTTCTGTCCTATGCTTATCATGTTCTAGTTGTTCTTGGAAAATTATGTGCAGTGTTTAGTGTTTGTTCACAATTGAGTACATCAAACATTTTGATATATTGGTTTTTCATCCATTCTAACGTCCTTAATTTATTTCATCTTACATTCATTTTACTATTTCAAATCCTATCGTCTATAATCATGTAACAATTAGGAATGAACTACTTTACCGGTTATTATGTAATTATGATTATCTTCCAATCAGTTAAGACCACAATCAATATGCTGATGTTGATAAATGAAATCAGCGTCAATTTGTGCGCCTTTTTTTGAAAATTTCGAATTTTTATATTATCATCAGTCTTACTATTATTATGACATCAGACTGGGAAACGTTTTTTCTTACAGATAAAGATAGTTTAACAGGTGTTATTTTCGAAAAATCAGTTTTAATGAAATGACATTTATCCTCTTTTTGCTTTGATGGTTTTCTAAAACTTGACAGTTCTTAATTGTTACCTGTTTATTATGTTGCTTATTATAATTATCAAACAAGGTAAGTTGGCTGCTCATATGTTATCTTTTTTGTTAAAAGTCAGGAGGAAAAAAACATCATTGTTACTTGATGTATAAGTCCAGTTGATCATTTCTTTTATACATAAACACTTTTTCTCTTTATATGTTTTTATGACACATGCACATATTGCCTTTATTGCGTCATTCATTGTAAGCCAAATGCTATATATGTATATGGTAGCCTCTTTTATTTCCTGGAGGTTCCATTCAACCCGGTTCGAAAGAATACACATTTCATATATACTTAAATGCTAACACGAATATAATAGAGAATTATATATCAGTAAGTGTATATGAATGGTTGTTATTCTTTGAGAATTTTGCCTATGCCTTCTTTTTTTTTCTCGTTTTTCTATCATTGCTTCTGTTTGGATATATAGTATTAATGATTAAACTATTTTATACTTGTACTACTATTCACTACATACATATACATTATCATGTTTTCTATGAACTTTCTAATTCTGTAAAAGGTGAACAGTTTCATTCATACTCCTTAGTTTGTAACTTTTCCTATCATACGTAAATATGAGTGTAATGTGCCTTCTATGTTACTGCAAAGAATATAGTACTGTTGAATACGAATAATATTTGGCTGCATCACCGATTTGTTGTGAAATTTGTGATTGTTTTTAAAAGAAATTCTAATTTAGGCATTACAGGATGCCTATAGTTATTATGCATTTATTCTACTAAAAGTATGATTAAGCTTATTTCTTATTTATCTACGTGCAGGTATATAATTTTTTTTAGAATTTTTTTTACTGTAATGCTCACTCTTTCTGCAAAGTTTCCCCTTCCATGCATAGCGCCGTCATATAAATATATATAACTGTATAATGTTTTTAACTACTCCACCATTTTATCATTCTCTTCACCACCGACCGGTCCCAATTGAATAGTAAGATCCAGGCATCATCTCTTTTCCTTTGAAATACTCTTGTTTTGGGCTGAAGAAGAGGACAAAGCGAATACACGATACACTTTTTTTCACCAATAATTCTTGTTCGTTATTGCTGTTTTGGATCATGGAATAAGTAGACATACTTTGCAATAATCGTTTTTTTTCGATATATCATCTGTCTTAAGCGAACTTTCCATATTTATCATTTCATCTGTTTTTACCATTGCTTTTTACTCATATTGATGATGATGACTACTGATTCAGTACCAGGAAGAAAAAAATTATAACGTGTATATCTTTCACGTTTCAGTCAGTTAATTTAAAAAAGACAAACATCACGTGTGTACATATTAAGTTTTAACTCTTCATTTTAATAATACTATTAAAATTACTAGTGGTACTATAATTGTTATTCCTTTTTTCATAAAGTTTTTGTTCAATAAATTTTGATAGTCAAATCTAAATAAAAATTAATTACATTCTTGACTGTTTTAGAGCTTTTAGTGATTGGGTTAGGGTGATTAGCTGGGTGTTTCTGGTTAACCGTTTATCAAGCGCCATAATTAGCTAGATCAAATGCCTACGCCTCTTTACTTCTGATGGATCATAGGCCACGGAGCGGAATTCTCCAACCAACTCTATTTTGAGCCTACCCTCCCACTTCTGCCCAATTATTGTTCATTCTTTTTAGGTCTGTCTCCAATTATCCTCCTAATATGTTGTTTGACCTTGAGAGTTCCAAGTTAGGGCTTGCCTCATGGTGCAATTGGGTGATGCGTCTTATCCACCTCTAGCTCTTCTTCCTAATTTCTTTCTTTGCTGGTATCAGATTTGCTTTCTTTCACAGAAGTTGCTAACCACGGTGTCTGGCCAACAGTTTGAGAGTATCTTGTGTCTATCCTTTGGATAATGGATTTCGTAATTCTTCTCAATACAACAGAAGGGTTTTGACGTTTGTATTGAAAACAGACGTGTTAATTGACTGTTGTTTTGTGTTACAGATGTTTTACAGTTGTGCAAATGCTTCTCGACTCTAAGCTAACATCATGTATCAAATCAAATACCTAATTTATTATTTTACATGGCATCCTTCATTATTTACTAATTTCGCTCTCAAACACTTCAAGTAAGGCTACATACAGCTGACGCATCTGAACTATTAGCATGTATAATTGATGATCAATTAGCGAAGTATCTTTAAAAATGAAAGAAAATTTGGTTAGAATAGGGGTGGGTTATATCTATCCCCAATCAAAGTAGGTAATGCTGCATATGTCTCCACTTCAAATGATACTTGAGAGTCGAGCTACTTTGTTCTCCTTTACAAAATTTGTCACAGTACAACACTCATCTCCACATTGAGGCGTTCTGTTCCAGCTACCTAGATCTCATCAAAACAGTCATGTGAAATCCAGTTTTTATTTCTTTCCTACTCTTTATTGCACAGGAAGTTTATTTTCTTCCAGTACATGTACGTTGTGATGCATTCTTGTCGACTAACTTCCAAGTTGTAAATACTTTTCCTGTCCTCTTAACATAACCAAGTGGATAAAGTTCTCGAAAATAAGGCATACAAAATATTATTTTCCTACAGTAGTTACCTTCAGGTCTGCCTTATCTAAATGGATCTACTCGATTCATATCGTCATATAAGCCACGTGGCTATCGAAATGTATTTCCACTTCTCACGTCCATTATGCTTCGTTCTGACTGAACGCGGTGTATTTTATTGCTTATCATATAATTCCTGAAAGGATTTCAAGTCAGAAGTCTTCAACTTGGTAAGTTGTCACTCAAATTAGTCCTTCACTAACATCGGATATGCACAAACTCAGTGAATAAAGGTGATTCGATAAAAAGCATGTATCGTTTGTATTTCCGCCTGGAGCCCCTCTGCGGCTGCTGCCGGTCCCAAGCCCGGATAAAGGAAGAGGGTGGAGCATGGAGTTGGCTGCCATATCTCGTAGAAATCTAACTAGTTAGGAAATGCCAACCATAACAAAGTACCCTGGCAGTTGAAAGGTCTTCACTTAGAAAAGTTTTGATGCCTCATGATAAAAGCCGAGTTCCTTCGGAAGCCACGAGGTCAATGCCACTTCTCACAACCAGAGAAACCATTCTTTTGGGTGCATCGAATGTTTGAATAGTGTGGGAGACTGGAAGACTTCTAAGTTGCTGCAGAAATGAAAAGATACAACCTGAAGGTGCTTGGAATCAGTGCTCATCAAAGGATTTAACCATTCTGATGGGCGACCTAAATGCCAAGGTTGGCATGGACAACGCTGGATATGAGGACATGGACTGTGAGAAAGGAATGGTAGTGGTGGGAGATTTGTAAACCTATGGGCCTTCAAAAAACTGGTCATCAGCGCCACAATATTCCCACAAAAAGACGTACACAAAACTACGTGGATTTCACCCGATCACACTATTCAAAACCAAATCAACCGTATCTGCATCAGTAAAACGTTCAGAAGGACTATGGAGGACGTGAGAACCAAGAGAGGAGCTGATATAGCCTCAGATCACCACTCGCTAGTCGCCAAAATGAAATTGAAACTGAAGAAGCACTGGACAACGGGGCGGAAGACATCACAAAAAATTTTAGTACGGCCTTTCTTCGGGATACCGTAAAACTCAACGAATTTAGGATAGCCCTCAGCAATAGGTTGCAGGCCTTGCTCGATATACTCAATGGAGAGTAAACAACCGTTGAGTACAACTGGAGAGGGATCAAGGAGGCATCACTTCAGAATGTCAGGAGGTTCTGGATCACAAGAAGTACCACCACGAGGAATTGATCTCTGTCGATACTCTTGATAAAATTGAAGAAAGAAGGAGCAAGATGGCACCAATCAACATCAGCCGAACAAGAGCAGAGAAAGTCAAGGCACGAATTGAATACACAAAAGCAAACAAGCAAATGAAGAGGAGCATCAGAGCGGACAAACGTAGATATGTGGAAGATCTAGCAATGACGGTGCAAAAGGCGAGAGAAACTAGAGACAATTTGTCTGATACAACCAAGAAACTCTCTGGAGACTATCATAAAAGCGAGGAAGATAAAGTCATCAGAAACACTGAAGAGGAGCGAAACGGATAGGTAGAGTACTTTAATGAACTATTGAATCGGCCAGACCCACCCAACATCGAAGCAGCATCTACGGACCTCCCAATCGTTGTTGGCCCACCAACAATTCAAGAGATCAGAATGGCCATCAAACAAATCAAGGGCGGCAAAGCAGCTGTAATAGACAACATTCAGCTGAGGCATGTTGCAACCACCTCAACTGATGAAGTCTCAATACTTCGTCAATTGATTTACTTCCCTACATAGTACTCGTTTCTTAACAGCTGCTTTAACTTCTCCATTCTCCCAGAATACTCGCGCAATGCTTCGAAGACACCTATGATCGAAAACTAATAACCTAAGGAAATCCTCAACTCTGACCGGCCGTGTTTCGCATCCATATAGTAGAACGTAGCAAAATGATGCACATTACACTCGTTCTTTGGTTAACAAACGGATATTTCGTCTACGCCATACATGACGTAAGTTGGTAAAAGCCAATCGAGCGTTCTGTATCCTTGCTGAGATTTCGTCAGTCACCAGGACATCAGCACTGATGAGAATCCCGAGATAAGTAAAGCGGTCAACACGTCAAACTGCTTCCCCCACTATCACTTGTTCCGGTGCCGATGCAAGCCAATCCTGAAACAACATTTTGCATTTCGAGGAGGAGAACCGCATCCCAAACATGCTTGCATTGTTGCTTAGGGCAGTCAGAGGACTTTGCATTTTGTCAGTGCCTTCACCAAATGGGACTATGTCATCAGCATATTCTAAGTCAATAACCAAGTCTCCTGGTAGAAGGTTCACTCCTGAAAAGTCAGACGAATATAATGTTAACTTTAAAAGCAAAGTTGAAAAAGAATGGAGGAGGTGAATATTCCTGACGAATACCACTGGATGTAATCAATTCCGATTACGGTTCGCTAAGGCTAATGCACTTCCTCTGTACCACTGTCAATGACAAGCTGCCACAGAACCTCACGATCGACACAATCAAATGCCGCTTTAAGGTTTAGAAATACTACTGTTGTGGGACGTCTGAACGTGTGTATGTGTTCTAGGACGTGACGTAGTGTAAATATCTAGTCTGTGCAGTCATATCCAGGTCGGAAATCAACCTGGTTTTCCCTAATCTGCTCTTCACGAGCTCTAGTCAGGCGTCTCAGTATTATTGCGGCCAATATTTCAGATACTATATCAGTAAGACTGATTGCTCTCTGATTTTCACAAGAGTAGTTTTGTCCTTTCTTATATATATATACAGTCAGATAGGATTATGCCCAGTTCTTAGATTCTACCTAAGATTTCAGTCAATCTAACTGTTAGAACTGGACCACCATCCCTAAAAATTTCAGGAGTAAACCAGTCAGGGTCTACTGCTCTCGCTCACTTCATATTTCCTATAGCTTTTTCAACTTCATAAAGACTCGGAGGACTTACTTCGATTTGTTGTTTAGGATGGCTAGAGATCGTGGGCAACCGAAGTGTGACTGAAGGCCAGTTGAATTGATCCCTGAAGTGTTCCGCCCATCGACCCGATTTCCTGGGTTGAGAATGAATGATACAGCCATCCTTTTCCGAGATTGTTTCGCCAACAGATGGATTTCTAAGACCGGTTTCCAGGGCGGAACAGATGTCTACTGTTACCTATCATTGCTGCCTTATCCATCACTCTTGCTCTCTCTACCCACCACTGTTCGCGATCATTGCGTAGGCTTTTTATCAGCCTGTGCTTAACCTGACTTTGCTCTTCAGAGCCAGATTGGATGAGTTTTTGAGTATCCATCAGTTCAGTAGATGCTAGTGAAATCCACGGCTTCTTCCTAACCTTACGGTTTGTCTTGCTAGCAGATATCACTGCTTTTTGCACAGCCTTTTGGATATCATTCCAAGCTGCCTTAGTATGAGCATCACTTATTACATGGCTGGCAATCTAACTGTTTTTCTAATTGTTCCTGAAATATATTCTTAGCTTTGTTATCATTAGGTAGAACCTTGAGAAGTTTGTTTGCAGTGTCTTTTCTACGTCTAGTAAGGTCCAAACAAATATGCTATCACACTAGAGCATGGTCTAAATCTAAACTAGTGCTCCAGAATATGCGACAGTCCTCTATTGAACCCCTCCATCGGTGTCTGATGGCGATGTGATCTAGTTGGGTGCAGTTTTGGGACGACTTTGGACGTGGCATGTTTTTCCTTGTGCTTAAAGTTAGTGTTTGCAAGAAATAGGCGGTCATCTGAGCAGTTGCAGCAGAAGGTTGCTATTATCTGTTCTACGTGTCGCAACGCCATAAGATCCACCCAGATGTCTTTCCTTTTCAATTAGTCTACCTACTTGAATAAAGTCATCAGCCATTATTACTGTATCAGAGTGCCTAACGTTTTGGAGGAGGTCCGAAAGCTTCCTGTTAATCTCATCTTTTATCTCTTCTGAATCGCAGTCAGTGTGAGCGTAGGCGGAGGCAACAAAGAGGCAATGGCGAGTGTCCCTATCTTTCCGAGTCCTTACTGTCCCGTTTGGTCGAACAGCGCTTAGGCGACTATCTACTGGGATCCAGTCTAGGGGAGATAGTTCTGCCCTATGACTCAATGCTATACCTACACCAGCGAGACCCGTGGATGAAGCATCAAGGCTACCAGATACGCGAAGAGTGGGTCGAGCTGCTTCTTTATTTTGACACGGGTGAATTCAAATTAATGCTTTTATTAGTATCCTGCATGCGCGTTTCCGAGATGCAACATACATCGACGGCGCGAGATTCTAAAGCTTTATTTAAGGAAGCCTGTTTTCCTATTTGACACAATGTCCGTACATTAAAAGCTCCAACATGTAATTGAGAACGAGGTTCCGGGAGACCAGGAATAAGGCTTCGTGAACTCGCATCGTTTGCATCAGTGGTACGGGGTGGTAAATGAATGTGAGAAGAGTTAATCGTGGAGAAAAGAGAGATGTCAGGGAGTGTAGGGAGGATTTCTTTATAACCATTTTGGTCTCGCGTGATGTTACGGGTATGAGGGCGGATGTCACTTCCCGGCCGCCCACACCATGAAAGGGTGTTTCGTGAGGAACCTGAAAAGGAAGGTAGATTAGTGTTGGTCTTAACGACAGACTCATCCTAGGTGAAGACCAGTATCAGGCAAAGTTGCCCACCCTCACAATTTCTCCTGGTGATTGACTAGGTTGTGAAGACGTCAACATCTAGAGGAAAGCACGGTATACTGTGGACAACCAGAATGTGGCTGGACGATCTGGACTTCGCAGATGATCTGGCTCTTTTATTGCGCATGCGTAAGTAATTAAGTAACCCTGACTTTCAGAATTCAAAACGGTCTTCTTCAATGCACCTTTTTAGTTTTTACTAACACCTCTTGGATAAAGAATATTCATATATCTTTCATAAGACGAATATGATCAACTGTAACACATCGTGTTCCAATTCTTCGCTACTAAGTGTAATCTTTGGAAGCAGACGGCATGCCTTAATCACTGTAGACAGTAACCATGAATTTGAGGATTTTTTCCAGCCACCTCTTCGATCTCAGTGTTTGCACATACTCAATAGATTTATGTTCTGTAAAAAAACTGCACTATCAGATGGATGTTAATCATTTCAACTAGCAATTTTCGATCCAGTTCTTAAATGCTGACATCTGGTTATTAGTGCGTGTTTGAATTTATACCATCCTTGAGCATCCTACATAATCAAGTTTAGGTCATCTAAACTTACGGGTTTCGTGAGTGGATTTTGTGCACATGACTGAATGAAAACTATTGATTGTCATCTGAAACGCTAAACATATCAGTAGTGAAAATGACATGTTTACATTAACTTTATTATTTACAATGTTTTCGTAAACTAATGGAAACGTTTTATGTTATATATTATACATGCATATTACTCTGTTTAGAGTTATTGAGCGAAGAGTTCACTTATCATGCGACTCAAATTCTAAGGCTTCGTCACATAAGAAAAGCCTTGTAAAATATAGCTATAAATGAAAACGTTTCATATTAATATTAAGTAATAGGAAGCCTATTGTGTGATGTGAACCACCTCAGTTGTTAATAATGGTCGAACTCTTTATTCTTGCAAATGATACTATCCTAATGTCAGTTGTACATTAATTAGCTACTGAACAAATCTGTAAATGTGAAATTGCTCTAGTCGTGTTTAGTTTGTTTCAGTTTCTGTATTGCATATAATCATCTGAACTGTTCCATGACTGTTTTATTCAATTAAAACTGTTTGGACGTCTAGATACTTTACATTTTTTAAGGAAAAAGTCATCCATCCTCAAATTTTAACTAACTGAATCATCTAAATTTATATTTCTGTAATTAAATTTAATGATTTAATCCTTTTGTTAATTTCTTTGATAATATGTACAAGTCTATAACAAATATGAAATTTCATTTGATTAGACTACGTTTTGCTGTTGCTGATTTCTGCAAACGTAACCCATAAATCTATCGTCATATATTCTGTTGTTATTCAGTATGTGTAGAATGTTAACAAGTATCGACAGAAGCGGTAAATGTCTAAGTATCTCTATTCTTTTGACCTGTCTCATTATTGAACAATATACATTAAATATCACTAAATTTGTGTCAAATGTGGGGCAGTTACTCACCAAAGACAGTGAGTGGATGAGGTCGCACAATATCAAGGAGTGATTAAAGTTAGACACTGATACCGTTGGACACCGGCTTAGTGGTTTAGAGGTTAGATGATCTCGCGTGTGACTGAAGGTCCTGGATTCTATTCTCGCTTGAAGGATCGTGGATGCTCTTGCTGCTGAGTCCGATATTAGGATGAAACTGCCATCCAGTGCTCTTAGGTTTCTAGTGGTGATCCTGCATTGATCGACCCTTTATTGGTAAATAAACCTGCATTAAGTTTCGCTTGAACATTTTACGTAAAAATGTCGTGAGTGACAGTAGTCATGTAATAATCTTTTGTTATTCTTTCTCCATCTATGCTATGAAAATATAAAATATAATGTCTTGCAAGTAAATTTACGATTCCAAAATAGAAGAGATATTAAAGCTTTGATAAATCCAATCTATATAAGAACACTGTTAATTAATTTCGTTTTCTCAATAGACCGAAACTAATTTTTATGAAGACTGATTTCGTTAGATCCATTTTTGATATCTATAACTTTTCTCACTATTCAAAAAATGAAGTTAAAGCGAACAAAGTAACATGATATTTATCATACGGTAGATTGCGTTAATTTTAACAGAAATGCTGCAAGAACCGCTTCAATAATTAGACATCAGTTTCACCATACTATTTTCAAAGTTAAAAACTCAGTAAAACCTAGAACACATTACAAATGTGGTGTTATGATAGTATGTTTAAACAAGGTGTTTTCAACGGATTTAGCTACTACTGCTTATAGTAGTACATTCAACGTTTTTTTCGGAAACAACGTTTTAAGAATTTCTAAATTAAAAACTTGTCTATCTACATATATACGTTAAGGACCTACCTAATTCATAAAATTATCCCATGATTTGTTCTTATTTTTCCTTGGCTTTTGCAGATAACCTTTATTTCTTTGTTTTGTTGTATGGGGACTGCTTTGTAATTATTTTGGCAATACCCTAATTTTACTTATGAGTAGTTCATATTATTCAATAAAAGGTTTCACAACATTACACCACCATCTTCTATTATAATCGAAGGGTGTACAGCCTTACATCTTACTTGATAGAGAACTCTTCTGGCTTCTCATCAAAATTCTTCTTGTAATTAGTAGCTTGTGAGGACGTGATAATTATCCGTATAGAGTTTTGTAGACATTAGTGATTATTGTTAATATCAATAATATTCATCGATCACCATAATTCCTTTTGCTGATAATTTACACTTTGTTTAGAGATCAAGCAATACTCAGAATAATCAAATTATAACTGTTGAATGCTTTATTTTGTGAAATGTGACTTTATTTCTTAAATTGATTAACTGCTCTTCAAACTTAATCATCAGATGCTATTGTATTGATGTATATCACTTAGTAAAGTTGTCTATGACAATGTGACCTTGTCCAATGAGCACATGGTTTCTCTTTCTCTGTCAACCAGTAAATGAAGCATAACTCCTTAATTAACCCTCTTCCTAATCGTGTGAGTCATGCTATCAATAATGTATACATTTGTCAGCATGACGGTTAATTTAAAATAAACTGAAATACTCCTGTTTTATCTAATTTATTATTCTGTAAATAATCAGTAGCAAAAAAGAATAACTATTCTTCATTTTGTAAATGATTCAAGTACATAATTGGGTGTTTCTTATTTTACAAATAACATTCTATCCATCTATAAACTACCAAAACTGAAAGCTTATTGCTTTTTTCTGGAATTAGTGTGGGTGTTGTTAGCAGTGTGAGGCCATGAGTAATAAGGGGTCAAGATCTTTAGATCTTACGGTTTTCATTAGCTCTTGATAAGGATAGTCCTCAGGTTGGATGATGATTCCCTACGAACCCCTCATTTCGAATAAATTATTATGTGTTCATTAGCGACCAGTTTTGAACTTCTAGTTAAATTCGGAGGTGAAGTTTAACCAATCTGAAAGTGAGAGAACAACCTAAAACTTGGAATAATTAGCCATTGGGCTTGTAATGAATTTGAGTCTGGTATAAGTGGATCGGTAATACTAAATTTCCGTAGGTAGTTTGTATGACCTTCTCTGCTCACTGCTAAGTTTGAATCTGGATATAACCTTATAGCCAGCTTTCCTAATGTCTCAATTTAAATATTTACTACGCAAGCCCCAAGTGAACACAGAGAAGATCCGATTAGAAAATCAGAATAAACATCCAATCAAATTCCATACATCTGACTCGAAAATTTACATGATTAATCTCATAAATAATTTGACTACAAGGCACCATAATTCAGAAATTACAGTGCATTAAAATAGGTCATTCAGAATATCATTTTGAATGACATTATCAATATTAATTTACACTAGTTTGGATAATGCAAAAAGATATAGAAACTAATGAAAGCCTACACAATGAAAAATGTGAAAAACACGTGAACTAAGTGATTGTAATTACATTCTAAGAATAAAGCTCACTGACGTCACGAAAATAGATTTCTCGATTTGAGATCCTGTAGTCATGAAATTAGGATTGATTGAAATTGATGAATATAGGCCACATTACTCCAACTCTAGTTAGAAATTATCGTGTTCAGAGTGTTAGTTGAATATACCTAGTTTGATTTCGGGCAGAACTAAGAGCATTAGTGGGTTTTACATGATAATAAATAGCCCTCTAGCTAATCCTGTTCTGTTGTCGTTTACTAGCTCAAATTTCTTGTCTACATAGTGATATATTTTATACATGATATATTCGATTGATTTTCACAGCAGACTTCGTGAGGAAAATCTAGAAACAAAGTAGATCATCTGATATATACACGGGGAATATTACATGAATATGTTTAGGGAAAAAAGTTAAGATTCAGAGAGAAACTTCTCAGTATGAACAGAAGGAACTGAGACTGACTAATAACCAAAACCTAGTGTATCATCTATAGGTAAATAAAGATAAAACAGAATCATTCGTCAGAAATTTGTTGACTTCGTTCAGAATATCAATCACTGAGAGAGACGAATTCTTCGACTAAAATAGTAATAGACGAATCCCTTTGGAATGCTTCTAGGGTTAGAGCTAGTATGGGGGTTAGTAACTCCATCTCGTAGAAAACAACCTTACTAAGTAAACGGCAAACCATTTGAACTCTGCTCTGGGTGTAAAAGGGTTTTCGTTTAAGAGAGTTATCATGGTCTAGAAAGAAATTGTTTGGAAGTCACAAGGCTGATATCGCTTCTGAAAACCAGAGCAATGATTAATATAGGTACATGGGATCTCCGCACAAAGTGGGAGACTAGAAGGATAATTAAAGTAACTGTAGAAATGAAAAAAATACAAGTTCACGGTGCTCAAAATGAGTGAACTGCAAGCTGGGTCGAAAAGATTAGCTTTGTGAGAGAGTGTTGTAATACTCTGGTCATAAAGAACAAAATGTCTCGCACGAAAGAGGATTTGCACTGATGCTATCCAAAGAAGTGAATTAACAGGAAGGGAATCTTATGAAATACGAATCATCCAAGCTTTCTCAAAACAACGAAGCAAGGAATTACGATAAATGTCATGTAGTACTATGCTCCCATTAATGATATCAATGGAGATAATAAAGATCAGTTTTATGAGAGTTTGCAATCAGTAGTAGAGAAATTGAAAAATACCGGAAATGAAGATATCATGGAATGAAATGGACTGAAAGAAACGAACAAAAATGTTGAGAGATTTGCAAATATAAGTACTTCCAACGAAATGGTTACAATTGATGCCATTATTTTTCCACAAAGGTGTACATAAAGCTACATGAGTTTCGCCGGACCAAAGTACAGAGAACCAAATTGACGAAATCTGCATCAACAAAAGGTTCAGAAGGACCATGAAGTACGTAAGATCAAAGAACGGTAGCTAAGGTGAAACTGAAGCTGAAGAAGCATTGGAAAACTGGGCAAACAGCATCACTAATGTTTGACACAGAATTTCATCGGGTTACTTACAAATTCAACAAATTCAAGACATCCCTCAGAAACAAGTTTCAGGCCTTCTCAATGAAGAGGAAACTACCATGCAGAAGAAGGGGAAAGTGATTCAAGAGGCAATAACATCAGAATATCATGAAGTTCTGGACCGAAAGAAGCACTAACACAAGGAATAGCTCTCTGTCGATACTCTGGATAAGATTCAAGAACGGAAGAACGGCGCGACAGTAATCAACAATGGCTGAACTAAAGCAGACAAAACCAAAGCAAAGGCGGAATACGCAGAAAAAAAACAAGCAAGTGAAGAGGAGCATCAGAGCTGAAGAGCGAAAATATGTGGAAGTTATAGTCAAGGCAGCGAAAAAAGCTGAAAGAGAAGGAAACATGCGATATGAGATACGATGAAGAAGCTTGCTGGAAAATGTAATAAACTAGAGCAACCAGACTATAAAAAGAAAGGCAAACCAACCACTGAGATTCGAGAATATCAGAACAAGTTGGTTGATCATTTTTATAAGCTCTTCAATAGGCTAGCCCTATTGAACCTATCGTTCATCGATCAGCACCTACCTACCTTCCTATATATGTTAGTTACCCCACCAGCAATCGCAGAAATTAGCATGGCCATCAGATAAATTATGAGTGACAAAACAACAAGACCAGACAACGGAACAGCTGAAGCACTGAAGTCAAACACAGAAGTAATTAAAAAGATTCTCCACATCGTCTTCAGAAAGATTTGGGAGAAAGAACAGGTCCTAAAAAACCCGAAGCAGTGATACCTCATCAAGATACCAACGAAAGGAGATCTTAGTAAGTTTGAGAACTACAGTGACATCAAGATACTTTCAGTACCAGGTAAAGTTTTCAAATGAGTGTTGCTGAACTGAATGAAAAACTCCATAGGGAATGATCATACATACACCGGCCAAATTGTAAAACTACCAATCATTGTTAAACAGTCAGTCAATCAGATCCCATCACTATGTATCAGCTTGCTTGACCATAGATAAAACATCTGATAGAGTAAACAGAAGAATCCTATAGAACCTTCTTTGCCGTACCTAAGAAGACTGTCACTGTAGTATGGAATTCTTACGTCGGATTACACTACAAAGTCGTACATGGGGGGCAGATCAGATGTCCTTCAAGGGGAAACTAGAGTCAGACAAGTCTGCTTTCTCTTGCCCTTTCTTTTTCTTCTGGTGGTTGGCTGGATAATGTACACGTCCATATCTCAGAGAAATCAACGAATGCAGTAGACAGCTTGAAGGCAGCTAGACGATTCTGACTTTGCATATGACCTAGGTTTACTATTTTCTACATAGCAAAAAAGCGAGTGAAGACAATTGGTTTAGCATTGGCCTGCTCGAGATACTGCAGGTCTATTGGCTAGAATTCATCAGTAGTAACCTACTGTGGCAGAGAACAAACCACTTGCCAGCTGAAGAGGAAATTAAAACGATACGCTGGAGGTGGATAGCGTCAGGTCCTTTCCCCAACCAATATGCAGATGACCTTTTTGTAACCACTATACAACAAGGACAGAAGACTTGACTACTCTCTGCTTGAACCACGGCATAATATTAACTTGCTCCAGTTGAAGAAGAAGAACAAAGGCTAATTACCGCCAGTCCAAGATTTCGTTACTATATCTCAATCATAACCTTATATACACACAAAAACTGACCACATCGCATCAAAAATGGAAATTAACAACTGTACATGAATAAGCCAAAGATGGCTGTGAGTAGTAGAAACAGAGAATAATTAAATTAGCAGTAGATCAAGTCATACATCAAGTCATACAACTATAGCTTGTGAGTTATTCAAGAGCTCAGGATATACGGAATATATATATATAATCTAGTTACCAAATAATCCTTAAGCTGGATTCCTAAGTTACCATTTACTTCGGTCTTCATTCGTTTATGACAGAGAGAAGACACATTGTGAAAATCTACAAACGACATCAGTAAGCAAACCTTAACTTGGAATTGTCAAAGCGAAAGGAATCGCTGTAGACCAAGGCACAGTGCTGAAGACAGACATCAAACTAATGCATAACACTTGAACACAAACAACCAAGAAAGAGAGTGAAGGACAGAGCAGGTTGAATATTGAGATCGATTCTGCACAAGCTGTAACAAACACAAATAAGCAAGAAATGGTGATAGACAAATAATTAGAAAGTGGATATGTCATGTGTGATTGATTTTGTCGCTTATTAAAGAAACAATTTTTAAACTTAGTGCAACAGGAAACATAAGAAAAAATTGTAGAGTTTTATACAATCAATCGATAAATCAGTTTTGGTTCTTTCTTGAACATCAAATTCGCAAATTAATAAAAAAAAAACAACAATTGGTATTTGATTAAAAGAAGTGTTATGTTTTAAATATGTGGTAATAAGTGTGTATACAATGGCAAAATTTTCTGCATTTATTGAGAAAAAAAAACACAATAAAAATTGTATTGTAATCGGTTTACTAAGCCTTTATTACTCAGGCTAGTGAAAAT
Source organism: Schistosoma turkestanicum (assembly GCA_944470395.2). Taxonomy (NCBI): domain Eukaryota; kingdom Metazoa; phylum Platyhelminthes; class Trematoda; order Strigeidida; family Schistosomatidae; genus Schistosoma; species Schistosoma turkestanicum. The sequence goes on along the minus strand of OX103979.1, from coordinate 12,341,934 downwards.
TAACTTGCGTCTCTAATTGATGAATAGTTTATGCAACTCAATGATCGATCTGTTTTCAAAAAGGAATATGAATGTACAAATACGGCTTCGTTGAAAATTTTACTATCAAATCTCTCGTTAGCAAGCAAATAAAATAAAAATTGTTTAAATTAACTTACAATAAAGCCGCTCTCAGAATGCCACAAGTTTATTGTTATAAGTGAAACGATGTAGCACTTTTAAAACTTCGACGTGTTTTTTACACACACACACACATACATGCTTACAGTGTGTGTTAGAAGAGAGTAAGAATACAAAACCAGCCAATTCACTAATCAGGACAATGATTAAACAAATATGTACAATGTAACTGAAATACTTGACCGTTTTTTTGATGGTGGAGTAGTAGTAACATATGTTGACATTTTGGCTCTAGTAGTTGAAAAATTTTATTTAATAAAGGTTAGAACTGTCAACTAGGACGAAAGAACAATGTGGTTGTCTTTGATTTTCAATAACTACTCAGTTATAAGCAATCTGCAATGAAAAAAATGACATGCAATTTATGTAGATTTCTGAAAACTAGTGATTTCTAACAAAAAAAAATCCATGCACATCTTAAATCGAATTTAGTATTTTACAGATAATTTGAACGGTAAGTCATTTTATGGTAATCCAAACTACCGGTAAAATCAATCAAATAGTTGTTTTCTAATTATATCTGTTTCTTAATGAGTAATGGAAATGGTGTATGTTTGATGCATTGTTTTTACAATAGGTATTTGTGTCAATACACATAACTCCATATCATTTTTTTTATCATGCTGATTATGTCCAGTTATGAATTATGCAATACAAACATTTAAATAAACATCCTCGTAGAAACCTTGAAAACATATAATTTCGAAGCAAACAATGGCTTTCAAGCAGACATTTAGCCGAGTTGTGTGCGCTCCACATAATGATAGTTACCAACTGTGATATGATTCAGTTAGCTCAATTGTATCAGTATCAAAGGATTTTCTTAAAAATCACAGACATTAGCAAAATACCTAAATACTAATACAAAAAACCTCACTGAATTAGAAAACACGGACCACATTGACAAAATAAGGAATATATTGCAAACTTTTACTAAAATACAGTGACTTGTTTTTTGAGAATCAAAGTTAGAAAGTATACAATGAATGAAACATTTTTACTTTGAACACCCTAATGTCCAACCGAATTTACCAGTGATTAGCAGTTAATGTACCACAATGGAGTATTAGTAGAAATGTTGATAAAACAACAGTCCATACAATCATACTTCAGTGTATGCCATGATGATTTTTCTAGGTGTATGATAAAAAATTTTAGGCAAGGTTGCTTACTCTCACCCTTTCTCTTTCTCCTGGTGATCGACTGGATTATGAAAACGTCAACATCTGGAGGGAAGCACGGTATCAACTGGACAATTAGGACGCAGCTGGACGATCTGGACTTCGCAGATGACTTGGCTCTTCTATCGCACACTCAACAACAAATGCAAGATAAGACGACCAGTGTAGCAGCAGCCTCTGCAGCAGTAGGTCTCAACATACATAAAGGAAAAAGCAAAATTCTCCGATACAACACAACATGCACCAATCAAATCACTCTTGATGGGGATGCCTTGGAAGACGTTAACACCTTTACATATCTGGGCAGCATCATCGACAACCAAGGTGGATCTGATGCAGATGTGAGGGCACGGATTGGCAAAGCGAGGGCTGCATTTCTACAGTTGAAAAATATCTGGAAATCCAAACAACTTTCAACCAAAAGCAAAATAAGGATTTTCAATACAAATGTGAAGACAGTTCTACTGTATGGAGCGGAAACATGGAGAACTACCAAAGCCATCATCCAGAGGATACAAGTGTTTATTAACAGCTGTCTACGCAAAATACTTCGTATTCGTTGGCCAGACACCATCAGCAACAACGAACTGTGGGAGAGAACAAACCAGATTCCAGTGGAGGAGGAAATCAGGAAGAAGCGGTGGAAGTGGATAGGACACACACTACGAAAAGCACCTAACTGCGTCACGAGACAAGCCCTCACATGGAACCCTCAAGGCAAAAGGAAAAGAGGAAGGCCAAAGAATACATTACGCCGAGAAATAGAGAAAGATATGAGAGGAATGAACAAACATTGGACAGAACTGGAGAAAGAAGCCCAGGACAGAGTTGGTTGGAGAAAACTGGTGGGCGGCCTATGCTCCATTGGGGGTAACAGGCGTAAGTAAGTAAGTAAGTAAGATAAAAAATTTTAGAAATCCTAAGAAGAGAGAAGCTCTGTTTTGGGCTTGACTTAACATTCAGAGTTCGTTTTGACCGGGTTCTCCATGTTTACTAGGTGTTCGATCACAAAACGATCTATTTTTCTCCTTTATAAACTAAACAGATAATGTTCTTGATTCCTGTTGAACAGAACACCAGTCGAATAACTTGTGTATATAACTTCACTGAAGCAGTTGAGTTGATAAATAAATGTAGAAGTCGTCAGATGCTAGGGTTCACCATTCAGATTATTACTGCACATTGATCGGCAGGAAACTAGCAGCAGCAAGGTTTTGAGGAAAAACCTTTTTTGAGAAAGTGCACAAAATGTGAGTGAGTTGTACGACATTCCATGACAAAAGAGCACTTTCTAACTACTTTTGTGTACCTAAAGTTTGTTATGTCAGGTGTTGTACTAGCGAGGTCTTTTAAAGGATAGTTGCTGTGTTTTTATATGTTAGTCTAAAATTAAGCGCATGTGATCTTATCTCAATCACTAAATAAATCCAGAAGTTTCTGAAACAATATGATATGAAACCTTTGAACTTCAAATGCCTCTAATATTTTTTATTAGAACCATCTTTGTTTATAAAAGGCATTATACAACGAGTAATCTGAACCAAATTTATAAACTAAGATTTTTAGACGATCGTAAGTTAAAGTTAAAACGAAAGGACAGAAACTACTTGATCATCAGAAGTATCATACAGTTTAGTCCTTAATAATGATGAAAGTTTATCATTTTTGAAACCATGAATCGACCAATGTTAGACCAACCATTAGAAACCTGGAAGCACTGGAAGGCCGTTTCGTCCTGGTATGGGTCTTCTCAGCAGTGCGCATCCACGACTCCTACACCTAGCAGGATTCGAACCCAGGACCTTCGGTATTGTGCGCGAACGCCTAAACATCGGACCACTGGGCCGGCATCTAACGGTGTTAATGTCTAACTTGATCAATTCATGGAGTTGCGCAACCTCATACACAGTCTTTGGTAGTTACTGTCTACACCCGGACAGGTTGTGCTTCACTGGTCACGTCTACCCACTAGAACTCGGAGAAGATTCTTCACGAAGCTATTCACTAGTCAGTCGTGGATGCGCACTGCAGAGGAGTCCCAAACAAAGACGAATCGGCCATCCAGTGCTTCCACGTTTCTAATGGTGGTCTAACATTGATCGATTCATGGTTTCAAAAATGTGTAACAACAACCCCGTAATGCGAAAGTTTATCAGTCAAGTAACAACCTGGCTACTAAGATTTCCTCACTTGATTCTGTAACTCATACTCTCTGATTATAGGTAACCCAAGGTGATCGGCAAAAAATCTCAAACCTAGGTTTTGAGTTGACTGGGACTCATCAACTGTCACTTTCCCGTGTTTGATACCTGACAAAGCACTACTACTCAATGCTATTTATGAATGACTTTCTTGCTCATTACTGTTTTTTTTTCTTTGTCTCCACCTCAGACTGAACAGTTTTCCGCAACAATTCATTCACTCTTTACTTTTCTTTTTAAAAGAATAAAAATATTCAATTTCATTCATTTATCATCTCCCCCAACTGAAACAGAATGCATTAAAAAAAAAAAAGAAAAAAAGACAGACAATCGAAAATCACAAATCACAACAACTGGTTGATTGCATTGGAATGGAAGCTAAACTAACTAACTAACTAACTAACTAACTTACAAGGAAAGTGCAGAAAAAATCAATGGTGGAATATTTTGTTTTCCTCCAAAGCTATTTCCGATTTGACATAATAATCCTTCCTATAGAAAAATGTGAAATGATTTAAAAGGAGACTTAAAATGAAAGAAAGAAAGAAGGTCGAGAAACAAGAAAGTAAAGAAAAAAGAAATAGAAGAAATAGAAGAAAGAAAACTTTGTCTTAAACAACTAACTCTCAGACTATTAAAATAAACAGTAACAGGATCTTTAGAATAATCACTGGACTGTTTGTTTATTCACTGAAATTAGGCACACACACACACAAAAAAAAAAATAATGTTATTTACATGAAATCTGTATTAGGTAGGATCAGTGTGTGTGTGTGTGTCAAAAAGAAAATCTTAATAACGAAAATGTTAAAGGTTTGATTAATTTTCAAGTACAATTACTATGTTTTTGCCAAGCAATTCATTCATTGTTGCAACGAAAAAAGGTGACAACTGTTATGGAGAACAATGAGGAAAACAGTTCCACTTGATGATGATCATGATGATGATGACATAATCATCTGAAAAACAATACCAAAACTGAGCAACAATATATTTCAAATATTACTATTACGTTGAAATAAATGAATGAATGACATAGATTGGCAATCGATTCGTAATTATATGATATTTTGTTTGATAAACAGTAATAGTAATTGAAAAATTTCATATATATATACAATTTGATCTGTACTAGAGGCCACTGACTCATGTGATATAGAGAGTTATTATTCAATTGAATAGCTTAAGGCAATGAATAGTATCGGTTGAATGTATATTCAAGCAAATATCACTTTTCTTGATGTCAAAATACTTTTCCTAACTTGGTGATTAATTAAAAGTTTGTGCAATTGGCTTCTACTCGTGCAGTTTCTGAGAGCCTGTAGTGAGTGCTTCCACGTACATTTGAGTTCGCTTATATTGAATTTGGTTAAGCCTTACGATAAATTTATTTAACCAAGCCATTTGTATAGCAACAACTTTTGTGTCGCATTGGTTTTTACTATTGTCTGGTTTGTATGAGCTGGTACGACTGAGCATTGCTTACCGCATACGCGAATATTCATCCTATTCGCTTTAATAATGATCTCTTAAATATTTCGATGACTCAAACATTTCCCTAAGTATATATATGAATATTTTGATCTTATTAATTCATTCGCCGATTAGCTCACTCTCGCTAATTCGCTTGCTTGCTTGCATTCCGACACCAGTATATCAGTTTCATGCCTGTGGTCTGCTGTTGTATTTGTGGTTTGCGAAAATAAACATATTCAACCTCCTGTGTTTACCTTCTGATTTATGAACCGTCAGGCGTTAGTCAGTAAACTACGTAATCTAAAAGCACAATGCTCACCACAAGCCAAAGAACGATTAAGGGTTCTGACAGACAGACGGATAGAGAGATACAACGCAGAACTTCGAACATAAGTACATCAGTTCAGGTTGCCGTGCCCCATCAGCACAGAAACGCAACTGTCAGTTCAAATCCAAGAGTGATAGCAATAACAGAAGCATTAGCAGCAATGTAGAAGATTAGGGAGCGAAGATATGATTCGAGAAGTATAATTCAGTGAGGTAAATTTAGAAGGAGAAAGGTAGAGATTATGAGGAATTCAGAAGGTTAGAATTTGAGAGAACACAAAGAGTGAATGCACCTGCGCCATTGCAAACAATCCTGAGCCATGTCGTTGAAGGTCTCTTAACGATTGGTGACTTTCGTCTCGCGGACCCCAACCAGGTAGTCTACTTCTACCAACATGACTCAGTCCACATGTTAGTGACTTCATAAATTTCTGCAATGTTTTGATTTGGCCACCCACAGCTTTCTTTCAATCTACTCCTACACCACAAAACAAACCTCATCGCGGCAGTCGGTGGTTAGCCATACGTAACACATGTCCTAATCACCTCAACTAATGAAGTTTCACTACTTCATCTATTGATTTGCCATTCTTACCTTGAGCTCGTTTCCTAAAGATAGCATTGATTACTCGTTCGTCCCAGGATACACGAGCAATGCTTCGGAGACACTGATGCGCCATAGGTGACGCAGGTTGGCGAAAGCCAATCGAGCCTTTTCTATCCGTGCTGAGATTTCCTCACACACCAGGCCATAAGCACTGATTAGACTGCCCAGATAAGTGAAGCGGTCAACGCGCTCAACTAATCCACTCCCTATCACTAGTTCAGGTGCCGATACAAACCAATCTTGAAGCAACATTTTGCATTTCGAGGGTGAGAACCGCATCCCGAACATGCTTGCTTAGGGTGGTGAGAAGACTCTGCATTTTGTCAGCGTCTTCAACAAGTAGGACAATAACATCGGCATATTCTAAGTCGATAAACGATCCTCCTGGTAATAGATCTACTCCTGAAAATTCAGACGAGGATAAGGCGATATCTAGAAGCATGTCTATGATAAAATTAAACAAGAATGGAGAGAGTGGACATCCCTGACGGAAACCACTTGAAGTAAAGAATTCCGGTGACAGTTCGCCATAAGCTCTCACTCGACCAGTGGTGTTCGAGTAGAGAGCTTGTATGAGGTTAATGTACTTCTTTGGTACACCTTTCAATGACAGACACTGCCACAGAACCTCACGATCCACTGAGTCAAATGCCGCTTTCAGATCCAGGAAAACAACTACTGTAGGACGCCTAAATGTTTGTCTATCGTAGTGTGAAGACGTGGTCTATACAGCCACGTCCAGGTAGAAAACCAGCTTGGTTTTCTCTGGTCTGCTCTTCACGAGTTTTCGTTAAGCGTCGAAGTATTATTGAGGCCAATATTTTAGATACTATATTAGTTAGACTGATTCCCCTGTGATTGTCACAAGAAGACTTCTGTCCTTTCTTATAAATTGGGACAATAAGGGATTGAGACTACTCGGATGGGATTACGTCCAGTTCCCAGATTCTCCCTAACATCTCAGTCAGCCTAGCTGCTAAAACTGGACCACCATACTTAAATATCTCAGGGGTCAGTCTATCAGGACCTGCAGCTCGCCCTCGCTTCAGATTACCTAACGCTTTCTCAACTTCATAAAGCCTAGGGGGACTTACGTCGATTTGCCATTCAGGATGACTGGAGATCTTGGGTAACCGAAGAGTGGCTCGAGGCCAGTTGAACTGATCCGCAAAGTATTCTGCCCATCGGTCCAGTCTCCTACATTGAGAATAAATAATAGTCCAATCATTTTCTGAGATAGTCTCACTTACACTAGGATTCCTAATACCAGTTTCCTTGATAAGTCGGAAAAGTTGTCTACCGTTGCCGATCGCCGCTTCCTTTTCCATCGCTTTTGCTTTCGCCTCCCACCACTCTTCACGGTCGTTGCGCAGGCTTTTTATCAGTCTGCGGTCAAACTGTCTGCGCGCCTCATCACCCTCAGAGCCAGGCGGGATGAGTTTTCGGGCATCAATCAGATTGGTGGATGCTACAGAGATCCACGGCTTCATTCTAGCCTTATGGTTAACCTTACTAGCAGATATCACTGCTGTTTCCACAGCCTTCTTGATATCATTCCAACCTACCTCCGGATGAGAATCGCTTAAATGGTCGCCTAACTGTCTTTCTAGTTGTTCCTGAAATATAATCTTCGCTTTTTGAGATGGTGGAGAAAACTTGTAGCTCAGGTGGATGATTGTGGTGGTGTTTCGTTCTCTGAGCTGGTTGTTTTGGTTGTGGAGCATTCATTGTTCTTCTGAAAAACATCTTCGCTTTATTATCATTAAGTAAAACCCTAACAGGCTTTCTTACGGTGTCTTTCCTTCGTCCGGTAAGTCGCAAACAAATACGAGCTCGCAATAGGGCATGATCTGAATCTAAACATGTGCCCCACAACGAGCGACAGTCCTCTATCGAACCCCTGATGGCAATGTAATCTAGTTGGGTCCAACGTTGAGACGAATTTGGAGGTCGCCAGGTCAACAGATGTTTTTCCTTATGCCTAAAGTTAGTGTTTGCTAGAAATAGGCGGTTATCTGAGCATAGTTGCAACAGACGGTCGCCACTGTCTGTTCTCTGAGCCGCGACACCATAAAATCCACCTAGGTGTCTTTCATTTTCACTTAGTCTACCTACCTGAAAATTAAAGTCACCCGCCATTATTACCACATCAGAGTGCCTAACTTTTTGGAGGAGGTCCGAAAGCTTTCTGTAGAACTCGTTCGAACTGCATTCAGTGGGGGCATAGGCAGATACAACGAAGAGGCAACGACGGGAATCAGCATCAGGGCTACCGGATACACGAAAAGTATGTCGGGCTGCTTCTTTGTTTTGACAAGACGAAATCAGATTAGTGACTTTACTAGGATCCTGTATGCGCGTTTCCGAGACGCAGCATACATCGATTGAGCGAGATTCTAATGTTTTAGCTAAGGAAGCCTGTTGCCCTATTTGACACAGTGTCAGTACATTAAATGCTCCAACATGTAGTTTAGAACGGGGTTGAAGGAAACCAGGAACGACGTTTCGCGAACTCGCATCGTTTGCATTAACGGTGCAGTGAACTGAAGGAATGCGACTAGAGTTAGTCGTAGAGATAAGAGAGACATTAGGGGGTGTAAGAAGGATTTGATTTTGACCAATTTGGTCAAGTGTGCTGTTACGGGTATGAAGGCGGTTGTCACTTACCGGCTGCCAACACTGTGGAAGGGTGTTTCCTTGAGGGACCTGAAAAGGAAGGTAGATTAGTGTTGGTCTTAGAGACCTGCGAGCGTGACCGCAGAGTCCAAGGGATAACTGCTTGAGGCCGGTCACGCACGGCTTTTTTATGTAAGGTTTTTTGAGTATTTGCTCCTCTCTTAAAGGCCCTAATGGGCACCCTTACCGACGGAGATGGAAATCCGTGAGGTAGGGTGAGGTGTGAAATTTTTAGGGTCGACCTTATCTAACCGTTCCTTCCTTGTGGAAAGGCAGTATCGCTGCAGATGCTGGTTGTCCGAAGGAAACACCTTACTTCTATCACACCTATCTGCAGTCAGCAGTACGACTTCGCCCTCAGACCATGGATAGCTGCTTTTAGTCTCATCGTTCTCCAGTCGACCAGCCTGGCATGGTAGGACTTGCAGGAACATATGTTCCAGCCAGTATAGCTCGGTTGGGTCATCACGATAGTCAAGCCCGACCACCACGTCAAGGTAGCAGCTACGGTCGGGAAGGGTTCTGAACACGGGGATCATTGAACCATTGATCCTATGGATTACTATCACTTAAATAATAAGCATAAACAGGCATGTAAGCTAAGGGTTTTCAGAAATAATCTTTTATCATGTAACTCATAAGTGACATCAAAGCAGTCAAAAATGTGTAGAAGGTAAACATGGACTGCCGGAAATTGTTCTCAATTCATGATTGCCTACATTTTTGTTACTCTATTGAGATGATTATTACTGTATCTGATCTATTTCGAAATCGTATAAATTCCACTGAATAGTAAGAATATAAACGGAGAGATACTTAACCTCAGTCTCTTTCATACCAATGAGTCAATTAAAAAACAACCAATTTTTGTATACTATGAACATAGTAAAATCTCTACAACCTTTCAAATAACTAGTGAACAGCTACACTACTACACTGAAGGTTAATTAGCAAACGAAATCAATAATAGGACAGATGGAAATATAAGTCAATCACAGCAATGAATGGCCAAAGGAATTCTGTATTTAACTCGGCTATGTCTGTGTTGTTAATTTAGACAAATTATTTACAAATGTTCGATTGCTAGTGCCTTCATTAACCTGATCACTTGTGATTTTATCGTCATGTAGGCCGCCGATCTTGACAAAATCACTTGATCAAGTTAAGTAAATGAGCTAACTAAAATGATTCAGTCCAACCTGTGACAAATTGCTACCCACTTCAAAATGTTTTGTTAGGTAAGTAAAAGTAGGTTATAAAAAATAACCTTTATTGGCTCAACGAAAACATGATGTCATTTATCAAAGAAATCATCCCTAACTTATCAAACTTTATGAGATTTTGAGGACAAACAATAGCATATTATTATGTTTAAGGTAATCTTGTGAATAGATTGATTTTCGTTCTATTTTTAATGTACATCTGTTAGTGATTTTGAGAATATTATAATTGTAGTATTAATCCGACAGTCGCAAATCGCAAATTTGAACTGGTTTTTAAAAAGAAACAGTCCTAATACCACAAATAAACTGCTTTAAAATATCGAATTATCTATCAATGAAATTTCAGCCTTCATGATGCTGTTTATTAATTTGTAGATTATACGTACACTGTACACATCTGTTGATCTACCTAAGAAGGCTAATAAAGAACTGTTAGTCGATACCTCATTCCCTGAAATAGATACCTCTATGCTCATCACTGAACTAAATCAATTTGAACAGTCAATAGCATTAATATAAGTATACCTCATAGAACAAGGACTCATTTCATTCAACAGTAAAACAATGCATCAGATTTTACTTACAGACAAATTGGAAGTTCAATAACAGTGTCAATAGTTAGGCTACATATTTCCTACACCTCAGTCTCCAATTCATTGTCATTCGTTAATACTTTATTCAGTTTACAAACAATATTCTGTGCATGTGTATTTTTACTAAATCATTTGGTTCAACTTACTTATCAATTTTTTAAAACGTTGATATAATGACGGAGGTATAATATACTGATGACCTTGAGTAAATTAATCAGAACCAAGATAACGCCTCATGTATTTGGCGCGAAATTTAAATTGTAGCGATAGATCACTCGTACCTTATTATGAACAAAGCAAAAACTGATAATACTTGATCCTTAAAATGCTTGAAATCAATAAAAAATTCTATTATGAAACCGAAAAGGGAATTCAGGATGGGACTTAAGCTAAATTATAAAAACATAGCCGCTATCACGGCAAATTGTATGTTTAAGTACTTGCTGTGATTCAACGAACGACACGAATCTCACAAAATGTGAGAAACTTCGAAGTCGAAATCCACTAGCATTCATCTATCTATGCTGAACATATTTGCAATCGAACAACAAAATCTACAAATAAACGAAAGAAACAACAGTGGAACCTCCAATATCAATCAGGACATACTGCAGAACCTGTGACGCAGCTTACATACATTTGATTTTGTATACATTTAATTTGGTTAAGCCCTTTTGATTAACTTAATTAACAGACAGTCATGTGTATAGCAACAACTTGTCTGCACCATTGTGTCGTTATTATTGTCGCGTTTGTATGAGCGTTGCTTATCGTCCACATACTCACTCGCTCGCCGGCTCTTCAGCACTAGCATATCATTATGGCTTCGTATCCCTGTGGTTTTGTGATCTGTGTTTGGTACAATAATAGAAGAAATCAACACTTTGTATTCATCTTCTGATTTATAAATCGTTGGGCGTTAGATAACGCCCAACGGTTATCAGGACGAGCAGTATACGAAGTTGAGGAGTATATCAAATACCGACCACCATAGCACTAGTGAGCCCACGTCCAGCACAGTCTCCATTCTACCAGTGGTCAAGTCAAAAATGTAGTCTCGTTATGTAGACAACATATTTGTCATCATAAAAAGGCAAAAGCTGAAGAACACTCATAATCCAATCAGCACAGTCTTTGATGACATAAAATTCACAGTGAGAAAGGAATATAAGAACTAACTGCCATTCCTGGATGTATTGATCCCCAAAACTGATACAGCAACGCTGGGGACTTTAATATGTTGGAAGTCAACTCACGCAGATCTTATTCTCGCCTACAGTAGTAAAAACCAGAATACTCATAAAATCAACTACGAAAACACACTGAAGCACACATAAATCACAAAAAAGCGAAGAAAACTATCCAGCTCACAGAACGAAGCTCCACCTTTATAAATGACATGTCATCGGTATATTATACTTTTCCCTATATAATAAATCGTAACAGGTAGTGCTTGTATGCCGAAGTAAATTGGTCATAAATATAGAAATCTTATCATTCTTTAAAATTTATATCGATAGCTTACCTTTACTGATTAATTTACCTTAATAATTTAAATGTACTATATGACATAAAATTTAGCGATTACTTTACACTACTTTCAATCTGATATTAGTAGTATACATTTTTTAAAAATAAATTACGTTCAAAATTCTGAATTAGAGATTATGATCAAAGTTTACAACAACAACGATAAAAGGAGGAAATCTGAACACAAATGACAACATTTTATAGTAGCAACGGACTGGTTGTTTATTAGAATCGACTAAAATTACGGAGAATGCATTGAGAAATTCTCAAAATAAGTACTAAGGGAAAAACGTAAAATCTCATTTGCGATCACACTACAACTACTCTTATGTTTATCGTGTCCAGTACTGAACATATTCCTTGATGAACAAACAAGATTATTGTTTTCTGTAGGCGTTTGCTACTTAATGATATTATCGTCAAACCAGAAAACATTGGTAAAAACTGGCAAATCTTGTGATTTAATTGATTAGAAATACATAAACCTCAAAACAATCAGAGTAATTTTTCCTCTGTACAGGTATTTCTGTGCTGTTGTTTACACTGAGTAATCTTTCAGATATGTGTTTGAACGACCACCGTACCAGATCAAGTTTATCATGTGTAACAAGTTGTTGAATATTTTATCTTTTGAAGGCTTCTATTATAGTTAATTCGAGGCGGTTCCAGTCACTCTTATTATCACGACTAATTATTGTTTCATACACATCTCCTTTGTTGCAAATCGTGTTGTATTCCTGGTGTGATATCAAAGAAGATATGCTTCCAGAATTCCTGGTGCATTTATGTCAAACACAATAACTTCGACATTAAAACGTGTAAAAAGCCTTGACTTTGTTCGCTGCCCACACACTTTTATTTTCTTTGCAAAGATACCATGTTATTTCAAAACAGTTCATTCTCCTTTAGGCGAGTCTGCCAACTAAAAGAAGATAGCGTGGATATAGATATCTATTAGATGTTGGAAAATGTATTATTATTGTTTGTTACTCATTTGTTGTAGAGAAACGAAATAATAATTTCAATATTTGCTACAATAGTCACGTATGCACATAACACCTATGTTATTTGGTTAATTGTCTGAATTTCTAAGCTAGCTAGTATAGGTTTCGGAAAATTTACGTATAGTCCTACCGGTGTTTTTTGAAATTCCATAACTCAAGAAGTGTGTCAACGATTCAGTATTAATCGTGGGAGTTTTAAGACATAAACATGACATAGTATGTTCAGCAGGATCGCAATAATTTTTGATCACTTTGGTTTCCACATAATGTTTGCCCCCTAAGAATCAGTTTATCGTGCGAGAAATTCCGCCGAGGTTCACCATGCGGTTGTTCCTTCACTCAATCGCTATTTCCTCTTAAGTGGCCTTCATTATGTAAATGCTTTGGAAAATCAGTTTCCAAATTACAAAATGTGGTTACAACATTCTTGTGAAGTAATAATTCTTCAAGTTTACACTAAAACTAACTGGCTGTAGAATGACTGGTGTTATTAAGTGGCCAAACTTTCATGAACTTAATAATCTCTTGACTGGATAGAAATAACTATGAAGTTAAATAAGTTTCCCATTGAATGACCAAACTAAATTCCGAAAATCAGATGCATTTAAAGGATTGTTGAAAAATGCAGAACAACAACTGATTATGACTTTATAACTTTAGTTAACAAGATTTTTCTGAGAACACCTGTGATAAGTCTAAACTATTCAAAACCCATAATACTTGACTTTATCGCTAACCGAAAGATTACAACCTGTGGATATCATTACAACAGACTCCAAATATCAAACTCACTGTAATGAAAATACTAGGATTATCGCACAGAGACTACTGACAACCCACTAATGTTGTCAGAAAGTATATTTGAAATCATGGATCGATCAATTTCAGACCACCACTGGACAGTCGTCCAGTGCTTCCAGGTTCCCAATGGTGGTCTAAAATTGGTCGATTCATGATTTCAAATGTGTAACTTAACAATCTTCACAACCGCGTAATACAAAAAGTATAATTTTTGGCCCTCTAGTATAATAGGATTGATAGGTTCTATCATATATGCATAACGACTCCACTGCACTTGTGGAGCCAGCTATATAAGACATACTCAAAGGGACTTATTCTAGTAGGCTTATAAAAAAGTGCTCTCACAATTGTGAAAAGCAGTTACGCAACCAGTCAATCAACCCATTTGTGAGCATTACTGGAAAACATATAAAACCTTTTCGGTTTCATATCAAATCCCTAACAATCTACCTAAAAAAAGTAAGATTACGGCAAGAAATTGAGATAATACATCTTATAGACTAATGACTGAGCCACTTGTGTCATATTATAAATCCTCTCCACTGATTCTATTTATATTGACTGTTTTACGCCTACTTTGCTTTCTCATGGATTTCTTATCTCAGTCAACCTGACAGCATTTCTTAAATTGCATATTTTAGTCACATGACTGGATTGATAATTTTTTTTAATCTCAGCTAGCGTGATTTCTCTGCAATTATGCTTTTTATTGATACGCTTCATTTTACAAAATGGATTGTAATTTGACATCTAACAATAAATATTTCTTCTTTACAGAAATAATATTCAAATTTATAAATGACGCTTGCAGAATATGTTTAAACCTTGACCGATACAAAAGTTCACTGTGTTACTGTTCGACTAAACACTAACGATATTCTTAATGCCATAAATGTTAATGCCCTAATTTGACTTGTCATTACCAATAGAAGTTTAAAGGTCATCAAAAAATAATTATCTTATCACCTGATTGCAGAAGATAGAAGTAGACCTTATTCATTTAGTCTATGCTTAAACTGATTTGTTGGTATCGCCTTGAACTTCTTTCTTGTGTATAACCTGAATACAAGAGAAAATTGACTTCCATTGAGCTAAAATGTTTACCCTAATAAGCCCACTAGGTTGTGAAGTATATTAATCCAGGGATTTATTCTGTGTATCCAATATTCCCTTAAACAAATAACTAGTGTATATAGAATCAGTAAAATATCACAAACAGCAGTGTTAAGTTGAACGGAATACCTTGTAGTCAGTCACTTGTCAAAAAACTGTATCTTTATCCATCTTAAAGAACTCTTCTTAAAAATGATATTTTAAGTGTATCGAAAAATTAAAACAAACAATTGAAACAATCTTGTTGAGAACATTTTAATCAAAATTATTTCGATTTCGTTCCCAAGTCAAACTATTTGTCAAACTATTTCATAAGTCCCAGTTTTATCCAGATGAAGTACATGCTGCTTTTGTTTTCCAATGAAAAAGTATTTTATGTTACATTATCAGTTACTTGCCATAAATTGATAGACAAGCTAGAACAAAAAAAAATGACATGAAGCACACAACTCAGTGTAGTTTTATCTAAGAACAATCAAATTTGTCAATTTACATCATAGTGAGACTGTGATGAGAATGACTGAGTGATATAAATTTTTGTAGAGGATTTATTTAACTGATTGACATTCTAATTATTATTATTATTATGATTATGATTATCATTCATGGTGCATGTTAAATTTTCTCATCGATATCACTGATCAATTTGAAACAACATGAATTAGAAGCAATAAAGATTTTCTCGCTATAAATTATCGAATTAATAATATTTTGTACATGTAAAGATAAATTTTCTCTGATTAAATGAACTGATTTGTTTATTATGCATGGGGCATAGTTTTATGCCGTGCATACATAGTAAACGAACAAATTACAAGTAAACAAAAAAACTAAACAAATTTTTGACAGTAAATCTGATTCACTTGATTGGGGAGGAGTTTAGCTTACTTTTTTTTTAAAAAAAAAATTATCTAATCAATTTTATCTAGAGAATTTACTCAGAAACTTTTTTTTCAGAGAATAAATCTTGTTTGAGAATTTCGTATATCTTTTTTTTTTATCGAGAAGAAAAATTCCTATGAGCATTTACAAACTTCCGTCTTGTCCAAATATTGTCAGTCTCATATTCAGCACATAGAAGAGATTGATCTGATCTAATGTAACATCACTAGGTCCTGGTAACTTTTGTTTGCTTAATGTAAATGTCTTCAAGCCTTTCTGTTTTGTGATTACATGTTATAAGGCAGAAACGAAATTAAGAACAATCCTTGAAGTATTTTTGACTATGAAAATGATGTTCAATGAAAAAGGCAAGCTTGTATGGTTTAGTTAATCTAGCCTTTAGTAACTTTTCTGCTACAGACAATGAAGAACATCAATCAATAAAACGGAAAGCTAATGGGCAACAAAATAACACAATCTGTAGAAGTGAAAAACAGAAGATGGACAAAATTGTTTTTTAAAAGAAGCAATAAAACTCATCAGTATCCTCTGCCAATTCCTGGAGCTCTCTTTGACAAACTTACTGTGGCCAAATTTTTTTTGCAAAGCTAGATTTATTAAACAAACATACGAATCCTGGTAGCTGACGAATGTAAAGAGCTCTCCACTATTAATTATGATTGCCACGTTACAGGGTGTTTCAAGAGCAGTAGTCTATCTAGACGGTACTATAACCATAAGGGGAGATAAAACTTGACCTGGTGCTAAATATAGTTTTCGTGCCCGCACATATATGAGTGAGTTTTGTACTTAACCGGCACGATATCTCGGTTTGACTATAGATAAAAACGGAAAACAACCCTAACGAGTTAACACTGAAGCTGTTTAAACCATGCTTAATTAAACGGATATCCCTACTCTACTATCCCTCGCGGGACAAGTTAGTCATTATGGAACTTTTCACCCTGATCTTTATTGCCTACCAACTCTACTAAACAACCTATTGGTAAACAATGCCAAATGAGCTTTGTCTGCAAGGTGTCAAGCAGCATTTGAGAAAATAAAGCGATCCATTGCCTCCAGCTTCTTAATTAAGCTTTAAAATCCCTCCTTACACATTTTAGTTGCTTCAGGCGTTCAAATCTGAAAAAGAAATATACCCTACAGCTAGATCTGTAACAGTGACAAAAAGCAACTACGGTTAAATTAAGAAGAAAGCACTATCAACAACTTTTGCAGTACAGAAGTTCCAAAAAATGATATTTGGACGCAATTCACCCTATTAAATGATCCTGACCTATTATTGGCTGTTTTTAGATTGAAGAAAGGTATTCTTTTCTATGCAGTAACCAGATTGAAAGGATAGCAACTTCTCTCTTGGGTTATGATTTCGAAATCAAGTACCAACCCAACACTGACGTTAGACAAACAAATTGGTTAGTTCACAAAAGAACCATGAAGATATCCTTGTGGCAATAACTGAAGCTGAAACTGAAAGTGAAATTCGTCGGGTTATAGGTGACGCCAACAACGGTCTTCCAGTTACATGTACAGCCATTAAAAAAGCTACTTAAGATGATAAGGTGTTATGGGGACTTAATGATTACCTGCATACCTAACCTGTGGCCAAGGCGTCGTTTATAAGGATAACTCTTATATTTATTTCGTTAACGTGACTCAATAACGGCTCATCTATTATATGCGGTGACCGAACTTTTGTTTTGGAACGATTGAGCCAAGAGATTTTTAAACAATCTCATAGTGGTCATCCTGGGATCAACATAGGTATTTGAAACGAATCCATGCATATTGGCCGTCAGTGGACTATGAAATCGAAGAAAAATGCCTCAGTTGCTGGTCCTGCCTACAAGCTGCTAAAAATCCTGCAAAATATGAACCCAAATCTCGGTCTAAACTAGATAATCCTCGGAAAAGAATAAACCCTGATTTTGCTCGCTCTGTACATGGAAAAACTATTTGGCCATTGGGGATGCATTTACTAAGTGGCCAGAAGTTTACGTTTCGCCGAACCTAAAAACAGAAGCAACAGTCAGAATTGTTTACTTTTCAAAAATTTTAGTGACAGATAATGGAGCTTCATTTGTTTTATCGGCATTTAAACGGTTTTTTGGGGAAAATGGAATTGCCCACTAACGATCACCACTATAACATCCACATTCTAACAGAAAAACTGAAAGATATTTAGATTTGTTGAAAAAGGCACTGATAAAAGGTGCAGGTGACGGAATATCGATGAATGAATTTATTTCCCTATCAAACACATCGTTCTATGTGTGTAGAGATCGAAATGAGCGACAAAAATAATCTTTTGAATTTTATATAATTTTCATATAGAGAAGGCTGTTGTCATAAATGATAAATATTTTTTTTTCTCACTAACCTTCTAAATGGCCTGTAGCATTATTAGAAGAACAAAATAAAAAAAACAAAGAAACCGTTGAGAACGCTTCATCAAGTGATTTGATTTTTTGTTTGACTGAAGGCAATCGATAGGTAAGATTAAATGTGGTCTTCATGCTTACAGACAATATTCGATTGAATCAATTTGTAACCTTGACAAAATGCATTCTTTTGAATGTGAAATGATTCAGATTGGTTAATTATCAAGTGTAATGTATTCGATTGATTAGGCAATCTCAATAACTAATATTATAGAAGGAGACCTTAGAATAGAGTCAGAAATTTTAATAGAAAGAATTAGTGAATAGTTAATCTTATCTTCTCAGTACAATGATTTATATTCGAGAATCTAAACTTTCTCCATAGTGAAACACCAAAAGCAGTAAACCATTCAGACTCTGGACAAATAAGAAAGCTATTTAAATTAAATTTAACAGCATTTTTAGGATTCACACTTCGAATTATCCATAGTATGATGCATGGTGACGAAGTGTAGAAAAACTTTATTTGCATATCAACTGCTTTGCGACGTTAGTAAAGGATTTCACAATACTAGTGTAAAAATGCAATAAATGTCAAAGTAGTGAAATACATTTATTTATTACCAATAACCGATCAGAAGAAAATGACAATTAGCTGACCGTCGGTTGATCTTATGGCGATAGGATATCTTCACTCATTCATGCTAATGGTGACACTTAAAAGAGAATCTGAGGACGTATGCCTATAAAATGTATATTTCGGACATGTCACCTACGGTTTTGACAGGTAGAAGATTTGTCACAAAAAATTTTCAATGCCTTCAACTGACATCATCTGTATGTTTAATTTATATTTGTACATTAAGAACAAAAAATTTTAAATAACAATAAATATTGTATGTTCCATAAATTCCATTGACACTATTTTGTTAAATGAGCTACTCAATCTTGGTGATTTTACTTCGTTAGAACAAAGAAAATATTGGGTTCACCGCATTTTGTGTTGGTTTGAAACATAAGTATAATAAAGTTTTGATATAAAGGTATTTTAGGAACACAACAAACCGTTTTAGAACTTTTGTTTATTAATTCATCCAACTTGGTAAAGTTGTGGTGCGAGCTAGTTTCGTCTAATGGCAATGAACCATACTTTGTGACCATTTTACCGCTTCTCAAGTCAATTATCGCTTTTACCTCTCTTAGGAAATCTGCTCCTAATATCGGTCTCGATAAGCTTGTGGTTACCACGAACGGAAAATTTATCTCAGCTTCACTCATTTTTACAATACTGTTAGATATCCCCAACACCTCTAGCATATGTCCTCCTATGGTGTGGACAGCTAATGTACATGGTTTGATTGTCTTACATTGCTCTTTGCTTATTAACGATATAGCTGCCCCTGTATCGATCAAACACACTAACTCCTGTTCATTTATGTACACTGTGGCATAAATTGCCCCTGGCGCAAGAACCTCCCGATTCCTAGGGTGGAAAGAACACACGTTATAATGTTTAAAATATCTTTCTCGTCGTCTTCTTGGACAGTTTATCTTCAAATGTCCTGCCTCTCCACAAGCGTAACATTTACCGTTCCTTTTATAATTTACTCGTAATGCTGCTATCTCACGTTCTAACTCCTCAATCTTCTTCTCGAAAGTATTTATCTCCTGCTTTTCGCACCCGACCGGAGCTACTGTTCGTGTCATCAGCTGACGAGTCACCTTCGCCAGTTCACCAATGTCCATAGGCCGCGCTGCGTTTACTAGTCTCAGCTGCTGGGACAAGGCGGCAGGCACACTCTCGATAAACTGCGTCGTCAACAACTTTGCCTCCGACTCCTCATCGATATTTGGCAGCGCACGGCGCAACAATCTGACGAGCTCCACAGCAAGCACCAGCGGGTCACCATCAGCCGACAGCCTCGCCAACCGGAACTCCTGCAGCGCCTTCTCCCTGTCCACTGGGCAGTCGAACTCCGTCATTGGCCGCCCGGTGACCGTCTCCCACGCTGTCCTCCTGGCGGCACCGTCCAGGCTGTCGTACATCGCCTTCGCCTCACCTCCCCGCAGCGTCCCCAGCACTACCAACCTTGCCCTCGGCTCCTTCACCCCCACCAGCTCCGCCATGGCCTCAAACTTCTTCGGGAAGCACCGCACATCTCCGTCCTCAAACTCCTCCGGCCATGGAATCTCCATCCTTTATGTAGGCAGCGACTCCAAATGTAGTGAAGGAGAACAGTGGTGAGGGCAACCGAATGGTATTTAACGAAAATTACAGAGCTACTCAGTAAAATTGGAAAACCATATCGTAAATCGTTCATTTGCAAAATATCAGTACATGATATCAAACTGGACTGTTCCTGTTGCAAAACATCAATCCATTGTCACTCTTCATACGTTTCATACAAATTCCACTATGTTCTAACTCTTCCTTTCTTGATCTTCACCCATCTTCTGCTGCCAGACATTACGTTGACGCTCACGTCATATACTACTTACAAGTAGCTCGCACCAGAAAGTAATCAGCAGTTAATGATGTCTAAATATAAAACTGGAATCAGGGGAAATAGAGTAAATTCAGAATGAAAAATAATGCTTTGGAAATTAGGAAGTTTATGGAATATCTTAGTCTCGAGTGTTTATTTGACATAACAAATGATTTTTTGATGTAGTAACTACTGAATAAATTTACTACTTATAGGTTTTCAGTATAGGATTGTGAAGATTATTGAGCTTCGCTGAAATCATGAACTGATCCACAATCCTATACTGACATTTATAATGTGCTCACTAGTGACTAGTGCCGTGACAAAATTTTCGGAGTTCTAGTGAAAAGCTGTAACCGGTGGAGTCCAGCCGTGTAAGGTTTAATGTAGTTACCCACCGAAGACATTAGATGAGGTCACGTAATGTTTCGGATTCATTCAAGTTAGACAATAATTCCGTCGGATGCCGGGTGACTGGTTTAGAAGCTAAGCGTTCTCGCTGAAGACCAAAAGTCATGGGTTCGATTCTTGCGTACGAAAGTTGAGAATGCGTACTAATGATGGGTCACATACAAGGAGGAAACGGCCGACCTATGCTCCCATTTATGGTCTAACACTGATCAGTTCATGATTTCAATGAAACTTACAGTTTCATTGTTAAACATTTTACAGATGCGCTGCATCTGGATTCCTTCTTTCTCTTGTATTCTCTCTTATTTAAATATAAGTATTCAAAGTCTCTAATAAATCTCACTCGTCTCAGCAGTTAGATGTTTGAATGATGTATTAAAATAAAATGTACGTTCATCATGTGTTCTAGACTGCCACTATATACGATGAAAGCTCCACAACCGAAAGATCCAGCTTAGAGAACCAAACACCACCAAAATCATCCACCTGAGCCACAAATTTTCTTCATCATCTCATGACTGACACTAAACTTATGACATAAAGAAAGCTAGATTTTGTTTTATATTTTGTTACTTTCAGAAAAATCGACACTAGAATCCTTTCATAGATAAAAACGCTTCATTTTACTAACCTGATCTTATGAAATAAAAAGGGAGAACTCAGAGATTGAAGTACTTTTAGACTAGACAGTGGACAAGATTTTAAAAATGATACCTCATTAAAGTATTGTTTGACCAAATAGGGTTTTGAATATATTTTTAGGTATTTCAATGGTTCAAAAAGTTGTCATGAATAAGTTAGATAAGTAAAAGCTGTCAGTACTTCATCATTTGATACGCTTCCGAATAATTTTGGCAGATGGCGGCTGAGTTTTGTCATAGAAAACCAGAATGTATTGTCAAATAGTCTAAGAATAAGACAAGACAGTTTTTACGTTCTATGGAATTTCAAACTTTTTGAAATTATTACAATTAATAGAAGCATCTGAAATTGTGATCCTTTCTGTCTGCATTAAAACTTGTAGCTTCGATCCGCATGAAGTCGTGGATCAAATCTACTCAGACGTTTCATTCTATGACTATGTAGTTGCCATGCTTACAGACTAGCAGCAGCCGGAGAATCGAAGGTGATAAGATATGTTTTTCTAAACTGAATTAATCTCCTCAAAGAGGTTAACTCAATAGCTATTCAAGAATTTTCAGTATTATTTTATATCTAACATTGGTAAAATTTCGGTTGCATCTGATAGTAGTCAAAGTAAAGATGTTATAACGGTGTTCACACTGGTTAGTATTCTGATTAACAATAATGTTACAATAAGGATAGCAAACAGATCAACTGAATATATATATATATATATATATATATATATATATATATATATATATATATATATATAGTCAGTTGATCTGGTTTGTTATCCTTATTGTAACGATTTCGAGAATGAGACTGTATGAATGACTTACACATCATTGTCACAAATTCTGATTAGCATTAAATTTTAATATAAAGCTTCAATGAATTCACATTTCACTTTAACTTATTTAGATAGTTTACGTTCTAAGCATCAATGATACTCTTCCTAATTGTTTCTATATTACTTTTCGTACTATGAGTATTGTGACAAAAAAAAAGCGAATTCCCGGTCTATCAATTCTCATATGTATGACACAATATATCCTTTTTATAGTAGAAAACTAATTAATTAATTAATTAATTTAGTTGATAGAAGAAATGAACAAATACAAATCGGTTATGTAGCATTGGTAGGATCTACCAATCAAATAATATATTATAATAAATGAATTATCCTCTATATTCCATTGTGAATAAGTTTCATTTAATAAATAGAACAATGATAAACAGTTATCCTAGTTAGCTAGTGAAGGATTGAATTGTTCACATTCACGTACTTGGCTTTTTTTTTATTGTCATCCGGTAAAAAGCTGATAACAATATTTTTAAAAAAAGTGATGGTGGATTTTATTTGTACAATAGGAGTAAGGGGGTTAAAAGAATTATAAGATTATTATGATTATTGTTGAAAAATTTTGCAGACTTTTGAAATAAAAATAAAAATATGTATATGTATATATACATAAGTTACTAGCGAATTTCTCAGCATCAACGGAACAGTTTGCGTAGGAAAAATTTGCTGAGTTCATTTGAAACACGAATTATCGTGTAACAAGTAAATTTGTCAGTCAAACTAATCTGATAAGCATAAGTGGTATAGTATTATATATTTCAATGACAGCCTCAAAAAAAGAAAATGCAATTTGGACTAAATATTACTCAACTACTACTACTACTACTACTACTTTTACGTTGTATAATACAGATAAAATTAGCTGTCAAATGTATAGTACATTACTGTCATATTCAATTGAAACGTAGAAAGTATACACTTATACAAACTTTCATTCATACCAACAATTCATATCACAATTACCAAGATGTCCTATTTCAACTGATATATCAATACCGAACACCTATGTGCAGATTGAATGTGTGTGTCATTGTAATCGTACTGCTAATTTATCATTATTCAAATGATTAATAATGAGTTTTTACAACACTTTTTTTGTTTTGTATTGTTGACGTATTTCCTTTTCTCACTAGAAATCTCACGATTTGATTGGTCATTCATATCAGTCCTTACATTGGACACTATTCACACTTCCTAAAATCGATGGCCTGTAAAAACATGTGATCGAATGAATTAGCTTGTAAAAAATAAAATGTAGCCGTTTGTCAAATCTAACTACTAATTAGATAATACCAATGGATCAGTTTATATTTTACACCTAATCCATTTGAATGAAATGCGTCAAGATTCAGATTCGACTGCACGAAGTATTGCAAAGCTTGAAGCTGAGATTAGTTAAAGATGTCTAGTTGACGGCACTTACTTACTTACTTACTTACTTACGCCTGTTACCCCCAATGGAGCATAGGCCGCCCACCAGTTTTCTCCAACCAACTCTGTCCTAGGCTTCCCTCTCCACTTCTGTCTAATGTTTGTTCATTCCTCTCATATCTTTCTCTATTTCTCGGCGTAGTGTATTCTTTGGCCTTCCTCTTTTCCTTTTGCCATGAGGGTTCCATGTGAGGGCTTGTCTCGTGACGCAGTTAGGTGCTTTTCGTAGTGTGTGTCCTATCCACTTCCACCACTTCTTCCTGATTTCCTCATCCACTGGAATCTGGTTTGTTCTCTCCCACAGTAAGTTGTTGCTGATCGTGTCTGGCCAACGCATACGAAGTATTTTGCGTAGACAACTGTTCATAAACACTTGTATCTTCTGGATGATGGCTTTCGTAGTTCTCCATGTTTCTGCTCCATACAGTAGAACTGTCTTCACATTTGTATTGAAAATCCTGATTTTGGTTTTTGTTGAAAGTTGTTTGGAGTTCCAGATATTTTTCAACTGTAGAAATGCAGCCCTTGCTTTGCCAATCCGTGCCCTCACATCTGCATCGGATCCACCTTGGTTGTCGATGATGCTGCCCAGATATGTAAAGGTGTTAACGTCCTCCAAGACATCTCCATGAAGAGTGATTTGGTTGGTGCATGTTGTGTTGCATCGGAGAATTTCGCTCTTTCCTTTATGTATGTTGAGACCTACTGCTGCAGAGGCTGCTGCTACACTGGTCGTCTTCTCTTGCATTTGTTGTTGAGTGTGCGATAGAAGAGCCAAGTCATCTGCGAAGTCCAGATCGTCCAGCTGCGTCCTAACTGTCTAGTTGATACCGTGCTTCCCTCCAGACGTCGACGTCTTCATAATCCAGTCGATGACCAGGAGAAAGAGAAAGGATGAGACTAAGCAACATTGCCTGACACCGGACTTCATCTCAAAGGAGTCTGTTAGCTGTCCTTCGTGTACGATTTTGCAGTTGAATCCATCATATGAATTCCGTATGATGTTAACTATTTTCTCAGGCACACCGTAGTGTCGAAGAAGCCTCCACAGTGTTTTCCTGTCCACACTATCGAATGCTTTCTCGTAGTCGATGAAGTTGATGTAGAGTGGTGAGTTCTATTCAATTGATTGTTCCACAATGATCCGTAATGTAGCAATTTGATCAGTACACGATCGATCCTTACGAAATCCGGCCTGTCGATCTCGAAGTTGGGCGTCTACGAAGTCCTTCATTCTGTTTAACAATACCCTGTTGAAGACTTTCCCTGGTATTGAAAGAAGAGTGATGCCTCTGTAGTTCTCACACTTGCTCAGGTTGCCTTTCTTTGGTATTTTGATGAGGTATCCTTCTTTCCAATCTGATGGTACTTGTTCCTCATCCCAAATCTTCTTGAAGAGAATGTGAAATATTTTCGCAGTTGCTTCTACATCTGCTTTCATTGCCTCTGCTGGAATGTTGTCTGGTCCTGCTGCTTTGCCGCTCTTGATTTGTCTGATGGCTATACTGATCTCCTCAATCGCAGGTGCGCCAATATTAATTGGGAGGTCCTTGGATGCTGCTTCGATGTTTGGTGTGTTCAGTGGAGCTGGTCGATTCAGTAGTTCCTTAAAGTGCTCTACCCACCTATTTCGCTGTTCTTCGGTGTTGCTGATTAATTTGCCTTCCTTACTTTTCACTGGTCGTTCGGGTTTAAGATAGTTTCCGGCGAGCTTCTTTGTTGTTTCGTACAATTGTCTCATGTTTCCTTCTTTTGCAGCCTTTTCCGCCGTCATTGCTAGATCTTCCACATATTTTCGTTTGTCAGCTCTGATGCTCTTCTTCACTTTCCTGTTTGATTCTGTGTATGCAGCTTGTGCAATAACTTTCTCTGCTCTTGTTCGGCTGACATTCACTGCTGCCTTCTTGTTCCTCCTTTCTTGAATTTTTTCAAGAGTACCAACAGAGATCCATTCCTTGTGATGGTGCTTCTTGCGACCAAGGACCTCCTGACATGTTGAAGTGATTGCCTCCTTAATCCCTTTCCAATTGTTCTCCAATGTTGCGTCCTCTCCATTGAGTAGATCCTGCAAGGCGTGGAACCTATTGGTGAGGGCTATCCTGAATTCGCTGAGCTTTACAGTATCCCGAAGAAAGGCCGTATTAAACTTGTGTGGTGTTGTCTGTCCCGTTGTCCAGTGCTTCTTTAGTTTCAGTTTCATTTTGGCGATCAGCAAATGGTGATCTGAGGCTATATCAGCTCCTCTCTTGGTTCTCATATCCTCCATAGTCCTTCTGAACGTTTCGTTGATACAGATATGATCAATTTGATTTTGAGAAGTGTGGTCCGGTGAAATCCATGTTGCTTTGTGAATGCGTTTGTGCAGGAATATTGTGCCACCGATGACCAGTTTGCACACAGGTTTGCAAATATCTCACCATTTTCGTTCCTTTCTCCCAGTCCATGTCGTCCCATGATGTCTTCATATCCAGTGTTGTCCATTCCAACCTTGTCATTTAAGTCCCCTATCAGAATCGTCAAACCCTTTGGTGAGCATCTGTCGACGATTGACTGCAGCCTTTCGTAGAATTGATCTTTAACGTCGTCATTGTAGTCATTGGTAGGTGCATAACATTGGATGACGTTCATTGTAATGTCCTGTTTCTTTGTTTTGAAGGATGCTTTAATGATCCTCGGTCCATGAGATTCCCATCCTATCAGTGCCTTTTGTGCATGTTTGGACAGCATCAGTGCAACTCCTTGTGTATGTGAAGCGTTTTCCTCTTCATGACCAGAGTATAACAGCAGTTCCCCTGAAGCAAGTCTCAGTTGTCCTACTTGTGTCCAATGCGTTTCACTGATGCCGAGCACCTCGAGGTTGTATCTTTTCATTTCTGCCGCAACTTGAAATAGTCTTCCAGTCTCCCACAATGTACGAACGTTCCATGTACCTAAAAGAATGGTTGCTCTGGTTGTCAGAAGAGGCATCGGCCTCGTGACTTCCGAGGGAACTCGGCTTTCATCACGCGACGTCATAATTCTTCTTCCAACTCCCAGGGCAGAGGTAAAATGGTTTGAATTATTTTTTCTGGTTAGCGTTTTTTGACAAGTTAGTTTTTGACGGAATGGGGTCGCCGACCCCATGTCCAACCCTCCTCCTTTACCCGGCCTTGGGACCGGCAGTAGCCCCGAAGGTTCTACTGGCGGAGTTCTAGTAGACGGTAATGAATAATTAATTAAACAGATAACATTCAATGACAAAGTCATGAAAAGTTAGCGTTTTCGGTAAAATTGAATTCATTCAATTGAAATCATTATGAGATATAGAAGATGAGGATGTTTATAGCACCTTATAATCTAAACGAACATACATTTTATAAACTACATTGAAAGCAGAATTACTCGAGAATCCCTCATATATGTTATTCAAATATATTGAGGAGAAATTTAAAATAATTCCTTTTGTCTATACAAGAAGGCGCTTTTCCAGAAGTTTCACATTTTATGATGGCCAAATCATGAGTTAGAAGAATGTATTGTGAGTAATATATGTTTATACATTTTATACGCTGATAAAATTTGAAATGTACGATATGATACTGTTCAAGGTCAAACGACGAATTTATCCCAACGAATTTATGAATTCGATTCTTTTGTTGATTTGATCCAAATCTACCCAAAAGGAAATCTACTCTTCATTTCCTGCATATTTTCAATTTTAATAGTCTAAAATGAAACTTGCTATGTTTGATAGAATTCCGTTTTCACTTTTGTCCATGGTACTAGCAGATTCATCGGTTTCTGCCTCTTTTGTAACACTTTTATAGCATTTCTTATAATGGTTGCATGACTTAGTTAACCAGTTATGAGTCAGATTATCAACAATAATTATACTTTCCCATCTTTAAAATGAAAGCATTGCAGTGCTAAGAGAATTTTTTTATGATGTTAAGTAAATGCTTAATTCATGTAAATGGCTTGATTAAAGATTCTTTGTCAGATTTGTGAAAATGGAGATGAAGTGAAGTCAGACAATTATGTGAACAATAACGATCAACAATATGACAGACAGGTTATGGCTGTGTAAGTATAAATTATTTCGTTTCTACGCGAAAAATTGAGAGAGGATCATAATTAGCCTGCGTTGTTATGATGTGGTCATAAATTGTTTTTAGGTAATAAGGGTCACATTTCATGAACTCTCATTGTATTACAAACGACGAAAAATTCTATTTAAAGATCTGTAAATTGTTCAAATAGGTTGGAGAAAGCTGTTAGACAGCCTGTGTTCCATTAGGGATAAAAGAAGTAAGTCAGTAGTCAGTTAGTCAGTTATGACGTACAACTTTATACGAAAGTAAATCAGTTCAAGTTGCCAAACCACATGAGCACAGAGACGAAATTTTCACTTCAAATCCGATAGTAGTAGAGGCAGTAGAAGTATAAGCAGTATTCGGAGAGATTAGGGTTCGAGGATATTATTCAAGAATCATAATCTAGTGAAATAACGTTAAAAAGGAAGATAAAGGTAATGAGGAAATCCGAGGTTAGGATTTGAGAGAATACGAAGAATGTATGCACCTGCGCCATTGCAAACGGTCTCGAGCCATGTCATTCAAGGTTTCTAACCATCGATTACTATCATGTCGCAGGCCCCAACCAGGAAGTCGACACCTACCGACATGACTCAGTCCAGTTGTCAGTGACTTCATAGATTTATGCCATGTTTCAGTTTTGCCACCCCTAGCTTTATTCCTACTTCGCAAAACATAGCTCATCGAGGCATACTTAACATATGTCCCAACCACCTCAACTGATGAAGTTTTAATACTTCATCTATTGATCTACCATCCTCTTACAGAGTAATCGTTTCCTAACGACAACATTGCTTACTTGCTTGTTCCACGATGCACAATCAATACTTCAGAGACACCTATGATCGAAAACCAGTAACCTACGAATATCTTCTACTATGAGTGGCCATGATTCCCATCCGTAAAATAGGATGGAGCAAACTGCAGCGCAGTAAACTCGTCCTTTCATTAGCATACGGATATCCCGTCTATGCCATAAGTGACGCAAGTTGGCAAAAGCCATTCAAACCTTACGTACCCTTGCCGAAATTTTGTCACACATCAGGCCATCGGCACCGATAAGACTTCCCAGATAAGTGAGGCGGTCAACATGCTCAACTGCTTCACTCCTTATCACAAGTTCGGGTGCAAACGCAAACCAATACTGAAGCAACATTTCGCTTTTCAACGAGAAGAATCACATTCGGAACATGCTCACATTGTTGCTTAGGGTAAACAGGAGACATGACATTTTATCAGCGTCTTCCCCATGTAAAACTATGTCATCGGCATATTCTAAGTCAACTAATGAGTCTTCTCGTAAAAGGTCACTCATCAAAGTTCAGACGAAGATAATGTTATATCTAGAAGCAGGTCTATAACAAAATTAAACAAGAATGATAAAAAAGGACATCCTTGACGGACACCACTTGAAGTAACCGATTTCGATGACAGTTCGCCATAAGCTCTAACTTGACCTGTAGTGTTCGAGTAACGACAGACACTGCCACATAACCTCACGATCGACAGAGTCAAATGCCGCTTCAAGGTCCAAGAAGACAACTATTATCGGTCGATACAGCCTGGTTTTTTCTAGTCTGCTCTTCACGAGCTCTAGTTAGACGTCTAAGGATTATCGAGGCTAGCAATTTAGATACTATATTAGTTGAATGGATTCCTCTGTGTTTGTCACAAGGGGACTTTTGTCCTTTCTTATAAATTAAGACAATCAGAGATTGAGACCGGTCATATGGGATAACACCCAGTCCGCAGATTTTACCTAAGATTTCAGTCAGCCTAGCCGCTAAAACTGGACCACCATCCTTAAAAATCTCAGGGGTCAATCTATCAGGACCAGCTGCTCTCCCTGACTTCAGATTTCCCATAGATTTTTCAAATTCATAAAGATTCGAACGACTTAAGTCGATTTATCGATCAGGTTGACCGGAGATTACAGAAAAACGAAGTGTGCTTGAAGGCCAATGGAACTGATCCCTGAAGTGCTCTGCCCATCGATCAAATCTCCTGCATTGAGAATAAATAATTAAGACCGTCCTTTTCCGAAATAGTCTCACCAATCCTAATTCCGGTTTTCTGATGAGTCTGAATAGTTATCTGGTTCTGTATATCGCCGCTGCATTTGTCATATATCTCGCTTTCGCTATCCACCACAGTTCGCGATCATTATCGGCCTGTACTTAAGCTGAATTCGCTCTTCTTCAGTTTCAGAGCCAGGTGAAATGAGTTTCCGAGCGTCTATCAATTCGGTGGATGCCACTGAGATTCACAGCTTATCCTTAACCATATCGTTTACCTTACTATCAGATACCGCTGCTCTTTCCAAGCTGCCTCGGTGTGGGCATCACTTTCTACATGGCTGCCTAACTGCCTTTCAAGTTGTTCCAGAAATGTATTCCTAGCTTCGTTATCATTAAGTAGAACCCTAAGAGGTTTCCTTTCCTATGTCCAGTAAGCTTCAAAAGAATATGCCCTCGTACTAGAGATGTTTTTAATCTAAACAAGCGCCCCAGAATGAGTGGCAGTCTTCAATAGAGCCTCTCCACCGATGACTTATAACGATGTGATCTAGTTGTGTCCAGCGATGAGTCGGCTTTGGGGGTCGCCAGGTCAAGAAATGTTTTTACTTAAGCTTAAAGTTAGTGTTTTCTAGAAATAGGCGATTATCTGAGCATAGCTGCAGTAGACGATCACCATTATCTGATGTTTGAGAAATGACACCATAAAATCCACCCAGGTGTATTTCATTTTCACTTAGTCGACCTGCTTGAGCATTGAAGTCATCAACAATTATTAGTATATCAGAGTGCCTAACTTTTTGAAAGATGTTCGAAAGCTTCCTGTAAAACTGATCATCTATCTTGTCTGAACTGCAATCAGTGGGAGTATAGGCAGATACGACGAAGAGACAATTGCAAGTATCCCTATCTTTACGAGCGGTCGGTTTGGTAGGACAGTGCATAAGCGACTGTCCACTGGGACCCAGTCTAAGAGAGCTAGATCTGCCCTAGGACTCAATGCTATACCTACACCAGCGAGACCCGTGGATGAAGCATCAAGGCTACCAGATACGCGAAGAGTCGGTCGAGCTGCTTCTTTATTTTGACACGGGTGAAATCAAATAATGATTTTACTAGGATCCTGTATGCGCTCTTCTCAGACGCAACATACATCGATGGCGCGAGATTCTAAAGTCTTAGTTGAGGAAGCCTGTTGTCCTATTTGACACAATATCCGTACATTAAAAGCTCTAACATGTAATTGAGACTGAGGTTCCAGAAGACCAGGAATAAGGCTTCGTGAACTCGCATCGTTTGCATCAGTGGTACGGGGTGGTAAATGAATGTGAGAAGAGTTAATCGTGGAGATAAGAGAGATGTCAGGGGGTGTAGGAAGGATTTGTTTGTAACCAATTCGGTCTCGCATGCTGTTATGAGTATGAGGGCAGATGTCACTTTCCGGCTGTCCGCACCATGAAATAGTGTTTCCTCAATAACCTGAAAAGGAAGGTAGATTAGTGTTGGTCTTAGTTACCAGGGGCGTGACCGCAGAGCCCAAAGGACAATTGCTTGGGGCCGGTCATGCTATTTTAAAGATTGCTTACTGCCTTTACCTGTGAACACATTTGATATAATGAACTTTCTTAAATATGACATAGCAATCTTTATCTAGACACAACTTTAGAATTATCAATCAAGACAAGCTTGATTTGATTAGTAGGTTTTTTATGCATGACTTTATGTTTATATGAAGCTTAATCTTCTTATCATTACTATAATATAATTAGAATTGATATGTTTGATAACAACAGTTCTTTTTATTCGTTACTTCCTGTTTTTATTCTCCATCAGCCTAACTGTAAAATTCATACTGTGTTTACATGAACAAGCTAGAATATTTAACCTATTTTGAGCAAAAGATAATGACGTCGAGCTGATTTCTTTCTTGAGGAAAAGGAAGTAAGGAAGTTTTTTTTTTCTTCTAATTCATAAACAGATTTCCAACTGAAAAAGAATCCAATAAATGTCTTCTTTAATAAAAAAAAGTCTAGTTTTAAGCTTGAAATACATGTATTATCTTGATGGATGGTTGAATGAATAGACAATTCGATACAAATTCATTGTTTTTTTGTTCAAAGAAAAGAAATGTTTTTATGCATGTTCAATGTACAAAACTACAGAATGAGTACTTCCTTATAACGGAATAACTCGTGCAATAACGCTAAATGTGATAATAATAATAATAATAATAAGAGTAATAAGAATAAAGAAAATATTATGCTAAACAGAACATATGGATTTAAATCATAGTGTTGATAATGTTGCAAAGAAAAATTCTCCCATCCATATATAACTGAAGGCTGAAAGAGACAGGCTGAATAAAAAACAGCCATAATATAATTATAACGTTCAAAATGCATTTATTTATGTCGATAACAGAAAATGAAATTTTAAAAAGTAATTTGTAGAACTGAATAGATTTTTCCTGATGAGAAATTCATGTGAGCATTTACAAAACTTCCGTCTTGTCCAAATATTGTCAGTCTCATGTTCAGCACATAGAAGAAGATCTGATCTGATCGTATGTAACATCACTAGATCCTGGTAACTTTTGTTTGCTTGATGTAAATGTCTTCAAGTCTTTCTATTTTGTGAATAAATGTCATGGGGTAGAATCACAATCAACAACGATCCTTGAGTTATTTTGACAGATCCACTAGTTTTCGAAACCAGCCGCGAAGAAAACTGAA
Organism: Schistosoma turkestanicum; assembly: GCA_944470395.2. Classification (NCBI taxonomy): domain Eukaryota; kingdom Metazoa; phylum Platyhelminthes; class Trematoda; order Strigeidida; family Schistosomatidae; genus Schistosoma; species Schistosoma turkestanicum. The sequence goes on along the minus strand of OX103979.1, from coordinate 12,309,101 downwards.
CTATTAATGTGGTTTTCTCCACAACAATTTGAGAACTGTACGCAAGTCTCGTTCGAGTGTGGGCTTTTTTCATTGAATCACGCTTATAATCCATCCAGAAATTGAGCTCAGGGCTCAGATATACTGGAAACGCGTGAACTGATGGTAAGCACAACTAGAGTCACTTCTCAGCTAGCACACGGTCAACTCAAAATCTTTTGATTTGAATGATATACTATTTTTTTTTACCAATTACTTGTTATCAGTACTCAACAAATCATAGAGTTTCATCAAAAAACCCTAACCAAATCAACTTCTTTTTCTTCGAAAATTACTCAAAACGCCTGCTAGATCATCTCTACTCATAGCTTTTGATGCTGATTAATCCGGAGACATTTTCACTGGTTTACATATTTTACCTGAATAGATTTATACACCAGTAGATGGTTTTGTATCACAATGTATTTATTAGTGGGTGAGAGAAGAGAGCATTGGTTTCTTCAGTTGCTAAAAGCTTTATTTAACATAAAATTTAAGATGAAGTTTAAAATGACAATATGTCTTCCATGTATGATGATTTGTCGCAACGGAGTTTATTCAATTCAATAGTGATATAGATACTTTATGAAAAAAAACCCATAAATAACTGATATCTATTGCGACCATAGTCCTGAGAATATTTGAATCGTGGAATAAATTCATGATAAACGACATCTTTTAAAAACTAGATCATCAATGATTATTGGACGATACGTCTCATATGTACATTGTTTGAAATAACACTAAACAGTTTCCTCTTTCATGATAAATCTATTCCGTAGAGTGATATTCACAAATCAAATATAAATAACAATCATTCAATCATGAAAGATGAACGTTTAGAAACAAATCTGAAATACCACATGAATGAGCAACAAATAAATCATGAAGAAAATAATCCAGTTACATATGACGCAGTAATAATCGTGTTGTATCATTAAAACAGGAAGGAATAATGTTAGATTTCGTAAGTTTGGAGACTGAAAGACTGAAGACTACTAAATTACTGCACGGATGGAGATAGTTTAAGGTCATTTTGTTTAAATCATCATCATTATTCAAAATCTCGTTTTGTCGCATCTGCATATAAAACTTGAAAGAAGCTTTGCATGGAATTGACAGTGATTATTTTATGCATAGTTTGGCTTGTGACATATTATGATCGGCAAAAAATATTTGCGCTGTTCACTTATCAATACAGCTAAAACCGAATGAAGAGAGAACGTAACTCTTTTGAAGAGATAGTGCTGACATTAGAGAACCACATAGGGAGTAAGACCAATGTTGCATACATCTTTAAATGATTGTTATGTCAAACCTTCAGTTCGAAATACCTTATGTCAGCACAGTGGTGAAAAACCATTATATTCTTATGGTTGGATATTTTGAATTAATTTTTATGCATAATCCGGTAATGATAAGCAATGTCAAATTAAAATGAAATGTTTCTAGTTGTTTTGCAACTTTCTTTAGCTATCTGGTTGATCTCACTTCATAATGACAGTTAATTTTAGGTTGAATATTAGTTACATATCTCCTGTTCTGCCAGTATTTCGTGATTTTATTGATGACTTGATGTTGATGAATCAATGATACATATCTGATGAACTTTTTCAGAGAATAGAAGCTTTTACATTGTGTATTATCAGATTTACACGCTGCCAGAATGTTTTTCTACGCCGAGGAATAGGGAAAGATATGAGAGGAATGAACAAAAATTGGACAGAATTGGAAAGGGAAGCCCAGGACAGAGTTGGTTGGAGAAAACTGGTGGGCGGCCTATGCTCCATCGGGGGTAACAGGTGTAAGTAAGTAAGTAAGTAAGAATGTTTTTCATTGACTTGAGATGAATGTATTTCATACATTTCACAAAACAGACTAAAATAACGTAAACTGTCGATCACATTTTCCATTAGTCGTTCATAAGTGTGATGAATTAACCTATTGGGCTTTCGTTGTTTCATTTAAGGAATATACAGTGCACGGGTAAAGCCTAATTGTGCAGTTATTTTTTATGTTAGCGATAAAACGTAAACAGCACGTGAGTATAAGATATTTTCCATGAAATCTATTTTATATATTTTGTAAACAATGAGTTGTATGCACCTGTTATGTCTGATATCGTTACATTGTTGTTTACGTTTTACATGAGAAAATCTTTACAAGTGAGGAAAGGAAATGTTTCTAGTTGATTATTCAAAAAATGTAGAAGCCTATTCATGTTCCATATTATATAGACACATGTATCACCTAAGGGAATATATTGTAATTTCATCATTACTGAACATATAAAATGTTGTTAATGTACCAAGTTACATGCACAATCCAATCGGCTTGGAGTCATTGTGTTTGTGTGAGGACTTCTATTAATCCCAAACGATTATGTAACAAGGCTAAATGCCTAGACATACTAGGTTGGAAATGAAGTTTTTAAACTCTAAGCCATAAGATGGTAGTAGCAAATGGGAAGCTATGTAGAAGTAAAGTGATCATAAATTTTTGAATCTGAAAAATGAAATCTTTGGAAAATAGTGCAGTTTACAAAAATATTGCAGTAGATTTCGTACGAAACGCATAATCATATGAATTTTTAAAATAGATCGAAGGTATAAGGCTGCACATGTACTGGAGTAAGATTACTGTTGATTACCTAGTACATAATTGGCTCTTGCTTTTTATATTTCGATGAATTTCGGTTTAGTTATAAAAGCCTAAACATCATCTAGATCGGCTATCACACAGTAGCTAAGTTGGCAACAAATTCAATAAGCTCACTTAATTTAACTGATTATCAAATCATATACGCACTAGTGACTAGCTTCATGATATCTTCATGGATTTCTAGTGAGAAGACGTGATCAAAGGAGTTTAAGTGGTGTCAAGCAGAAGACAATAATCCACCGCAAGCAATGAAGGAAGCTTGAGCAAAATCATGGATTTATTGAAGTCAGATATTAGTCTCGTTGGATGCCTACCTAATGATTAACAGGTTAAGCGTTTGCGCGTGAGGTCGGAGGTCCTAAGTTCTTGTGTGCTGGGGTCGTAGGTGCACACCGTTGAAGAATCCCATACCAGGACGAAACTGTCGTCCAGTGCTTCCAAGTTTCTAATGGCGGTCTAGCTAGGATCAGTTCTTGATTTCTTGTTAACACACAATGCAATTGAGAGGCGAGAAACAGATACCCTCATTATCGATGTTTGGACATACGATTCGATATTTAAAAAATATGGTTTGGCAAAATTGACCATTTTGGTTGAATCTTATCAGAATATGTGCTCTCCAAATGCTATAAAATAGCCTACAAGAAAATATTTTGATTTGGAAAAGGTGGTTTAAAACTACGGATCATGACGCAGTTTTCAAGTGATTGCGAAATGAACATACTCATTAAAAAATGCGAATATTGGATGCAGCGTTTACGAAGAAAAAGTTTAAATGCAATACTAGTAAAACCGCTGCACACGGTTTGTATTCTTATACATTTTAATATTCTGTTAGATTTAAAAATTACCACAAACCACTAAAAATCATACATAACCTTTTTGAATGAACTATTCTCATAATTAATACTAAAGAACAGTACCTATTACAAATCGTTTGTTTTGTTCAAAATTAATAGTATATGCTGTTTCATAATGATGATTACTAGATTTAAGTCCTAAGAATTCCGAAATTATAACATACGTCTCCATGTAGTTATCGCTAACGAACCCACCTACATAGGCGATGAATTGTTTTGAGACAATCAATGATATATATTTTTTATCATTTGATAAACGTTAAAGTATTTTTCGTTTGATGACGAGAACCAAGAACTGCTATCCATAGTACGGTGTAGTTAAAAATATAACGGGCACTTACCTAACTAAAATAGTAATTCCGTGCTAGGGGAAATTCTGTTTGTGTTGTCTAAGTGTTGATATGTTTTCTGTTTTGACAAATTTAAAAAGTTTAAACTGTAATCAGTTCTAAATACTACACAGCCATCCTCCATTTTGTGTTCAGTGGCTATCTTTATCATGCCAAACATGGATTTTTCAACGGTTGTCTAATTTGGATCGGTTTTAGATTTTACTAAAATTCAACAAGACCCACGATTTTTAACTAATGATCCCATGGATTTAAACCAATAAGCATTGTTCTCAAAATCCCAGTATAACCAAACTTACTGCGTCATATGCCGAATTTTGTTAACTCTTTTGATAAGTTTGATGAACTTCACTGTGCAAACAATTCTACTACTGTGATTTAAAGCCACCAAACCAATTACTTTCAGTTTCGTGTTCAAATGAGATAAAAATAAACTTCTGTCATGTAATATTATTCCCGAAACATTAGTGTCATTTTAATAGATCTGTCCTTGGTTCATAAATCGAAATACTGAAATTGAATTATCAACCATATATCCTTACTCTTAGCGGTTGTCCGATCAAGTTCGTATGACATTTCAACATATCCATATATAGTATTCAAGTCATTTACGTCCGGTAAATGTTCGCGTACACCTTTATTTTTGCATCATTTCCTGTGATTCTTGTTAGCTTCCTTATTTTCCCTTATAAACTAAATAAAATTTGATCGATAAAATATTCCAACCGAAAATTATGTGACACAATTTTACATGAATGGTCTGACCGGTACAGTTATGTACTATCTGCCTTGCAAAAATGGTATATGAGTCATACAAGGAATGATAAACCTATAAGACTTTGATACTTTTTCTTCCATTCACGTCGCATCATTTCATCATATCGTTTTTTTTACACTAATTTATCTTTCTTCAGAGTTTAACATTCCCAACTGTGTTTGACTATGATATTTATCGTTATTAATCAATTTCTTTTTTGCTTAAAATAACCTTGAATTGAGTTTATTTTCATCGCTTGAAAAAAAAATAATAGAATTAAGCTTCATCTCTTAGTTTGAACTTGTCAAGCTGTAAACTGTTAGGCCAAAATTATTGTTTCACTTTTGAGCTTAAGTGCATGTGTCCAAATTTGGGAAATTAAAATATCGAATAATCTAGCAAGGCAAAGTATTCAACTAGATTGTCTTTTCTTTTTTTTTCAATCGAACGTAGAAAAAAAATGTGTACACAGAAGCTGGATAAAAAATATCCGTTCACTTCCATTTTTAAATATATTTGCATATAAATTGGTTTCCTAAAGCTAAACATTTAAACAAGTGGTTTGTTTTACTAACTTTGAAGGATAGTATGAATAAGTGGTGGAAATTAAGCAACGTAGGATAACTTGAGTTTTTTTAAAGGAAAAAATAAAGTAGCAAAGTTTACTGATAATCTAAATGAATGAATATTCCTACTCTGTGATTAACACTTTGATCGTCAGTGTATAAGAAGAATTTAAATGTGGTGGAAAATAACTAATTTTGTCAGTGTGCAACAAGATTTTAGGGCATAAAGTTACTTTCAGTAGTAAAACTGAAGCATAAAATTATATGAATATTGAGCAAAGTCTCATACATCTCTGAATAATCTACATTGTTATTTTTCAAAATGTCAACTAATCTATTTATAATTATTTATAATTATTATTATTTTATTATCTAAGTCTGTTTAAACCAATAGTAACTATTGACAGAGTTCTATTTCACAACTAACCTATCTATTGTTTCATCTAGATTGATGAAAATCTATAGTTTCAATGTGTGCATAACATTGAAGTACGGTTCGGTTTTATTGTATTACATTACGTATTTAACATTGTCGTCTAGTTACCTATTGTAATTTGAACAACATTACCAAAAAAATACAGATGTTATCAATCAATCGAGCTTAAATGACGAAATAACTACAAAAAGTAAATTATATGAATTGTTTTATGACATCAGAATTCAAGTAAAATTATTGAACTGATTTTTTTACTCTGACAATCTTGTAGACATAAGTTGAGTTCGAATAAAGTATTTTATAGAAAATAAAAACGCATTGGACATCGATTTTGACCAAACTTTCGTACAAAACTCTTAAAGTATTCTGAAGAAGACAATATCTATCAACCTTTGGATTTTATTTTGATAGTTTGAGTTTTTTTACTTTGATTCTTGACTCATGGTAAAATGCATTATACTGCTGCTGAATGTACATTTAAATTAATATTTATGTATATATTAAATTGTCCCTAATATCACTGAAATTAAATGTGATATTTACGTTGCTGTCCTAGTTACAACAATGTCATTATTAGAGTCATTCTTTCATGAAACTTTAATAACAATTGTTACAGATAGCACTGTCTAAAAGTTGGCTTTTGTGTGGGTTCACTTAGTTTCATTCTGATTGACACGATTAATGTGTATGGCGTAATTTTTTAGAGTTTACAAAAAAAAATACAATTGTAATGATATAAAGATCAGATTCTGAGAAGTTAGGCAGTAAGTCAGTTTAGTTGTTGGTTAGTGAACATGTTAATAAGTGAGCAAGTAGACTGTATGTATGCACTAACAAGATAGACAGATATCATAACTTGTGTACATGAGAAAGAGATATATGAAAGTTAGTATTGTACATAAAAAGAGAATAATTCAAACAAAATTCTCTGAAAGAAAAGATAAAATAAGAAATCCCACGCAGATACCTATTTCTGTGACAACTAATCCAAAATATGTCTGTAATTCCTCAGTAACACATACGCAAATGGATTACAATAATTGTTTCTATTACTGTTACTACTAGTAATGAAAAGATTAGAAATAATAACTTGCCCTAAACGTCTCGAAATTCTTATACATATATATATATATACATAACACAATTATGCAAAAACTTTCATTGTCTAAATAATATTAGTGAGGCATAGATACATGAATAAATAGACTAACCAATCCTAAATACATGTCTACTTATCGTTTTGCAAAGAGGAAAAATATTCTCCCTGACAAACATACAAACATATAATTAAATACCACTGGGATATAACAAAAACAGTTTCAATTAAATATCTACTTTGGTTATTTACTTCAGTCTATTTCAACATTTTCGATGGAAAATAAATCTTTTTGAAAATAAAAAATCTCACATTATCGACATTATCAGTTGCGAAATCAATATGACCGCCATTATATGCATGTTTCAAGTTGTATCACGAAAAGCTCATTGTTTCAACTGTTTGTTTGTTTTTTTTTAAAGTGACGATTTAAAAACAATCTAGACTAGATTGTGATATATATAGTCTTATTGAAATAATCAAAACGAAACTAAGCTAAGTACTTGTTGAAGATCACAACTGAAACACTCAATTGATTTATATATTTTAGCAGATGATTACAAATGAAACTACAGTGTATTGTTATGTAATAATGTAATTTCATGATTATTCATGTTCCAAGCAGCAATTCCACATGCTTACGTTAGTCTAGAATTAATAACAACAGTAATATACATTGAGCATTTAATGTGTCATTATTGAATAACAAACAAAACGTCCATTGCTGTCAAAATTCAATAATCACACTGTACGTCCAATAATGAAAATAATCGTGATTTGGTGTGGAGAATTTTAGTCAACAGAAGTAAGTTGATAATTTCTAATCATATAAATGTCAGTAAATATACTTAAAATTTTCACTGTGGTAATCAGCATGCAGAGCTAGTTTAGGTAAATATAAAGAAGAACGTCGTTTTTTAATACTTGATATTGTTCTGTGGTCACATGTGATTTAATCATAATTCCAATGACAATAATAATAATAATAATAATTATTATTATTATTATGATTATTATTCATTTTAAATGCGTTTATTTGTTCAATGAAATGTATAGCCATCTTATATCAGTAAGATTTAGATTTTATTCTGAAAACGTCAATTTTCATGACAGATATTTGAGTGCACATTATTTTTGGTAAGATCATCAAGTCCCAGTTGATTAGGTTTTGTGGTACATTCGTTGTCAAGTGAACAGCATGTACTAAAAGCCAGGTTTTAATGTTTCCGTCTGATCAGTTGAATAGTTGAAATTTCATTCTCTCATGCGGATCAACTGAAATTAAGTATCTAAGTAAGATTTTATTTATTCGAACAATTTTGAATATTATCGAAAAATGTGTTTCTAAAAAATTAAATTCACATTTTAAAATTACTAATTGAATAATGTTAAGACATATGCAGCGTTACCTATTGATCAAACGTAAGTATCACATGTTCCCATCTCCTTTTAAACATACTTATTGGACGTTTTGCTTTGTAAACTTTAGTATTGCTTGCCTATATCGCCCATATCATAATTTGTTCATGTCATACTTTGTGTTGATGAAAAACTTTGTTTACAAATAGTATAATTTATAAAGTACACAGTTATACAAAGAGCTGATGAGAGATATCAGTATGCCCATGAGTAATGTATCACCTGAATATCTACTTTGCATCATATGTTGACTAGTAAGCATCTGAGATAAGGTTATCCTTGAAAAACCATGAAGAATGTTTATATTAAGTGAGTACCTTTAATGGAAAATAATTCACATTATTATATGAAACGTTGTATGCTTTTTAAAATAATAGGCCTGCCACATAAAAATGCTATCTCCACATCATAAGACTATTAGTTAGATAGCTACAGTCGATGTAGTTCATCAGATCGATACAAATGTATCATTCAAGTTACAAATAGTATTCTGTCTTACTTGTTTAACATCTTCAAATGTCTCCATCTACACCATGGAAACTATAGGAATTTTATTTGTAGTAAACTTATCCTTTCGATTCAAAAATCATTTGTAACATCTCTCCTCTTAGACCACCTAACTAATTGCCAACTTATTTATTAATTTTTCATTTTTACTATTCCCTTATTATTTCTAATAACTAGCTGGTTGTTTATGTAAGAAAAATTTTCCTACAACTGAATCCTTCTCTTATAAATACTAACTGGACACGACTAGGACAAATAGGAGAGAAAATAGTTTTCTAAAATTATTTTCTTTTGCTGAATATTTTTTTTTTGACTTTTTAAGGCACAACTCTACGATAGCTTTCGCCAAATTCTGAAAGATCTTTAGAAAACTCATACTTTAGCTTTCGACACTCTATTAATCCGATTATTCTATATGAACGTAAACAGTCTGTCTGGCTTTCACGTAGTTCCGGGTGCAAAATTTAGTCTGTTATTGAATTTGTTTTTTGTAAAAGCCACCTTTAAATGTACCACTGTGTAAATCGGTTGGTGACACAGTGAATTCGCAGCTGGCTAAATACCAATTCAGTAAGTTGTATACAAAAAAGAGATGCATCATAAGACGTCAATAAATCAATATTGATTCTTTCAGTGAAGCCATTTTGTGGAAACCGTCTTTTTTTTTTATTGATTCACTTATTTCTTTATAAAATATCTAAACAAAAGTTGTATATATGATGCAGTGAAATTACATTTATATATCTTTACTTCAAGCGGTTCTTAAAAAAATTAACTACTGTCGCGAATTACAACTTAAAATCACACTAAATATTCAAGAAAAAATTGGAAGGCTTTTAATGAAAAGAGTTCCAATGATACAAAGAGATTTTATTCAGTGAAAACATTTTATCCTAACTATACAAATTTATTAAATGGTCTGCATATTATCATGGCTGAATAAGTAAAAAGATACGAATAATGATAACCACAGTGATTAGTTAAAAGCCTACAAAATGCGAATGAAACTGTTAACAGGAATGTGGATGAGTATCCATATTTTTTTATCCGTCTGATTTGTTGAATCAATTGGCTGCGATAACTAATTAGTCTTTCTTGGTTTTCGACGGAATAAGAATGGACAAGTAACTTTCTTTTTTACGTAACAACTTAGTATACCCAAGTCGATAGCTATAAAAATAAAACACATGCAGTTAATTGAATGATATCAGGTGAATAATTAGAAGAGTTTATCTCTCAATTTAAATAATTTTCATTGTTCAACAAATGAACGCTTATAGATTGTTTGAGTTCAAGTTTTCTAACTGTAAAGAGTGATGCTTTGAAACTCGTCAATGAACTAATACATTAGCTTAACATATACACGTACGAATGTAGGATTTAAAGAGTTTGCCCTTATTACTAACATCCAAGATGGAATGATTTTAGAACACATAGTAAGTAAGTAAGTAATCTTGTCAAGTTTACGTATTCAATAGTTTATACTGTAATTTTTTATTGAAACAAGTTAATGAATTCATTTTACACATTTGAAATCATCAAGCAGTCATTGTTAGACCAGCATTAGCAACCTGGAAACACTGGACTCCCGTTTCGTCCTGGTTTGGGATTCATCAGCAGTGTGCATCCACGACTCCTGCACCTCACAGGATTCGAACGCCGAACTTTCGGTCTAGTGTGCCAACGCCTGAACTCTGGACCTCTAGATCCAAACTACTGATGAGTCCCATACCAGGAAGAAACGGCCTTCCAGTGCTTCCAAATTTCTAATTTCGGTCTAACAATAATTGATTGATAATTTCAAATTCTAATTGAAGAATTCATTATAGTATTTCTTTTTGTGATAACATCAAGTTATTTGATAAAACACTAGTTACCCAAGTTGAATTAGCATTGTTTATGGAATGATTAATCAATTATTCATGTACAAAATATAGCCATATGGCAATTTCATTTTGTATTTATAATGCTAAAATAATTTTCTTTTTTTCTGAAAATAATTTCTCAGCCTATTCACTTCTAAGCAATTCTATTGGCTAAATCAATCAGTTTCAGCATAAAATAAGTGAATAAATTTTCTATTGAGATCCACATTGTTATGAACTCTTAGGTTACAATGAAAAATTAAAAATAATACTAGTTCATTTTTAACGCACGCTGTTCATATTAAATAATAATTCTAGAGAGAGACGCTGTCAAATTTGTGAGAAAAAGAAAAGAGAATCTTTAAATCAAAGTACTTTTATAGTTTTAAATGACCTGATTTTTGAAAGAAAATTGTAACAAGATAAAATTTCATGGTTTATTCACCAGATTTACGTCAGACCAAAACAAAGTAGAATAATCTTATAACTAGTAAGCAATAGAAAATGTAATTACTTTATGAGATATCACAGAGGCAAATAAAATGAATTCTATGAACTTCAACGGTTGAAAGTAGGAAACCGAGCGTCTACAACTAATGGACGTAAAGGTGTACAAGAGAAAAACTCCTGACACAAAACAATAAATAGTAAATAAGATGGCATTTAGTCAGGAATTAGATCGTTTTTTTTCTAATCTCGTTCCTCGAGTTGGGAAACATGTATTGTAGCTAAGATGAAAATTTAACACTGCTGCTTCGTTCTAGCCTAGACATTATAGAAAGATGCAGTAGTATCTTAGTAATATTGTACATGTCAAGACTCAAACTAAGTAAATCTCGTTTCAAACGCTAACATTTGAATGCAACTACATTCATTTAGGTAGTTCGAAAAATCTATGTTGTGCATTACACTTTTGGCTGCAATTCGTACATTTAAAAACGTACTACAAAATGGCTTAATCAAGGTAATTCACTAAAAATACGCATATGCTAATAAAAACTGGTACAAAGTATTCTTTTGAAATTTTTATCTCAGTTTGCAAGAGAACAGTGAGAAAACTCAGCAAATCTTGGAATTTTTATTTGCATAGAAATGTGATTAAATGTATTTAAACTGACTTATTTATTTGTAAGCTGGGTACTATTCACAGAAAACCTGACGAGAAGCAAATTTGTAAAATTATACGATGATGCCTTGATACACCTAATGTCAACAACTAAGTATAGCTTTAGTATAATGTTTTGATATATTTCATTTGACAGACAATTTCTAGATGAATATTAACTTTGTTAACATAGGTTAACTAAGCATTTACTTTGGACCTATGGAGACATATTTCTGGATGTTAATCCTGAACGATGATTTTTTGACGTGGTTCCTATTTCGGAATAGTATCAGCTGCACAAATTATTAGGGCCGGTACTTGTAATTATTTAATGATCCATTATTTGAGTTTGAACTAGGTCTAACATTGAACGGTTGCACAATGCTTCTCATGTGAAACAACAATCTGATAAAACTAGCCTAAATATATTGATTTGAAATATTGTTCAAAAATCAACAGCACTCAATGTGTTCTCTTACGAGTGAGTTCACCAAGCTTGGCAAGAATTACATTCTGCATAGACCACTATAGACATAAAGAGTATCGAAACTAAATAATACTAACTGATTAAAACATCAAAATCAAATTAAGCAAATTTGAACATGAGAGTAGTGAATCAGTAAAAAAAAATATTAACCATTTACTAAAAAGTCTCTGTAAATAATCAAGAGTTTGTATTCCTAACAGACTATTAATTCCACAAATCGAGGCACTGACGCCTGACCATTTCTATAGATGATTACAATTACCTAATCTATATTATTCCGTTAACTCATTTTAATATAGATGGACAATAATTTTCATCTAATGTTATCAGATAGGTGGAGAATATTTAATCTGTTCTACCATGGTTGCAAGTGCTTGAGAAGCAACAGTAGCTCTGTTGGAATAACAAACAGATAATAACTTTACTTAGTTTGTTTACAGAGTGATAATTGATGTCATGCTTATTGTCGTCTTAGTGATGATTTCCGATAACGTAAGTTCACGCCTCACGAAGATTATAAAAAACAAATTTTGCTAATGTATTCAAATTATCGTGAAACATTAGGCCTCCAGCTTATTGCCAAATGTATCCAAACACTCCAAACTAATCAGCATTGCTGTATAATCTTAAAGATATTTGTTGATCTGATAAAATCATTTTACATTTTTCTTCTAAAATGTGTATTTTCATGCAGAACAGAGGATAATGTAAAATCCAAGAACAGTTGTGAAAATATGGTCTGGTTTGCGTTTAGGTTGCTAGAAAAGCAAACGAAAGTTCACTTGGAAATTGGTTCATACAGCAATAACAGTTGAGATCAGTGATTGACATAATAAAATTACCTTTATTTTTACTATAAAATCAAAAAATATATTTCACTAATACAAAGATATATATCTACAAAGTTATAAACGTCCAATATTGAAAATCGATTAGTTGTTTTTCTTATTCATTTACTGCTCAATACAGTCCATGTATTCTTTCTGTGTGAAACTCACTTATGTTATGGTGGAAGGTAAACACTTCTTTCAGAAATGCTACTGGAATCGATAGTATAACTATTTCTATACAAGCTTCCATCTCGACTTCACACTCAATTTTATCATTACTCCCATCACGAAAAAAATTGAATCCTTGATATAGATCGGTGACGTCAGCAAATATTAGTCTAGTATTATACAGATATTTTCAAAACACTAGACTCCTATTTATTGAAAATCACTGAATAAATGGTTTAACTATGTTATGGAATAAATGATCCTGGTTGTCCAGTTGAGAATAGTTTGTAATCGAAAATTCATTTAAATAAACAGTCTTCATTATAAAACCTATTAGTTGTTAGTTCACAGGAAAAGTTATGAAAATTTAGGCCGGCGTACTTTTGATGTAAAGTGTTCAAGTGTTGTAATGGGCGAGGATACAAATGGTTGCACGATACTATGTATTGAGCATTTAACAAACAATATTGATGAGAAACGCATTTATTGAATCCTGAACATTGCTCACTGTAGATATCAACAACCGCCAGTCATAATAATGATTGATTCTTGAAAATAAGGCGATATAACTGGGATATAATTTTACTTACAGATTTACAAATGATCTATCACACATAAAAATGCTTTAAGAATTAAATCATCTATAATTTTCAACAAATGGTCATTTACAAGTAAGCAAGAACCATAAATATCAACTAATAATAGTACTTTTTATTACATATGTGAAGCCTCAAAATCTAATCGATCAGAAGAACAGTGACTTCAGTTTGATTCACTTAAAAATGGAACATACGTCAATCATAGTTTTATGACATATCTATCCACACACACATGTACAACTTTTAAACTCAAGTTCATTTCATCTATTCAATATAACGGTACTTTGTTTTTTCCTAATACTACTTTATTGATGATAGATTCAGTCACAGAAAATTATGTCAATCAAAATTAATAACAGTTAAAGTGAGTAAGATCATTTGAACTACAAAGAGTTATTTAACCTCAACCGATTTAATTCATGGACATATAATAATTAAACATTGAAAATATTTCCCAAGCAATTCATTGTGTATTGAAATAAATAGCAGTCGGAATTGAGAAAAGGAAATTTTCTTCTCTATAAAATCATTTACATTCTTATTTATGATAGTTTTGCTAATCTATGAGACAATAAATAGAAGAAATCATTTGATTAAACCATTCAGTGACTTGAGGTTTCAAGTATAGAAAAAGAGATCCAGCAAATATCTAGAACTTGAAAAAGAATGAAATGATACATGAAAATAATTCATATATCAGAAATTTGGAATTATTCATTAGTTTCGGCTGAATGTCATAACCGGAAAAATTGTGACTGAACTTTGACTAATCATTATTCGCATCTATCTATCCAAAAGGCGTACTGAAATAGATTTCTGCTTTAACCACTCTTAAACTACCAAGTGTCCAATTTCAATATACATCGGATTTTAATAAACTGTACACAAAAAGAAAATTCAACCAACAGAAATAAACAGATAATGGTTGGTTAAGTTTTGTTCTACTATCTGTAAATTTACCTGTTAAATACGCTTGATTTGCTCAATTTGAAATTTTGAAGAGAAACTGTCTTGTATGCATCGGTGTTGTGAATGTGACAGACAAAGAATGAAAACACAATAGCAGTTAAATGTTGGATTAATATTCCTTCCTATAAGTGATATTACAACTAATCGATTGTTTGTCGAAAATTCATGCATTTCTCAATCAAAAGTTATGCAAACTTGGTAGTTTATTATGAATTCACCTTACTAAATGTTTAGTTTATGTCTCTAACCGGATAGCATTCTCCTACACTAACATCATTGAGTTGTTACAAAAATTCATGTCGTTTAAAAATAAAATGAGAATAAATCAATGAGGAAAAAGTTTTTTGTTTGATCATCTAATTTTCATCTTAAAAAAAAAATTGTTTACATTGTATTATTTACTGATGAACAGACAGACAGGGATGCATTTATTTATATGTATATTAGTCTACGTACCATAAAGGAACCACAGGTAACGAAAACTGTGTACTCGATGAAAATGAATCTAAACAAAACAAATTGATTCAGTTGATAGAATCTATCGACTTGTTCATTGGTGGGATGCTTTTAGAAAACAAATTTTGTTTATACTAATACGCTTAGTTGATGAATGGACTTTTGTTTGCATTACAAGTCAACGTCGACATTGAACACAAACATGTGTTTGTCTGTATAAGGGATCAAACCAATACAGAAATGAAATAATAATAATAATAATAATGATAATAATAAGGGTATTTAAGTTCATATTTATTTAGAAAATATCTATCCAGATGGTTTTAAGTAAATAAATGCATTAAATGTATACGCTTCTATTCGTCCTTTGGATTTGTTGAAGGATACATTTTGATAAAATATTTAGTAATGTAGTGAATAATAACAAAATAGAAATTTTTCTACAAGTTGAAGTTTGAATTCAATGACTGAACAAAACAAATGCACTGCTCACTTTGAATCAACACTTCAATAAAATTAAATAACGCAGATTAGTATTTAAAAAAAAAAAAAGAAATTCAAACATGAATCGACAACATAAAACCTCTATGGATGTCAACTTCAAAAGAACTAGTTCAATGCCTTATTTAATGAATAATTGTTTTGATAAATTTATTGGATTCTAATAACAATGTCAGGTAAGCATTTGTGTTAGTTATTCGTGAAGAGCATTTTTTCACAATAATATATATATATATATATATATATATATATATATATATATATATATATATATACAACTCAGAACTTCGAACATAAGTACATCAGTTCAGGTTGCCATACCACGTCAGCACAGGGACGCAACTGTCAGTTCAAATCCAAGAGTGATAGCGATAGTAGAAGTATTAGCAGTAATGTAGAAGATAAGGGAGCGAAGATATGATTCGAAAAGTATAAATCAGTGAGATAAATTTAGAAGGAGAAAGGTAGAGATTATGAGGAATCCAGAAGGTTAGAATTTGAGAGAACACTAAGAGTGGATGCACCTGCGCCATTGCGAACGATTTTGAGCCATATCATTCAAGGTCTCTAACCATCGGTGACTTTCGTCTCGCGGACCCCAACCAGGTAGTCTACATCTACCAACATGATTCAGTCCACTAGTCAGTGACTTCATGGATTTCTGCCATGTTTTGGTTTGGCCGCCCCTAGCTTTCTTCCAACCTACTCCTACACCACAAAACATAGCTCGTCGAGGCAGTCGGTGGTTAGCCATACGTAACACATGTTCCAACCACCTCAACTGATGAAGTTTCAATGCTTCATCTATTCATTTTTCATCCTTACCTAGAGCTCGTTTCCTAACGATAGGATGGATTGCTTACTCGGTCGTCCCAGGTTACAATGCTTTGGATACACCTATGATCGAAGACTAGTAACCTACGAATGTCCGCTACTGTTAATGGCTATGTTTCGCTTCGGTATAGTAGGAGAGAGCGAACTGCTGCGCAGTACACTCTTCCTTTGTTTAACAAGAGGATATCTCGTATGCACCATAAGTGACGCAGGTTGGCAAAAGCCAATCGAGCTTGCTGTATCCGTGCTGAGATTTTGTCAGTCACCAGGCCATCAGCACTGATGAGACTCCCCAGGTAAGTGCAGCTGTCTACACGCTCGACTACTTCATTTCCCATCACTAGTTCAGGTGCCAATGCAAACCAATCTTGAAGCAATATTTTGCGTTTCGAGGGGGAAAACCGCATTCCGAAATATATATATACATATATTATATAATCTAACTATTTTATTGAAACGTGTGTAACTAAAATATATTTGTTTGAGTGGAAAATAATTGAAAATTACTTAAAATTAAAATTGCTGTTTGATAAATCAACTTATTTGCCAAAATAATGTGATGCTCAAATATCTCCTTGTATGAAGCTTATTCATCAAAGATGAATTTTGTGACAAGCTATTGTGAACAGTGGAGATTTTAAACGTTATCCACAATTGTGGTGCTGTTTCGTTCTCTGAGCTGAATATTTTGGTTGTGAAGCTTTTATTGTTCTACTGAACAACATCATCAGCACAAACTTTAAAAACTTCCATCGGAAGTTTCTGCTGATGATGTTGTACAGAAGAACAACGAAAGCTTCACAACCAAAATATCCAGCTCAGAGGATGAATCACCACCACAACCATCCACATGAGCTACGAATTTTCCCTACCATCTCAGTTATCCACAATCGGTCGGCTTCATTATCTCTAAGGGTTCATCCTATTCTAGTCATTTACTGAACTATCAGTAGATTCTCTTGTCATAAAATTTATTATCATTTGACGAAAAGCTTTGAAAAATGACGATTTACAGTTTGTTAGTTAAGCTCTTATGTCCCAGTATTAAACAGTGAAGTGTTACAGCTACTGTTAATACTACATACAAAATTGATTTGATTTTTGTTGTTTATTTAAATTTTTTAAAGCAATTTCAATATGATCGACCGTTTTATTCAGAAATACATCAATAACGGTTTTAAGAACCTAAGTTACAGATCATGAAACAGTGAAATCTTACTATATCAGAATAATAGGACTGTGATCACAATCTGGTTCCCCTAATTATTATATACCAAGCGATAAATAACACTTATTTTGAAGAGACCAAGTTTTTTGAAATAATTTATAATTCGATTTTAAATACAGTACACAGCATCGTTTGCTAAGCAAAATCAATTTAAGAAATAATGTTGATATTATAACTATAAATTAACACCCACTCTATAGATAATTTGCAAAGTCAGTGTTCACGCAATTCTAAATAAACTCATTCGTGAGTAAATGCTACTCGAAGTAAGAAGACAAAATAATCCTCAATAAATGCAGATTTATATTTTTACCTCAAAATTATTTGAAAATCCTTATCTCAATATACCAGATCTTATGGATTTTCTTTACATTAATTTGCGTTTAGATTTTAAGTAGCTTTAACTAAATGGCTAATTAGAACTTTAATAAATGACCGAAATATAAATATATCGTAAGATATAAATGTGACAATAATTAAAGCAAGATTTGCGAGGAATCGATCCTCATCCTTTCATCATTAAATGAGTAACACTAGTTTCATTTAAACATCTTTGTTTAAAGTTAAGCTAGGTATGTTTTATTGAAATCATGAATCGATCATTATTAGACCACCATTAGGAGCCATGAAGCTCTGCACAGTCGTTTAGTTCATGTATAGGACACACCAGTCCATCTGTCGCCCTCATCTATCGTCTTCAGTGAGTAACTGCCACAGTGTCGACACATATGAACTCCACTGGACACAGCTAGCCACTAGAACTTCGAGAATTCCCTCACAAGGCTTGTCACCCATGAGCACATAACTTGGTAACTTTATTTTGTGAACACATGTCGTCGAAAAACCGATCCGAATAGAACATACTTTAGGATCCTTAGAGAAAAAAAATAGTTGACTTAAGTTTATCATTGAGCGCAAACACAAACGTTCAACATCAGATTTGAATTTACTCAAGTATTTACATTTTGGTTTCACATCCTGAATTAATGATCATAATTCTATTTTGATTACTGATGATTGAGAATTACGAACTTGAGTTTTGTTCTCCTATGAGTCTACATATGTACATAAATAGATCATTCGGTCAACAATAAAACTAAAACGTTTTATCAGCCATTCAATTTACCAGTGTAGACGAGAAGATTACTGCCTCATACTTATTTCATGTAACCTTTCCCGGTTATAAGTTTGAATAAAGAAAGAACAAATATCAAAGAAGAACGACATGGATTCATTTACTTTGTAGGTTCTTCTCGGATGCTTTCTAGTCGAAGATACTGAAAACTTCAACATCATACCCGCTGTCGAGCCAAGGACATGTATATCAAGCAGTAGACACAAGTGGAGGAAAATAGGGTGGGTATTTGTGCACAGTTGATTGTTCCAATGAGCATATGATTTGGTATAGTGACACCGACTTGGCCGCTGTTTTAGTATTGTCTTTAATGAAAAATCCATCCTCCCGGCTATTTTATCGTCACTGAGACCAAGTCTTCAAAAGATGGGTGTTTTTTTTATCAACTTTAGGATATTCGATTTGATTGTTTCTAGTCGTTTCAAGTTTACTTTTGCAGATAACTGTTCCCATATATATGGATCGCTAAAGTATAGCTAATTCCTTATTATTGCTATTCATAGAGGATAATCTACGTTATCAGTGGAATAGCGTTCTAACCGAAGCTCTTTAGCAGCTTCTCGAACGCAAGCTATGGGGGTTCAAGTATAGCTAGCTCCAGATAGATATTCGTTGCATATATTTTTAAAATTAGTCATTTTGATTTCATTTAATACAAAGACTGAAAAAATGTAACATGTCATTTTTTCTAAGTTAGGGTTTACTCTGTTGAAATGTTCCAATATATGAGAAGCGTAAAGTGAATCAGGACATGCAACATATGTATTATCCATAAACCTGACAAACATTAGGTCATTAATAGTCTATTTCATAACTTTTTGTACTAGATTTACCAGAATTGGGTCCAATGGACTCAATAGTAAAGGGTATTGTTGAAGTAAAATTAAGCACCTTTAGAGAACATCAAGAGAAAATGCTTGAGTCCGTCTTTTGGTTGGAGAAGTAGTTCAGTATGTTAAGTTGTAATTTGTATGGTTTCCTTCTATTGGAATTAAGGTTCACTTGTGTTTTACTGACTGAAACTGTAGTTTGTGATGGTAAGTGTTTGAAGAGAACCCACGAAATAAATGAATGCGCGTTACATTATTTATTTTCTATACTTTGAGTCAGTTCCAGTGAATAATGTACTATGCGTAATCTAATGACGTTATAGTGTCGAAATGATAGAACTACCATGAGATATTGACTAGAGGAGGTAAACCTTTACTTTCATTTTTATTAGGTAGTGAAATGACGAAACTGCACAAGAATATCAATGAACTCACACAAAAGTATCATCTGTAGTAGAAACTCAAAATTTCGAAATCCGGCATCATGTAATCCAGTCAATAATCTTACATGCAATGAAAACCAATATCTATTTGACACAAAATAAAATGGTTTAATTGAATTAACTTCCTCTTCAACATTTCAATAGTGATCAAAATGTTATAATGTTATAAAATGCAAAATTAACAACCTGTTCTTTCAACTTTAAGCGAATATCTTGTCAACTGAATTTTAAACAACAAAAACCACATGAAAAATGAAACTTTTGCCTATGAAATTCATCATGAGATTTCTTACGAGTTTAGTTTAATTTGGGTTTCAGTTAAAAACGAAATTATTGATAAATATAGGAGTAGAGCTGTATCAAGGCGGATTAGGCATAGAAAACAGATTAGATTAAACAACCTTTTTTATGGTAAATTATGAAGGATTTCTTCTACACGTGTTTCGTTTCATACATAATGCCGATTCTTACGGTTGTGTGCAATTTTGTCGGAAAGGCCATAAGATTGTTCAAGTGTGACTGACAGAAAGTAAATAATTCAAACTGCCATCTCGATAATGTTCAAACAAACAGCTTTTCGAGTATCTATTAACCGTGTTTTACCTAAATAATAATAAGGTAACTATGTTTCATTATGGATTATTGATCCAGGTTACTTTATTTTAAATAACTGCTGCAGTTAACTGAGTTACACTTTTATGGCAATAATGATTAAAATTTAAATCAATATAACATTTTAATAGCGGTCATTTCCTGAAGTCCTTCAAAGGTCAGTCATTAATATGATTGAAAGTAATGCCTTTTAATGTTTGTTAAGAGAATCATTATTGTTGATACGTATAGCTGAATAACTTCGAAGTTAAATGTCTCTAAAACTCACTCAGCTAATAGAATGGGTATTAAATAATTGACCTTATTATCGCTCATTTATTCTAATGATCACAACCCTTATTCATGATCCTAACAATTTTCTGATTAACTGGCTATTCAGCAGTGTATGATAAATGCATCTAGGGAAAAGGATTACCTATAGACGGATAATGCTTGATAATGCTTAGTAAAGAATCTAGAGTTTTAATATTTTAATTACCCTGTAATTGTTATTTTCCGATTATATCAGATAGGATGCTAAATTACTAACAATGAAAGGGTGTGCAAGTGAACGCCAGCTCTTTGGCCCTACTCTTAAATGGGCATCACTTACATACACACCAGCAGGCTTTTTCAGCAACTCATTTAGGTAACCAATGATATAAGCTAGGACTGGCTTCTAGATCAAAACCTATTTTGTTGAGTATAAATCAATGCTTCGATGTATGCATTGTAGACATTCCTTAGACAACTTTCAAAGTCAAACATCTTAGTAAACTGACATCCCATAATTAGTGGAATATCATAAGCATAAACATCGATAGGACAACTATTTATTATCATTCAATGGTCGATCAATTTAAGCATTTTCATATTTCAGCCATTTCAAATGTACCATTGTATTGAAATTTGAAATTTTCAAACCTTTATTTCAATCTAAATCATTGTTCGTTCTTTTCACTCATTCACGTCTGCCTCTTAACATCAATTGAATGAATAGTTTTGTATTTTATTCAACAAATACTACTATACATTGTTTGAATAAAATGTTCACCAGCCATCCTACCCACTAATTCGAAAATGTTTTTGTTCGAAATAAGTTTTCTTTTTTTTTCCCAGCCAGTTTTACATTATTACATTTTAGCCAACAACAACAACAGAAAAAAAAACTACCGAGAAAAAAAGATTTATGACAATAAAAAGTGTGTGTGTGTGTGTGTTAATCTGTTCAAGTTGTTTGTAGTCACACGCAACCAAATATATTATTCTTGATCACTATGAGTAGTAAAATAACGGAACTAGGTATAGTACAATCTAGGCTGTCACTTGCCTTTTATTCGATTTTACTGAATGCAGTCTATTGTTCCCAAAAGGGATTTGTCCTTTTATGGATTTTTTTTTTAAAAATGAAAAGCATGGAAATTTGATTTCATTTTACACGATAATTATTCGACAAACTTTGTAGCATACTTGCTTTTAACTGCAAAACTATCTATAGTTTCGACTGAATAACATAATAATCTTTAGCTTATTGTGTTTGATAAAATGCGATTTCTAGTTTAAGTCATTATATTTGTTGACTTCTTTTATGTTTCTATTTTTAAAACTGAAAATTCCGTGATTTGTTTGAGCATATCATTTGAGTTTTTGTTGTGTTTTTTTTTCATTAATCCATTCACTTGACTGTTGTGTATTTGTCTTGACATAGCATTCAGATAACTTGAAAGTATAAATAGTATAAATGCTGTGTTATGCACAGATTAAGTTTTTTATGATAAATGTTTTCTAAAAAAAAAAAAAGACTACAAGAATATTCAGTTTGAAAAATCTGTTCACTCTGTAGAATTAATCACTAAACAACTTTTGAACACATTGTTTAGCTTACTAGTGAAGTTGCATGATGAGTTTAGAGCATTAAGTTATCAATAATAAATCGAGTGTTTCGTTTGACATTATTTGAAATTTAAATTAACCTTAGTAATGCAAACATTTTATCGAAGCATCAATTGAAAAAGGTTCATTGCACCTGACAGAAATGCAAATTAAATTAAATTTATATTTATCAGGTGCAATGAATTTTTCTAAGTTGATGCTTTAATAGTGTTTGCATTGCTAAGGTTAATTTAAATTTGAAATAATTTCAAATAATAAAATCTAACATTTTAAACAATAGAGAAAGATATAAGAGGAATGAACAAACATTGGACAGAACTGTAGAGGGAAGCCCAGGACAGAGTTGGTTGAAGAAAACTGGTGGGCGGCCTATGCTCCATTGGGGGTAACAGGCGTAAATAAATTAAGTAAGTGAATTTTAAAAAATACCTCTCTCTAAAGCCTAATTGTGATGTGATCTAGATACATGTTGCCAGTAAGTTTCAAAATAGTTAGATTATGTTACATGTTTATAGGTTACTACTATTCAGAATGTAAATAAAAATCCCACTCACAGTTTAATGTCGACTATCATTATTATCATTACTACTATTATTATTACTATTATTATTATTATAAGCTAAAAATTCGTTCGAAATAGAACACCAATGACATAAAACTGAATATAAATGAAATCTATTACCTCAATACTCCCTATTCCCGTTTTTGATTAGGCATGGAAGATACTGAAATAAGGGATTGAGATTTTTCTTAATATTTACCACTTTAAAACCATTTGATTATTAAACACATTCCATATTGACACACTAAGCACAGTGAACAATATGAACCAAAATAAAGAGACACATGGATTGTTACTACTGCACAAGTTACAATCCATGATTTCCACATTTTTTTTTCTTCCTCACTTTTCAGACAACGTGTTTTCATTTCATTCTGCTCTATCAAGAAAGATGTCTCGATTATCCTTTAGGCGTTCACCGCCGCAAACATCAACTGTATCTAGTCATAGTCCACTGTTACACAATTTAGAAATCGGGAAATATATTGGCCGTTATGGACCTGGCTTTTTATGGAGTTTATTTGAGAGTATGGAAGCAAATACAAAATTGGTAAGTATATAGTATTTAGTATTTCTTCAATTTAAATTTTTTTCGAGAACACTCCTGTTTGTTGATCATTCAAATACTGCATTATAACAATCAACAGGAATTTAACAAAACAATGGCAAAAGTGATTAAGTTGTTTAGTATATAAAAAACATAAAACTATCCCAGTCTTCGTGCTTTATAATTAATTAGAAAGTTGACATCAAGAAAATAAATAAAGATCGTATTTCAATGTCAGTAGCTAATACTTTTTTTCCTGATTTGTAAATGCCCATTTCCCAGAAAATAGCACTAATTGTGGTGGTGATGTTTGGTTCTGTGAGCCGGATGTTTTGCTGATAGAGCTTTCATTGTTCTTCTGAACAACATCATCAGCACAAATGTCGGATAGACTTCTATCAGAGAACCAAACACCACCACCACCACAATCATCCACCTGAGCTACAAATCTTCTCCACCATCTCAAATAGCACTAATGTTAGTAAAAATTCTGTTTTATTGATAAAAATATTTATACTGAAAATTGTTGCGGTAAAACGTGGATTTTATTCAATCAAAATCCATTGATTCAAACTATGGCAATGCTGAAATGAGAATGAAACTTGCCCCATTTATCACCTACACATACAAATGAAGTCATTTGTAAAATGCACCGTTTGAAAGCATTTTAGTCAATATTCTAGTCACTTTTAAATAGACTGACATGATGATCTGTCCTAGTTAGTGTAGTCATGTTTCTCAGATAAATACATAAATTAGCATTATGAAAAACACAAAAAGTGATCGTCAATACTAAAATTTTAAAATCAATCAGATCATCTAAATATTAGAACATTTGATAAAGCGAATTAGAATACTTAAATTACGGTTACTTGTCAAAGAAACAAGAGCTTCTGTCAGATTTCAGTGACACTTTATCGCTCAACAAAATTGTAAGGCGATTATTAAAATGAAAGGAATCACTGTACAGAAACCTTTGATCAGCAATCGTTTTCCATGTAATGTATATAAGGCCAATAATATTGATAGTCATCATTATGATATATATATATATATATATATATATATATATATATATATCTTCTGATCGTTTTAATAAGCTTGATAATTTGCTATACAAATCACAAAGTCTAAAACAATTTTCTACAAAGTATGTATGTATGAGTACTCTTTTCTTAAGTTGTAATTTTGTTTCTTTTCAAACACGAACTTCTGAGTACCAAAATGGGGATGAATTTTGTCTAACTGCCTAATGACTCTATAATAACACTCAAGTCATGAAGCTCACAAGTGTACAGAAACAAATCAACTAATTTTCATACAAACATACTACATGTCTTCGCATTTGAAAGAGATTTTCTAAGTGTTGTTATTTTTTTTTTTAACGAAAAAGAAATAATTACTAGCCTTGATAAGTGGTTTTCTCCGGAAGTCATTAAACATTAACGATGCATTGAAACAAACAAAGCCTTCTCTGTTAGCAAATACTCGTTTTATTTCCTCAAATGTGTTCATCAAATGCCTTTGAAGTTTGAGATTTGTTATTTTTTTTTTCTCATTTAGTTGAACGAGAATGAAGACATGATTTATTTAAAATGTAGGCGGATACCATTCTTCAAAAAATCTGATGCCTTCTCTCTAAAAATGAATTTGAACTTAACACACAGATTTTGTTTGAGTGAATTCTCTTTAAACACTGATTTGTTTACTAAACAGCTAGATTCCACTTAGGCGTTAGTAGGCACATTCACTTCATTGTTTGTATAGTATTTGTTTTACTGTTCATCTTAAGATTAATTTTCACTAAATCAAATTAAAAATAACCGAGAATTTGATGTAATTGTTTTTTTTGTCACATACTTTTTGATAATATCTTCATTAAATCATTGAGATGAAAGTGATTTTATGAGCTGCTAGTTTGCCCAAAACACCATTTCAATACTAATTAGAAAATTATTTGACAAGATTTATTCATTGATTAAATGTTCACATAATTGTTTACAAATCAACTCATCAAAATTTTCGCTTAGGCTTTTGAAAAAGACAATGAATATTAATCACTGCATCCACTCCATTGTTTACTTGTTTGACTACACACTTTTGAATTTATAATTATAATGTTATTTAGCGAACACCACCACTAGATTGGCATTAATTTATGTACCTAATAAACACATATATTAGCTAAAATGAAAAACAAACTGAAGAAATTGTTGTTCTTCTTGCTCTGCTCCTCTTTTTCCAAGTATCAAAATGTCTGAACTAAAATGAAATTATATTAGTTATTCAATTTAAATTAGGCAGACAAATTTTTGTTCAATATAATCATCGTAATTATAAGTTGTACTCATATAAGGCTATTAAAGCAATGTTCCATCGTATCAAACAAAATGTGAGCAAGCATTTAAGTGTCAGCTTTTTCAATAGATTCCACATTTAAATTCAATAATTTGAGTTTATTTACTTTCGAATATGGGCATTAGAGGCTATTCGAAATGTGAAATCACACATTTAAAGTAAGATAACCACTTGGACAATTTTACTTTTTTTTATCAATGTTGAAAATTGCAAATATCGATTGTGCAGACAGTACACTCGTCAAAAGCTGACTAAGAAAGCAAATGTTTTCTGTCACAGGATTAGTTTGATTGGAATAACAACATCTATGATTGGTTATCCTGTGATGATATTCAATATAAGCTGACATTTAGATATCGATTAAAAATCACGTGGTCGTTTTGTTATAGGCGTTGAGTCATTTATGAAGCATACACACATAAGTTCACATAAAAATGTTGACCTCCTATAAACCAGATCAGTAAGGCATGATTATGTGGTCTACTGGCTCGTAGATCGTAAAAACTTTGAAGTTTAAAGCCCCTGATTTAAACTGTGTTTGTTTATCGATGCAACCGATAATGTATCACCATCAAGCCTGAATACTTGTCTAAATAGTATCAAACCATCATAAATTCTGATTAAGTATCTAGTATTCAGCTGAAAGATTTACAATCTACGTTTTCGGAACCTTTTGTAAAGTATAGAATTGAGTTCAAATAGAGAACAACTTCTCGTAAAGTTAGAAACTGTTATGCAAACATTTTCAGTTAATTTCATCACTCCATTTTTTCGTTAAATGGAGTGACAATTCATTATTGCTGTTCACTGTTTAATAACTCATAAGTAAGGAAACAAACTAAAATTTCACGAATAAAATCAAAAATTGTGCCGATATGAAGTTCAGCAATTAAAACCTTTTTAAACCCAGTTGTTACATGCATTCAAGCAGACATCTTAAATCACCATTATACTAAAGTAATCAGATTTCATATCACATTTGTAGAAAAAGTAATCTTCGAAATATATTCCTGGTCAGATTTTGTGTTGACAACTTAAAGAACGATGTCATCCCATTTCTCAATCAATCCATTAAACTGAATTCCACAATTCAGAAAATCGCCTTACTCATTTATGTAATGTTATACATTTCTCGGCATTATCAATCTTTAACTAACAGATTAGTTTTTAACAGTCTAAGTTCATATTTGTATTTCTTTGTTTATTACTGGTTATTTCATAAATTTCTCTTACATATAACATCTCTTGACATTTTCTCTCAATTTGTCATCCTTGATCCTTCACATTGTGAATTTTCACTTTTGTGTGTGATATACTGCACTCAAAACTACGAAACCTATCTGCTTTCTGATCTCCTAAAAATGATAACTTCTAAACTTTATCATAAGGTAAATCAGGAGATCGCAAACTCAACAACCAGTAAAATAGTCATCCTAAAATAATTAAGATATCTTTAGAAATCTTTCAAAATCAATATTATTGACGAACAAACGTACTCACTTTAATCGCCTACATAAAGCTAAAAGGACAAGAAGGCGAGTATAAATCGGCTATCGCTAAAAAGATAAATTGCGCCCATTTTGAAAAGCATTACTTTACTCGAACTAAAGATTTCTTTTCCTTGGTTATTCATAAACTTTAATCGGCATTTAAACGATGAACCATGTCATCATATTCCTATTGGCACGGACAATCCTGGATTAGGTCCCTAACATATATATATATATATATATATATATATATATATATATATAGCGTCGAATGTCATCTCGTTGATCACATATTGTAACTCCTCCGGTCCAGGGTTTCACATAAATGTATCAGCATAAATTGGGGACAAAGAGTGACCAAAAGTGATTCCTTAAGTTTAATAATATATTTCAAGTTATACACATTCGTTTACCATAAGTACAGTCTCACCTAAAGAGAACTTTATAAAAAATTGGTAGCTCAGTGATACCACAGCAATGTCAAAATATTTTAGCTTTCTAGCTGTTGTACGAGCCATCCCTCAAATATTGGGATGCTAGATTTTATCGATCTGTCCCGAACATCTTTCCAGTCAGCGGGAGAGTTACCTCGTGGACCAAATCACCGAATTTATGTATCCCTCATCTATCACTATTGAGATGAATTCATAATTTTGATAAAAATTGTATTGAGTTGTCATTATGATTATGATTCTTTGTAGTTTGTTCTGTAATTTTCGCTAAGCTAATTATTATTTCATCCATTTCAAAATTATCCATTCGTTCATCTATAAGTTTAGTTTTAATTAATGCACACTCTTCAAATATTTTATGATGCTTGCCAAATCTATCTCATTAAGTTCCGAATAGATGATAATCTTTGTTATGCCGCCTTTAAGCTTTTATTGTCTACCTTCCTATTAGCTGACATATCCTTCTTCACATACATACAACACTGATAATCATTATCATTTCAGTTTTCCAGTCACTAATAAATATTATGTAATATTGCGTTATATTTCGATATGAATACCATTGTAAACGGCTGACGAGATTTCGTGAAACAACAAATGGCTTCATATTATCTTGACTTAGTTTTCATCCTCTTCTTGACTGAATTCATAAAAGGAATTAATTGTAAGAAAACGAAAAAGAACAGAGCATGACTTACTATAAATGTGAATTATGATGCGCAACTGTTTGTAAACTTGATTTTTATTGTGAAATGATATCAGTTCAACGTGCAACATACTTCAACAAAGTAAAGAGTTGAACATATACTTCGGATCATGTCAACGGTTGTTTAGTCCATCTTATCAAGTGAATAAATTTCAAAATTCTAACTCTTTTAGTATGAACTAATAGTTTAAGAGAATCATGATACTTGTAGGAACGGAATTTTTTTAACTGTGATCGGTAAATGGGTTTCAAATGTAGAAACCTATCGAATTCACAGCAAAAGTACTTCTTAGAGATTCTGCAACTGGTGTAAATCAGTGATCTTAATTAACTTGAGCAACCCACACAAATCATCTAACTTTAAAATAAAATTTTGAAATTTTATGAACTGTTACGTTGATCAATCCACCAACGCAACGATCATGTAACAACAATACTAAAGTTGTCTTTGACAAATTTATTTTTGATAATTTAACGTTATTTAATGATAAACGGAACAACAGCACCAAAACCGGTGTTATGCCTGGGTTATTCTCTATAATTTATTTTTATTATTATTAATATACAATGAGTTATATTTAAGTTCTATATTTAACCTAATGCACTTCATTAAATCTCATATAACTTTTTGTAAAGTTACTCATAGGTTAGTTCAAACGATTTTTCAAATATTTTTCATCTTTCACTAAAACTAAATGAATATTAAACTAAAATAAATCAGTTGTCATGTCAATTCAAAGTTACATTCAGAGGAAAGATTTAAGTGAAACTTGTTTCAATTTATAATTACTAACTAGATTTGTAAAGGAAGCTATTTTCAAAATGTTTAACATCCACTTTTATAGTTTTCTAGTTATCGTTTTCAACAGTTCAGTTCATCATGAACTATGAGTTGACTGCAATGAATAGTAGCGGTCTATGGTCAAACTTACATAATAAAAATTGCTCTGACTTCGTGTAAAAAGATAAGTAGCACATTTTTGTAAGTAATTTAGGTATGGTGTAATTAATTGAATGAAAGAGTGGAACAATATACAGTGACGTAACGAAGGAACATTTACCACCAAGGCATAGAAAGATTAACAACAATCTAGCGGCGGCTTATGCAAACTTCAGAACACTAGATCTTGGCTGTTTGTTAATCATGTTGAATGCACCTTGGAAAATGGTGGATGGTACTAAAAGCTTTATTCCTGTCATTTCAAAGTCCTGTATGGACCATGTGGGAGAGAACGTAACTCCCAGTCAAGCTTACCTGTCGTTCGCTGAACCAGTATGTATGATATTCAGCCATTAGATGACGGTTTTGTCTAAGTATGCACCATAGTAGCATCTGAATTGTTAAATACACATTAATGCGGTAAATTCAATCGTTTCAACTTAACTCAAACACTAAGTCTGACATAAGAATATTTAGTTGTAAAATTGAATAGAAAAAAGAAAAAGAATAAAGCATTTACATGTGATCATTACACTGATGCAAGAAATAGTCTATCCATAGTTGTAATTTACTACACCTAGCAAGACATACCAACGAATCTGTTCGAAGAATAGTATTCTTCCTGATATTTCATTTACAAACTGAAGCAATAAATATATTTAGAGATCAGACAACTGTTATACATCATCTATTGTCATTCTGTGATATATATCCACACACTGATAAGCAGAACAAAGATCTATCGATACATGTTGTAAGTCATAAGAAATGTTCTCAGAAGGGAACTGTATGAAAGTTGACCTTAAAATTCTCGAAAGCTTCTTATACTCTAAATGAAACAAATATATGGAAATTTTTGTCTGTATTAATTGACAATGATTATACACAGAGTCATTGAAAATAAAGCTGTATTAACTACTTCATTTGACTTAGTTTAAATGTTCGATTACTTTCCTATCAGCACTTTTTTTAAAAATTTCAAAATTTGATTATAGCTCCTTTTTTTATATATTTTACTGTCGATCTCATTAACACAAAAGTAAGATTTTGAAGATGCTTATTTTTTCCGCTTATTCAATTTACAATTATGTTTTTCGTTCATTGGCATAGGTATAAGCGTAATAAAAAAAAAATTAGCATAAAACAGATGAACATACATAAAAGTCACTTATCTCTGGCACATTGTCTTTTATTGATAATAATAAAAACGTAATGAATTCATTTAAATCATAAATGAATCTCTCGATCCCCTAAGTCTAAAAGTAAGTTACATCGATAATTAAAACGTCTAGATAATGAATATATAAACAAATATCTAATTAGCGTAGAACAAATAAATGTAAAGCAAGTGTGAGCTTATCTTCATATTTACATCATCGTCTCTGTTTTTCTATAAAAAAAAGATACATGTGACCTTGAATCTTTCGTCTAGAAAAAATAATCAAACTCATATTAAGACGAGCACTATTGTAAAAGAAAGTCTGCATTGTGTTCAATCATCTAAACGACTTGGGAATATAATTAAAACGTATCTAACATTATTGTTTTAAGTTGTGTTTATTTGCAGCTTCTTTTGAGGTTGAAAATATACTACTCATTCAGTGGAATAGCTAATCACACTATCAGCATGCATCAAACAACATTTAATGATTTTTCTTCACTACAATCATATCCAGACTAAACAACATGCTCTCACACCGTGAGAAGATAAATAGTTAAGAATTTATAATGATGTAAACTAAACATTTAGTTTATTGACGCATTTTTTTGAGTATTTTGACCACCATATACCAGAGTCCATGACTGTATTTGAAGAGCAGATAAAATTCATCGTTATTTTGTAACACTAGGCGTTTTTATTGAACACTATTCTTCGTCTATGATTCATTCATTAAGCTCTGTCGACTGGTGACATTATTATCTCAAAGACAGGTTTTCACTGCAAGGGACGCCTTCATTCATTTAATAATTTATAAGTTTTGATAAGCTTGACATACAAACAAAAGAAATTTTGAAGCTCTCAATACAAACCATTCAAATTAAATGACAGAACGTTTTATCTACCATGTAAGTATGACAACTGGAATTTCAATGACATTGATTTATCAAGTAAACTCTAAACGTTAGTTGTTTTCAGTCATTCACTCGAGGATTAGACTAAGAAATGCCTGGGATACAACTTAGAAATATATTGACATTGTACGATAAATATGGCATTCGACGAAACTGCTGTCAATTTAGAAAATATTTTCAAGTTTCAATTATTGAGACATCCGATAATCTTCAGAACAACTCGGCTTAGTTTTGACCATGTGCAACTTAGTTTCAAATCACATTTGTTTGTGTTAAAAATCTGTAATTCAGTCCTTGAAGTATGACGCTTTGATGATTGTGACTTCTAAATTCTTAGATTCAATCATTCGTTGTTTTCGTGGACTCCTCGAAAACCTATAGACATTAGGTTTTAAAATTACTTTTGTAGTACCATTGGTAAAATGCTTAGAATCGCAATATATTTAAAGAAGACAGTAGGACAGATTGTCTTCAGTTTTCATAGCGATTGTTATAACTTCAGATCACTGGATCGGAAATGGGCACTTTGAAAAACTTATACAATCGCTACTGAAAATATATATATATATATATAAATCAGGATTTTATTGTCATTAGACTATTATGGCTGACATTCTAATGATCTGAAAATAATCGACCGACTTTTATAATCTGCCAATAGTTATTATCGTCCCGTCATTTTTTTTAACTTACGCTCTATAACAATCGTCAAGTTAATTGAAATGTCTCATTTGTATTTTATTAATCCTTTCATATGATGATGTGTTAAAATTTAGTTACTGTCATATTTTTATATCGAAACAGCTGTTGATTTTCACGAATGAAGACAACTGAGTGGAGTCTCTATGAAGGTATTGTTGATGCCCTTATAATTCAATGAATTCTTACAGGCATTTCACCAAGTCTAACCTCCTGTGTGATTTTGAATCCATTTCAGAAACGTACAGCATTTATATGCGACAAAAAAATGTTGGACAGAATCAATAAACATCGTCGACGTGAATTAATCTTAGAGACATTACGTAATGATTTGATAAATTTAAACAAACTGAAACATTCACGTTTTGTACAACTGATACATGATATGGAAGAGACTAGGTGAGTTCAAAAACAAACAGTATTATTATTATTATTATTATTTTTTCTTGTTTTAATTATTGTCGTGTTTCGCAATTTCGTCTGTCGAAGACTGAAAATCCACAAATTTGGAACATTAAAATACTTGTTCATTTATTTGAAATTTTAATTTGTTTTGTCTAGAATTTTAGTTGAGTTAATCACACTTCATGCAACAAGTTTAATTACATGTGTACATGTACATCGAATTCATTCTGCATGCAATAATTTACTTTAATGTAATGTGAAAATGAAGTAATTATATTTTTATGTAAAAAAAATAATAATAATAACTAACTAGTTTGCAAATCTGCATGAATACTGCATGAATTAAAGCAGAGAGTAAACGCTTTGAAAGGATTTTTTTTTAATCAAATGACGCGTTTTTAGTTGAAACAAGTGTTTTGTATAACCGGATTTTGTTATTCAGTAAAATAGTTTTAAGTAATAACTAGCTAAGACTAATTAGGTCTCACATTAATCTACCTACGATGAAATTTTCTGATTAGAAACCGAATAACTCGGGTAAGAAAGATGGGCTGACTATAATCTATGATAATTCTGGTGCTCAAAGTAAAAAACAAAAGGATAAAAGTCGATAAGTTTTTTAATTGTTCACAATTTAAATAGTGAGTCAATATTTAGTGGGTAAGACATAAAGATTAATCTTATAACTTGCCGAGCGAAACCAAATTATCAGGATTAGAATTTTATCATAAAGTGTTTGTGAAAACATGTGCTTAACGTGTTCAGTATTCATACACTTTCATGTATATCAAGTATATCAACTTCAAATTAACTACAAATAACAGTGGTGATTTCAAAATTTACAATACTATGCTTGATGTTTTCCAAATAAGCTTAAAATTGGTCTAAAAAATTGGATGTTTTTCATAATACTGTTACTTTTGCACTGAAGATAATAATTTTAAACTATATTTGGCTGGACTAAAGGTACCAAAGATTTGTCGAGAAGTTTTAGCGCATTTCATCTAACAAAGATATACAAAACTGTCAAAACTGCCGCCATCAATAAACGATATAAATGGTAATCGTAAAACATAATGTACTAATCGAAAGTGGGTTCTAGAAACTTCGAAAACAAAGTTACAGTAAAGAACAAATTTTATCCAAAGGACATTTAATAGTATCTGAGTCAAAACAAATCTTTGAAAAAATACTCTGAAGGTCGGTTTAATTAGTTCCCGTTTTCTAGAAATAGATCTGGGTTTCAACCTTGTATGTATCTATGTATGCAGTTACCTGCCAAAGACAATGGATGAGGGTGCGCAATACCTTGGATTGACCAAACTTAAACATTAATATCGCCGGATGTCGGCTCAGTGATCTAGAGGTTAAGCGTTCACGCTTAAGAACAGAGGTCTTGGGTTCGATTCAGGCGTGCGGAGACCATGGATGCGCACTGCTGACGGGTCTAATACTAGGAGGAAACGGTAGTGAAGTGCTTCCACTTTTCTAATAGTAGTCTAACGACGATGGATTCATGATTTCTCTGAAACGATAAAATTGTTTTACGGAATTTATCCTACTAACCACTTATTGTGTGTGATGAAAACGTTACTTTACCGATGAAATAAATTTAAACTTGTTCTAGAATTTCTATGAATGTGAATGGTAATTTTCTTAAATTTCCTATGTAAAATTCTATGATCTAAACAAACCTGGACTTAATCAGTCCAACTAATCGTGTATACACAGAAGTTGAGGTTTTCTAATTACCTCAAATGTTATTCACAACAATCATTATAAATAGAAAGTGTAATTCTCAGTTTATTCACAGTTAAATGTTTCCATATCTAATTTTTGTTTTCTTATTCATCACGTTTATTTTATTTCCAGTGATTATCTCACTTTCATAACTGAACCGATTATAGGAAGTTTGGCAGACATGTATATAAATGATCAAGTATGTTGGATTTAATATAACACAATGTGAAATAGCTACAATTATCTTGATTCGTTTTGGAAATATGATTAATTAAATGAGATGTGCATTGAAAATAAGAACTGACGACTGTAAAAGTCCCCATTATAGAAAATAACCACTAATTTTTTTTCTCTACAACTTTATACAGATTGTAATAGTTCACTTGAAATTCAGAAGAAAAAAAAATTCATGTCACTGTTAATGAACAAGAAAGACCGGAGAGTATATATACATAAATATATATTATTTCCTTGTCTAGAATAATTAAGATTATAAATTTTCTTCAGGAAAACTAATATTTACTTATTCACATCCATTTAGCCACTTTTACTCGTCAATACCAATCATTTCAATTTCAATAAGTCATTTATTTTCCCTATTAATAATATATATATATATTTGATCGAGTGGATGATTATTTAAAAAAATAATTTTAACCAATCAAAGCGAATCATTGGTAACTGAATAAAAGATGTTTGAACAATATATGATGCAAGAAATACTATTATTGATCATCAAGTGTTTATTTTGAAAGTATATCGTGTGTGGTTTGGAAAGTGAGATGAATGAATATTACTGAAATGATTTTTAATCAAATGCAAGTGTCTAAGACAGTTAATTGTCTACTAGGTTGTTTCTGACATTCCGTTTAATTAATCATTGAATTCAAGCTAATATTTGATTGACAGAGTATACCGGCAGTGGGATGGATCTGTTCGGTCAATAGTTTCAACTTGAAGAGTTATTATTTTTTTTAAAACTCTCTTAACGTTAATCTGATTATTTTGATAGAACAGTGAGAAGACGTAATTGATCTGACAAAAATGTGATGTATTTGCGCTATACACGGTCACACATATTTACTTGCATTACGGGGTTGTGAAGATTGTTAAGTTACACATTTTTGAAACCATGAACCGATCAATGTTCCCATACCAGGACGAAACGGCCGTCCAGTGCTTCCAGGTTTCTAATGGTGGTCTAACATTGATCGGTTCATGGTTTCAAAAAATGTGTACCTTAACAATCTTCACAACCCCGTAATGCAAATTACCTGAGCTCACTAGTGACTAGCTTCGTGAGGAATCTTCTCCGAGTTCTAGTGGGAAGACGTGACCAGTGAAGTTCAACCTGTTCGGGTGTAGACAGTAACTACCGAAGACTGTGTATGAGGTTGCGCAACTCCGTGAATTTGATCAAGTTAGACATTAACACCGTTAGATACCGGCTCAGTGGTCTATCGGTTAGGGCGTTCGCG
This sequence comes from Schistosoma turkestanicum, assembly GCA_944470395.2. Taxonomy (NCBI): domain Eukaryota; kingdom Metazoa; phylum Platyhelminthes; class Trematoda; order Strigeidida; family Schistosomatidae; genus Schistosoma; species Schistosoma turkestanicum. Next base: position 12,273,047 of record OX103979.1, on the reverse strand, counting down.
CACAATACCGAAGGTCCTGGGTTCTAATCCTGCGAGGTGCAGGAGTCGTGGATGCGCACTGCTGAGGAGTCCCATACCAGGACGAAACGGCCGTCCAGTGCTTCCAGGTTTCTAATGGTGGTCTAACATTGATCGGTTCATGGTTTCAAAAATGTGTAACATATTTACTTGTCAAGTTATTTTATATGAAGATGAATAAAAGGTCATTAAATAAAAGTTCAAATAGACATAAGGTGATAATTGTAAATAAAGGAGAGAGAAAATTAACGTAGAATGAAAAGAATAAGAAAGAAAGGGTAGGAAATTGTCACATAACCTTAGGCTGAAAGATTATCAGGGTAAATTCAAGGTTATGACAAATTGTTTTTGCACACATAAGGGGGATTTTAACTTTCTAATAGCCAAGGCCTCCATAAACCTCAAAATTCGTCCTTCAACATTTCTATACAATGTTTTGAAGGCTATCTTGACATCAATATTATGCCCTATCTCAATTATGTTTTGAGTTCGATGAACAAGTTTTTCTATTTCCAACGCTAATCGGCTCATCTGACGTTAACTGATTTTGAAGCCACTTCGGTACATGTTCCATAACCCTTGATTCCAAAGTCCGATTACTCCTCCCTATGTTTGTGTGTCCACACAAACATGTAAATTGATAAATGCAATGGGATGTGATGCATTTACATGACATTTTTCAGATCAGTTACGTCTTCTCACTGTTGTTCTATTAAAATTTATATAAGGGACTAATTGTTTTAAATCTTATTATTGTTTAAATTTGTAATTAATTTTTTAAAAGATGTATCATTATGGTATTTCATTTATTCACCATACCTTTAATTATTTTTTAAACAGGATTCGTCTTTTTGTGAATTAGAAATTATATTTGGAATATATCAGGTAAATTGATTCAACATAGATTGCGCGTTACTTCATATGCTTTTACACGTAATGTGAAAAATGTACAATATTGAGAATGAAACTGTGCGTCTGTATGTTGCACTTCAAATGACTGACAGCTAACAGCATGATCATGATGAAATTAGACAAGTTCTTGATAATGAAACGATGAAATATTTGTTTAATGTACAAGATATAAGAGATATCATTTACTTTTACCAGCTGTATTTCAGTAACTGGCTAATAATCGGAAAACGAAATAGTTGATTATTACTCTCTCAATTTATTAGTCCAAGATACAAGATCGTTGAACACAGTCACAGCGAAAACCGAGAAAACATTTTCGCGCTGTTTGGCACTCGCCAGTAGAGAGTACCTATCACCTTGAGGGAAATGATGCATGTCATCCAGCTTTACAGTCAGAGACGTGATAACTTGAGCTTTAAATATCCTCCTCTAAGACTTGGATGTACACACACTTGATTGGTGTCTTAGTGGAGACCTTACTGCAACTCAGCTAATAGAATTTTGTCAGCACTAAGAAGCACTTGATGTACATGATATTGGTCACTAGTAAACGGTCAACCAATTATAAGTTCAGGATACCTGTGTTGTTTTCATATTCCGCTAAATCCATTCATTTGTAGTCTACTGTTACAGCTAAGGACTTCTGTTATTTCACCTGATTGTTTAAAGAAACTAAACAGCATGTCTAAATTCATAATTTCATCACATATGATGTTCGGATTTACTACAATCCCACTGGTATGAAATGTACACGATTAGTGTCAACATTTAGTTGCTGATAAAATTCATTTCGGTAGTGTACGTTGTTAAAAACCTTCAAGCAAACTAAACAGCAGAATTACTGAATTTGATCGGTTATTTAAAATTTCACGAAATCATAAATGCCATCATGAAAATCAATACTTATAACACTCAAGCCGTGTTCAAAAAAATTAATTGAATAATGAAACTAAAGAACCACTTTAGTCGATTTGCTCAATATCCCAATCCATTGAGTATGAAATTGGCATAATATTTTTTACCGTCTCAAAGACTGAAAAATTTACTGAGCCATTAGTAAGGATATGCCTTTTTTTCTCATTCAAACGTCATTGCCTAATGTTTTAGACGTACATGTTGCGTTTTCACTAGTTAATTTTGTTTCATTTTATTTTACTTTTTTTAACCTGCATTAATTACTGATTGATTAGAGTAGGAATTTACCGATTGACGTCAGCGACTTATTCACAGCTGGATAGTATAGTTGTAGTAGTGTGACATGTGAGAGATACAATATTCCGAGGTGCTTTGAAGTAGACAGTGAAACTGTCACTACATATTTATTTTCTATATTAGCGATCATTTATTGACTGTCATGAAGTAGCCTACTGATTTAAGCGTACAAAGCTATCGTCTGTTCAACTTATTTTATTGATCGCACCCAGTGAATTATGTAATCAAATAGTCCGATACTGAATTAAACAATTACAAAACAATTAATTATTATTATTATTATTACTCACCTAGATTACAGATGCACTGAGATATCTTCATAGTACGCAGGAATTAATGCATTGTAACATAAATACAGCGTCAATCTTGTTGGTTAACAAAAGTATATGGAAATTGGGTGGATTGAATTTTTTGGAAAAAATTGTCGATACTACAAAGGTGAGTTGAATTTTTTTTAATATTAATTAAACAACAAAATCGATAATTGCTGCTTTCAAAAAGGACAAATAGATAAAAAAAAATATACAAATTAATTTACACAACTAAAATCAGGAAAACAAGAACCGATGATTACACTGATTTTAAAAAAAACCAACAAATACATAGTACTAATACAAAGAATATGAAAGTGTTGAATTTCTTGAGCAAGTTTCATTTTTAAGTAAAATAAAAATGAATCGATTAGACTTACGGTGATCCATCCGCAAAACACAAGAAAATGTTATTTAACAGAGAAAATTGCTTGGAAAAATTAAGTAACTGACACATTTAAAGAACATCTCATTGACACTTAAGATATAGAGATCTGGGGCATGAAGTAATCTCTTATTTCATATTCCTATTTGTTCTCAGTCGAACAAGGCAATATACTGTTATGTTCGTCACTAGGTACGCTTGAAGCTATTACGAGTTCACCTTAGTCGGTAAACGCGAACGAGACAATTACCAGCGTCCAGGTAGACTACCTTGATCCCCAAACTGCAAAAGAGAAGTCTTGATATAGCGTAGAATGTATATTCTACAAACGCCCAGCAAGCACAACACAATCAAGCACACAACTCTCGTTTATTTATACATCATAGAAACGTCCTTGGGACAGTCACAAAAATAGCACACTAAAATACACAGCAGCCAATCACAGCCATGGATTTTCTTGATGGAAAATGAAATCTCAATGTCAACTGATCAGCCCATGCTCGCAAACGTGAAATCCAAAATAAGGCATTTATCAAGGACGTTCTGAGGATCTAACATACCCAATATATACTTCTTTTAAATATGATGAACCAAAAGCTGATTATCGGTTTCAATGAATGAATTCACTGTATTTTTTCATTTTCTAATTATCCCCATTTATTATTTCATAGCGAAATCAAGATGAATGCATAAATTAAAAATCGAGAATCAATATTGAACACATATAGAAGATATTCAATGCTTCATATCTTTCTAACAGAGGATAAATAATTTGATTTTCCACTAAACCTTATTTTCAGAAAATGAAACAATAACCAAAACAAATTACTGTTGTTGTTGTTGTTGTTGTTGTTGTTGTTGTTATACATTTACTTTTCATCGCATTTCAAGGTCTCCCAGTTGAATGAAAATTTTATTCGGCATAGTCTTAATTGTAACAAGTAAAGAGACAAAGAGAAATTATTTGCAACACATTATCATGGTAAAATATCGCGTGCCTTTTCATAAATCACATCAAAACATTAAAATATGTGAACGAAGAATAGTCTTTTCAACTTATTCTCATTAGTTTCAGACTGTCATATATCTAGTTCAGTATTCCAAAAAGTGGCCAGTTAATGAGTCAAAATACGTCGTTTTAAATTATAGCATTGTGAAGTTAAGATTGTTTATGAAATCATATGAGATTTTTCAGTGTTGAGATGACTAATATACAACGTTAACTTGAATACGTTAGTAAGTTAAATGAAAATGTGACATTAGTTTTCACAAAATAGGTTAGATAACTCGAGGCAAATAATATTGCAACTACCGAATTAGATAGAATTTTCAGTGGACAATGTTATGTAAATTTAATGAGAAATGTTAAAGAGGGGTAAGTGCCGAGTAAATTACCCAGGTAGTCGGGAGATGAATAGTGATGTTATACCAATTATAATAATTATCATTATCATAACATTAAGATATGTGAATAAAGATAACAAAGACAGATACTTTTGACTAAGGAACGTTGAATGTATATTAATCAAATAGAGTCATTCTATAGTTAAGGCAACCACTGATTTATTGAGCCTGGTTAATTGCACCACCGTAAGAGGATTGGATGGACATAATTCCTTAGCTCCAATTTTTTCTTAACACGAATCGTTATTGCTTCTACAGTTCGAATAATTTTGGGACCAGCTTGGGCAGAAAATTATTGACCGGATAAATTATAGAGAAAGGAGAAAGGATGATTTATACTAGTCCTTAACTGATCCAGTATTGAGCTGTTCACTACTCCTTTGGGTATTCACGAGCACTAAGATGTACACATTCCTAGAACTTCAACCAATATAAGCTGCTCCATAAAGAGCAGTAGAATTGATCAATGCAAATATTGATGCTCATTCTAGGTAATCCAACTTCTAGCCTCAGTGTCATCATTCTTAAATCGTAGGCACATAAACAGGGATTTCTTGTTCTGTTTGTATTCCATTTATGTTAACTTCATATATTTTTTTTATAAAATCTCCACGATATCCATTTTCTATAAGCGTATTACGTAAGTTACTTAGCTCATCTTCAACCATTTCGATAGAACATGTAGTATAAATTCGACAACTAAGAGTTTTTACCAGGTTTATTTTATGCTGCAAGGATCAATAGCTGTTCAAATTCTTGTCTTCATCGTAAATTCCTTCTTTTCGATCCATAATTATATTTTTTCTCAAAAAGACTATTCCTACATCTGTTTCTTCTACAGATGTAAACTTAATGACAAAGTGTACTTCATTAATATATATATATATATATATATATATATATATATATATATATATATATTGATAATACAAATTCAAATTTTTGAATAATCTGTTAAAGTGGACCATTTTCTACTTTAGCTAATAAAACTGTCTATTAACGAATGATTCAGTATGAGCACTTAATGAATTTGTATAGTCAATAATTTAAGAAACAATTTTACATTTGCAAAGAATTTTAGGAATTACATAACCAGGTATTGTATCACAGTAACTAAACGCAATTTTACAAGGAAAACACACTTGGTTTCTTGATTTCGACTATTTGTATAATATTTTATGATACCTACTTACGGATTTCTGTATTTCCAAGGGCATTACACTGTAACTGTTTGCCCTACTTGGTGCACCATTCAAAAACATAGTGTTACAAAGAAAACGTAGGCTATTTATTCAAAATATTACTAATACTACTCATTGATAAGCCTTAGATTGTCCTTCAAGATGATATGATCAGTGTTGATACCTTTGTTCTTGGGCTATTAATTAGCTCTTCTTATTGATTCATCTTTAATAGATATCAACCGCTCACCAAAATTTTCACACCCGTATTACGTAGTGTGGATGTAAGTTCTTAGGTTGCCCTGAAGTTTAAAATGTTTCTAATGCTATACATTTACGAATATCGAAGTCACTGAAAGTCAGGAGACATTAACTGATGAACCAAACACACGGAGCCCTTCGCAAAATGTGGGGCCATCAGTTTCCAAGTCTGAAGTTACCGCCATAAATTTCCCTCTTTTCAAACTATCGTCAACGACAAATATGCCTATCAACCCCGTGTACATGGGTCTTCATGAAACTTCATCAGCGTACCGCATATTTGGTCGCTGAGACACACACAAAGTATCACCGCAGGAACAGTGCACATTTTCTCCTCTTCTATCTCTTGAAAAATTGATAAACCAAAATTATGTATTTCATACATCAAATACATCTGACAATGTAGAGATATCATAGAAACAAGAATGATCGTAAACATTTGTAGATGACTGGGACTGGTTACTGATGACTGTTTGATAAAATTTTACGCATACCTTGAATATGGCTAAGTTAAACGCTTGTAAAAATGGAATTTTACTGTAGCTTCCCTTTTTTCATTCTGAAAAAATATCACTAATATAACAAGTAATACATAAGACATAGAAATGTCATTTGTAAGCTTATCTTCATAATGAATAAAATGTCCCAATCGATAACACAGTAAATAGCATTTTAGCAAGAGATAATAATTCAAGCTCTTTACATTAAAAAAGACTTCAGAAAAAATATTCCAAATTGTGATGTTTATCGGCTGAGGACGAATCTATTCGACAATGCATTTTCGAGTGAAATGTATGTAAAAAAAAAACCATAACTAAACTAAACTAATTGTAGAACTAACGACTAAACAGTTCGTTACTTACTGATTTTATTTGAATTACTATGGAAAACGTGAAAGTTCTGAACATTTGCTTCGTTCTATTATGGGACCTATTGGCAGTGAACACGCAGGATCTTGAAGAAAACAGTTAATCATCTGAATTACCACCAATATGGGTTCCAATGGTTAGCATTACTAGCTAGAGTAATGATCGTCCAGTCCCATTGAGGTTGAATGGCTGTTTTACCAAGCTACATGTTATAACTGGTGCAGTTCAGATTTGTCATAAAAAGTAAGGAGTGATCAATACCAAATAGTTTTAGATGACAGCTGAAAGTCTAGTAAACTTGCATGCATGACAATTCCTTGTAAGTAATGCTCTTGAATCATGCTAACTCAACAAAAGAAGTAAATTGTTTATCAACTTAGAAATCAACCATTGGTGAAGAAACAGTTCACGTAAAATTCTTTTACACATCTAATTACTCATTACAATCTAATTAATGATGATCATAATTACTAACTGGAAATGCAGATTACATTCTACCTATAAAACAGTATTAAACGCATATCACTTAACACTAAACCATTGTTTAAAGTTTCTTGAACTTGAACTTTGGAAATTAGAATCAGAATCAGACCGACTATTTAATTATTGACGAGTGAGAAACCAGTAATCAATCTCCTATAAAAGAAACTGGTTCTCAGTTTTGTAATTATAAATTTTATCAATTTTGTTTACATTATTTTTGATCACTCAATTATCTATGATATTATCTTCGTTGTAGATAACTCCAAAATTTACCGGGTGTTCAGTAAAACTGCCACTGTTCGCTCAGCCAGATTTAGATTTCATTGCTCCAGAAGCCCAGATGTATAATTCCATGTCACCGCTAGCCGATATGTTTTCCCTAGGAATGGTAGTTTGTGCTATTCACAATCAAGGACATTCTTTGATTGACTCAGAGCAGAATCCAACTGTTTATGTCAAACAATTACCAGAAGTAAGTTAGATTTAGAATTCTATTTCTCAGCCTACTATCCGATGCTTGTTAGTTACCAAGTTATAAAAAGCGACCATCAATGTATATTTCTTCCATTTTTATTAACATCGTCTTATCGCTGCAATGAAATACTTTCAACTGTTATCCACCCAAAATTTCCAAATGAAATGGAAATAAATACGCTTTTAGTCAAGTACAATTTTCTTAGGTGATGTTTTCTAATTCCAAAGGCTTCATTGTTTCTCTTGACAGTTACATCCTTTATGAGAAACTGAGCTATTCATTTTTGCTCATACGAATGACAAATCAACTCTCGTTATAATTTCCTGTTCAAGTTAAAGTATCAAGTTCAATAACATCTAGTCATTAAATCAATAAATGATTTACCAATGAGGGTTTATGAATTCAGACCTCAATTGTACATCTTCCCCTGAGCTATGTATGCCATGTCAAATAATCAATCATTTTATCCAAATTATTAACTATTTCGCCAGTGTGTATGACCTTTCAAACCTTCCATAGTTTAAAAAAGTATCTACAACAATACATGAATAATACAACTACTGATTGTCTGCATTATATGTTCCTAGAAGAATTGAATGTTAGTAGACAAAGTTAACAAGAAAAAGTTAAACAGGAAAACAAATGTAACCTGTAATTTTAGGCGACGTTTCGCTCGATGTGATATTAGACACAATTTCAAGGGATAAACAAAGAGTTGCCATTCCGATGAAATAATTAATAAATACAACCAGGACAGATTATCCAACCTCTCTATTTATTGCCTAAAAAGGAAATTGTACAATAGACAAGCATAATTTGCAATTTGTGTTTTGCCTAAATAATGAAGAGAGAGTGAGAGGCAGAGATGGGGAGAGAGAGAAGAATTGTAGGCATTATACAATTTAATTTAGTTGATTATAATATATACAATGAATTATTCAAATGATAAAAAAAAAATCCATTTCACTAAACTGATTAATGGATTTAAAGACGAGACTACAACTTGTTTTGTTTTTTATTGATAAATTTTTAGTCAAATGAACACCCACTAAGGTAGAAGAATATGGACTATTATTTATTTTTACACATTTGAAATCATTTGAAATCAATCATTGTTAGACCACCATTAGAAACCTGGAAGCACTGGACGGCCGTTTCGTCCTTGTATGGGACTCATCAGCAGTGCGCATCCACGACTCCTGCACCTCGTAGGAGTCTAACTCTGATTGATCTACGGATTTTGCGCGACATTAACACCGTTGGATGCCGGCCCGGTGGTCCAATGATTAGGCGTTCGCGCACAATACCGAAGGTCCCGGGTTTGAATCCTGAATGTAGGAGGAGTCATGGATACGCACTGCTGATGAGTCCCATACCAGGACGAAACGGCCGTCCAGTGCTTCCAGGTTTCTAATGGTGATCTAACAATTATTGATCGATGATTTCAAATGTGTAAAAACACAAAGCTTTAACTGAAAATATTATTTATTTATTTATTTGAAGTTTGTTTGGGATTGTTGTAAAAAGAAGCAAACCTATTTTTGGTAACTTTCCTGAACAAATATCTAATTTTCATCTATAGAGAAAGATTTCTATAAATTTCGTTCAGTTAATTTACAATATCCGAACTCTAAAGCTAAAAGTTTCGCAATCTCTGGATAAATAATAGTAATCATCTGATTATTTTGACTAAATTGAAAAAGGATTTCTGAAGTATTAGTCAGTACCATTGACTTATGGAACTTAATCATATTGAAAATCAGACCAGTATGAAACATTGCAATAGATGATGAATGCATATTATTGTAAATTGACTGAGGATTGAAATATCAACCAATGGTACAAATCCATCGGTGTAAATCTAATGTACTCTCATAGAAGTAATATATTCAATTCTTAATGAAGTCATGATTGCTTACTTCTAGAGTTATGCACGAGAAAAATCCACTGTTTAGTTCGCTCAACTCTACAATAGCCGTCTAGCAGAAATCCTTGTTTTAAAATACTTTTCCTTTCACTTTGTCTAAATTTTTTTTAATATCTAGTCAAAAAAGGTACGTTTTGAAACTCTCCAAGTTATCGTGAACAAATCGTCAGTAAGTTTCCATAACAAAACAGTTCTAATAGACTAAGTATTAAGTTGAAGCAAAATAGTTTGTTTGTTACACTAGAAGCAGACTAAGTGAGATGACTGACAATACTTTCTGTTTGAATGTAAAATCCATGGGACTGAATTTTGGCGTTTTCCTTTTACAAGTATTAGAAAATGGAAATTTTGTATTTTTCTCTGGTTGAGGTATACAGCCACAGTAAATGAAAACATATATGTCTGCCCAAGTCTAACATATATCATTCAGTCAGTCATCAGGAGTGTTGAAACGAAACATCAGGAATGTTTATCTTATCGTTTTTTCTTCTACCTTCTTCATAAGTTGGAGATTCCATTTCATGTTCTTGAAATAAATCAGAAAAGCTAAATTCATTTAAATCATTCACTGGTATATTATCCACAACCTTGAAAGTGATTTAAAGCTTTCAATATGAGCCTAACCTTTCTATCTATGTATTGATTATTTCTTCATAATAATTGATCCAACGGAACATTGAAAAAGTTTATTTCAGATATAAAATACCATTTTTACACATTTACATGAACACATAATAAGCAGATAAGTACACTTATGATTTAAGAGAAGTGTCATAAACATCTCATCTCATTTCTTCCAAAAAAAATAAAGAATTCCATATTTATAAGGAAGGAAAATAATTATGATGATTGATGAACACCTAAACAAGTATCTATAATTTGATGTTACTTATACGTTAAGAGATTTTTTAAATGGCTAGTAGAGAGAAAACAAGTAAAATATGTAACAACTGGTTAGATGAAAAATTATTTCTATGTATTCATTCTTCATCATTGATGTATGCTGTTTCAAATTCAAGAATAATAATTCCATTAAATGTTGCCACAAAGACAATTCAACAGAGATTTCAATTTATATGATAACTCACACACACACAAAATAAGGGGGATTAATCACAAGCACAACTTCATTTTCCCAACTGGGGACTCATCAGCAGCACTTCTCAGATGAGGTCCGTTAAAAGAACAATCTTACTATCTGGAGAGTTTAATGAGACTGTTGCAACTTAAAACTAATTAACCAGGACCTAGTGAAGTTACTTTGTGTCACATAGTACTACATATTCAGTGATGTTAGTGCATGACTCTGAATCAAAGCTTTCCATGAGAAATTTAAAAACTCTCCTCATTACTAGCTTCAAGTGTAATGTTTACTAAAATTTTTGTTTAACTTCATAGTGAACTCCAATCACAGCTATATATCCATTGTAAGATCATTAGACAATCGAATTGATAGTGGAATATAGCTGTTGATTATTAAGGAAATTAAGTTGCCTGATAAACGGTTTTAAAATATTTCAATTCACTGATCAATCGTCTTTAAGTTTTGTTCAAATTATCAACGTACTATTAGAAGTTTTTCCTGCCTATGCCAACTCTCAAAAACAATCATCATTGTTTCACGATTATTTCCGGTTTATAACTAATGAATTAAATATCACTTTAAACAGTATTATTTTTCAAGCTATTCCATTCAAGATTCATTCTATCTTAACTATTACCCATAGAATAAATCATAATTGTCTGAAGTAGATTATACTTAAGTATTTCTGACAGCGTACTATCTGCGTTGACGTTCATGTGTGAAATTGAAGCAACTCTAAACAAATATTTACCTTGTTTTGTGTTCAACTGCTAACCATTTTGGAAATATTTAAGTATAATATCAGTTGACATTGACAATTAGTACTTAATGATTCTCATTAAACAGTTATGAAGATTGCATTATAGGGTTGTGAAAATTGTTGAGTTACTTTTTGAAATCATGAATCGATCGATGTTAGAACACCATTCGAAACCTGAAAGCAGTGGACGGCCGTTCCATCTTCTTATGCGACTGATCAGCAGTTCGAATGCATGACTCCTCAAACTCGCAGGATTCGAACCTAGGACCTTCGGTCTCATTGGTGACTAGCTTCGTCAGGAAATTCTAAGAGTTCCGTGACCAGTAGGATTCAACCTTGTCGGGTGTAGACAGTTACTTACCGAAGACAATGGGTGAAGTTGTTTAATACCTCGGATTTAGCATAGTTAGACTTTAGCATTATTAGGTACCGTCTCAGTGGTTAGGCGTTCATGATCGAAGGTCCTGAGCTCGATTTCCCCATGCAGAGGTCCTGGATGTACACTACTGATGAATCCTTTACTGTATTCCACTATGGAAGTATCTCATCAACTTTTTATCATCTCATTCTCCTGAAGACCTTTAGTGTTATCTGACACATGGAATTTAGGGTGGATAATTAGAAAAAAAATTCTGAAACCAACATAATAAAAACGGTTTAGTGATTTTGTGAGATTGCAATATTTCATCAATTGAAATCATATGATGATTATGAAATGTTTCTTCTAAATCGAAAAAATATTTTGTCATTAACAAATGGAATTTTAGAATTCCATACTTATTAGCCTGAATTGTCATAGCAATTAACTGTTTGAATCTATGGTATCCATGGGACATAAACAATATACGAAAAATGAAAACGTTCTGTTTTCTCAATGTTGCACACTAGAGTCTTTAATTAATAAAGCGTCGTATATATACATATATTTATATATCTGATTCAGACATAACAATCAACCTTAATATTCTATTAAATAAGTCAAAAGTAATAAAAGGTATCTCTACATGATAGATATATCAATAATTAAAATCCTACATAACATGTTGATAATTATTCCTATTTACAGCCAGTTACTAAGCGACATTTGACAATAGCAAACCGAAAAATTAATCAAAAAAAAATACAAAACAGGATGACGAGAAAATTAAATTTATTGATTGTTTGCATTTCCTTCTCTTTTCTATTGTAACAGATTCCAAACAGTTTTGAAAAAATATCTGAACGACTACCTAAAACATTATTAGAACCTGTACGTAAAATGATCAGTCAGGATGTTCGTGAAAGACCAACATCACAGTTATTTGCTTTGGTAAGTTGACAGTTTTCAAATTATTCACTTTACTATGTCAACCAGTCAGTGTACACCATTTTGCTGATCAGTACGTGTAATGATCAATGGAAAACTTTTCTCTGACCACTTTGTCAGAGCCTTTCTATAAATAAGATTCATTTAATTGAAAAACATAGTAAAATAAATGTTTATAGGTCTGTAGTAAATTCATTTTGCTGAATACACGTAATAAACGAATCTTTTTTAGTGGATTTATGTACAAACATAATTACTCTGTCAGTGTGAGTTGGATTGAACAAAGAACGTAGCACGAATGTGCAATTATCACGTAAATGAAGGTTGATCCATTACAACTCTGTTTTAAGCCATCATGCTAATCATTGGCGCATTTATAATTTTTTTTAAAAAAACTCATTTAATCTACAAACCATATTTTCATACATTTGACGAGTGATCTAAAAACGGATGGCTAGAACTGGTCGTTTAATTAATTGGAACATAATGTGATCATCAGATTAAAATCCTAATTATAAAGTATCTTTAGAATGCAATAAGAATTTCAATTGTAGGACGTGAAAGACATGAAATTTGTGCGATAACTTATCTCCTAACTTCTGTCCCATCTGTCTTGCAATCAGTCAAAAAGCAGTCACAAGCATCCACTTGAAAGTCTACTTTTAAAAATGAAATACAGTCATATTTCGATTTTATCAAAAACTCATAATTCACTTGAATCCTCTCATGTTGTCTGTCATACTACTACCACATCTGTTTTGAAAAGTGAAATTGAAGTAGTAAGAGTGGTGTTTTATAGGGGCTAGATTTGCATCAGAAGAAGAGTTTATTTGAAAAAATAGTGATTGTGAGTGTACATACTTCTGATTAGTTCTGATGGTAGGAAGATTGTTCATTGGACAGGAGATCAAACAGGAATGTTGGTTTGCAGAATCGTAGCATTTCGCGTAATTTATTCCGTGTATGCAGTTGATTGAAAAAAACCCACATAGGATGTCATTAGCTTTATAAGCAAACAAAAGTTCCAGGTCTCCCTAATTTTCACAGCTTATTTTACTTACAAGGTGGTTGCAAATTATTTCGTGGAGCTAAGATTCAAATAACAGATGTAATGCCATATAAATGGCGAACGAGTACGGATTCGTCTCTCTATGGTGATCAGAATCATTTTGCCAGCTATTGATTGTACCTACAGGTGTAGCAGGCAAAGAATACTGTTTTCAATTAGAGTTATGGAGTGTTTTAGTGTTTTTACACATTTGTAATCATTAATCGATCATTGTTAGACCAACATTAGAAACCTGGAAGCACTGAAAGACGGTCGTTTCGTCCTGGTATGGGACTCATCAGTGACATTGAATGAATCTCCGAAAGTTATCATAAAATACTGATAAAATAACCATAAAATACTCACCTAAGAATAAGTTAATGATTAGCTCTACATTACTCAGCAATGCCAGAATTAAGTACATTTTAAAAGTCCTTGATAAACGTTTAATTTATTGCACGTTACCTACTAACCGTTTGCGTCCTTTTTAAGGTTAAATAAGTCATATGAGATATTTTTTATTACATGTATCCATAGAAACGTATTTTTGTCCCCCCCCCCGACAACTTTATAGAATTACATTAACTTTTATCCTACTGATTACTGACCTCTGTGATAGTAAGAATTTATATTTTCATTCCTATTTGCTTAGTCGATCGTCAACTGTCAACAAATATTATCATTAAAAAAAGCAAACAACATGACTAATTATTAGCAGCAGTTTTTATCATCATCATCAACTGTTCTCTGATAAATATTCATACTGTTCAAAATTTATCTTAATATAAATAGATAAAAAGATAAGCGAATGTTCTATGGATGCTGATAATCAACTTCTTTGATTAGAGTGAAACAAAATATTGACTGTTTAGTCAGTGTTGTTGATATTTCTGTTATTTTTCTCATTACTGTCATCATTGTTTATGACAATTGTTTGGACGGAGTGAAAAAAGAATAAATGGTTCATTATCTACGGTTGTAAATATATTTCATGATAACCGTGCATAAATAATCGATATTTTGATAATTTGATTAACCACCTTTGATGAACTCTAGTTTTAGCTACTACTTCGACTGAGGAGTGAAAGCACAGAACAATAATACAGAAATTAATATGAAATGACTGCACTTACTGAATTGTTTTGTGACCTACTGATTTTCAATACAGGATTGTAGAGGTTGTTAAGTTACTTTGGAATCATAAATTGATCAATGTTATACCACCATTAGAAACATGGAAGCACTGGACAGCCTTTTCGTCATGGAGTAAACTCATCAACAGTGCGTATCCATGACTCCCGCTACTCGCAGGAATTGGACCTTGAAACTTCCGTCTCGCGCAACTTTATGCACTGTGTTCGGTGAGCACTGCTTCACATCCGAAGAGGGTTGAACTCCAGTGGTCATGACTTCTCACTGGAAGTTGGAGAAACTTTCTCACGTAGCTAGTTACCAGTGATTTATTTTGTTTTTAATTTAAACTAAGTGGCTGTGCTGATTATATTCCAACAGCAACGAACTAAGAAACACGATGGTTTGAAATTACCCAGAAATGGGTTGTCGGCAAAATATCTGGATGAGGGGGAGTTCAGTAAGTAAACTAACAGT
Organism: Schistosoma turkestanicum; assembly: GCA_944470395.2. Classification (NCBI taxonomy): domain Eukaryota; kingdom Metazoa; phylum Platyhelminthes; class Trematoda; order Strigeidida; family Schistosomatidae; genus Schistosoma; species Schistosoma turkestanicum. The sequence goes on along the minus strand of OX103979.1, from coordinate 12,257,803 downwards.
GATCAATTTGCTTATCCCTAAGAATGTGTTTTCCCATACTCACAAATAACCTCTAAAATATTGATTTATTGATCGAAATTCACTGATTAAGTGAAAACGTTCAGTAAACTAAGTAGAGACGATAGTTTTAACTAAATATCGAAATGTAGGAAGTCATGAACTTTGCGTTCTGGCACTCCTTGGTTATTTCCATTCAATTGGTGTTATTTTGTACAGAAGTATGTATATATATATATATATATATATATATATATGTATATATATATATATATATTACAAACTATTTTACAATAGATAAACTAAAAAAATACTTGATATATGTGCTGTTTATGTCATCTTTTTAGTTAAAGGTGTTTAATGAACCAGTAGTTCTTTCCTACGAAGGTTTACTTACGTTGAATGAAAAATCAATAAATCAGAAAAAAGAATTCTTCGGTCGATTGCCCAAAGTTATACCTCTATTTGAATCTGTAAGTTCATGTCACAATCATCGATTATGTTTCTTTATTGAACCAAACTCTATTTTAAAATTAAAACTTCGTCTACGATGCAAAATTGAATATCTCCTTACTCACCTATCATGTTATTGATAATAAATGTAAACGGTTTTTAAGGATTTTAAAATTTGCATTTGCTTGCATCATGAGTGAAAAATACATTCAAAGCAGAAAACACTAGATCTCATTCGAATTTCTAATGAGTAAAATCTATGTATTAAACTGTTCATTGTTTAACCGCGTTTTACTTTCCAATTAAAAACGATATTAATGATGACCTTGAAAAAAATCGTGTCAAATGGTTTACTCGAAAATTTTACGGTAAATTCGATTCGTCTTAGAGGATACTAGCATTTTGAATACATGTCATAAAAAGCTAATAACACTGGAAAAATAAGCTTCAATGATACAAATAATGAGGCAGTAATTTATTTTATGGCGTTTATTCTAGAATAATACGAATCAGTTTACATGGAAGCTGAAGAACGAGCTTCATCTAAAATAATAGTAACAATGCAGACTAGTTGAAGGTCTTACCTATTTTTACTGGTTAATAAACTATTTGGTAGAATAAGTAAGATCTGAATCCTGAATATCATCGGCAATACATTTGTTGGATTATAGTCTAATGGGTTTATTTTAATTTTGTTTCTCTTAGTATCCGAACCCAGAACCTTCGGACTTGCGCCCGGATGCCTAACCTCTGGACCACGGGGCCGGCATCCAATGGTTCTCAACCCTGTCGGGTGTAGGCAGTTACTACCAAAGACAAGTAGGTGAGGTCACACAAAATCTCTTGACTGATAAGAGGTAAGGCGTCCGTGCGTGGAAGACCTAATGTCCTGAGTTCGGATCCTGTGAAGTACAGGAATCGTGGATGCGCACTGCTGATGAGTAACATGCCAGGACGAAACGGTCGTCCAATGCTTCTTGGTTTCTAATGTTGGTCTTACAATGATTGATTGATGATTTCAATGTGTACAAACGCTAATCTCTATAACTCTAATTGTAGAAATAATGATTTGAACGGAATCATATCTTATTTCTTTTTCATTCCACCAAGTTCACCCGTTCACAACTTGTCACCTATTAAATATTTAGATTACAAACGATATTTATCATATTCCATTTAGAAATTCTGTTTGTCAGTAAATTAATGGACATTTGTTATTATGTTAGTCAAGCTTTCGGAGATATCGATATTGGTACGCATACTGATTCCACTAATCTTTACCTCATTACATTGATGAGTGATTACTTGAACTAAGATAATTTTCCTAAATATCTATGAAGTATAGCGTGTGATGTTGAGATTTAAGTGTTCCAATTCATGTGCACCTCTCACAACCTTGACAATTTTTTAATTCTTTTGATTTAATAATGTCTACAGCATATCTACAAAGTTCCCGAATCCTTTTACGTCTAATAACTAGTTCTTGCTGTTTATGCAATAAATTGATCGTACCTCTGGTTATATTCTGAAGAACGTTTATTAAATACCACAGTTGGTTAGCTAAAAAATATTTAGATGAAATTACTAACCAGTACTTAAATTATTTAGGAAGTAGAAAACCTTTTTATTCTACCTGTTCTTAGGCCACTCAAAACAATTTTCAATTTAGGTTTTAACGTGGTTAGCCTTGCTAAGTGTGCAATAAAAAATAAATTTAAAAGTTGCATAATTAGTGGACAACATTTAAAATGAGTTAAACTTGTCGTTTTAAAAAAAAATAAATCCAAAAAAATATTTTTTGTCGATAAACTGTCTAAAAACACTGCTTATTTAGACAAATTTCTGTTTCAAGAATACGATGCAAGTTGAAACAGATAACTAAATTCAACATCAAACTTAACTTTGGTAATGATAATAATAATAATAATAGACCTTAATGGATAGTTTAAACCGTAATCTGTTTCCGACTTCTACAGACGCTTGAATTAATGATCGATAGACGTGTAGTAGTGTAGTAGCCTTACCAACAAATGATTGGCTAAACTAATCAACATGTCATCTGACTGTGACAATTATCACCCAACACTTTTCTTTAAGCAACTGAGACATTCAAATAACTTTGTATACTTTTTGTTCCATAGACTAAGACAACCAGAACTGTGCTGTATGACTGATTTACGCTAAGTAGATGCTTTTCGTCAGAAGAGTACCTAAATAAACTTTGTTAACAGTATTCCACGGAAATAATACAATGTGAAGATCACTACTAACCACTCAACTGACGTAGTAAAGTGATACCTAATGATTCTTAACTATCTGTGTATTAATCTATTGAGAAATGAATGAGAAATTCTACACATTTTAAATAATAAGTTTGTAGTGCATGTACTTTTACGCCGAACGCACAGGACTTGCTTAGCCTTTAGAAAATTAATCAACCCATTGTCACCGATTTATCATTCCCTCGTTTCTCTCACGTCTGGCTGATTTTGTCTAACTACAAATACTGAGTCATGTTTAATCGGATGGAGTTGGCTGTTTCTCTGTACTTGTATGCTTTTCATTATCATGTCTGCATGCATGAACGATTCAGCTCACGGGCTACTGAAATGGTGAGCTCTACCTCGAGTTTAACCTAGCCACAAGTCATCACAAAATGATTTACTTACGAAAATTGCTTCAGTGACTGAACTCAAAACTGTGATTAATTGGTGACTAGTGTGAGATTTTTCATCAGTATGTTTTTGTCTACTAACCACTTGTTCACACCATGGTTTAGCGAAACAGACTGTGATGCCCACTAATAATGAGAAAATAATAGACTAACTAAATTACATAATTTGGCAATGGTAAGTAGTATTTAAAACTTAAATATATTGCCATTGTTTTTTATTTAAAATATTTAACCAAAGACTTCAGTCTTTGGTTATTTTCCTTAGCTATGGTATACCACATTTCATTTAAATCCATCCTCTACATACAAATAATATCGTAATTTCCGTATTTGATATTTCAATTGCCGGTCAATAACCACTTATCAAATCAACTGTAATGTCTGACTAGCCATTTTTTCTTTTCCGATTTCATTTCAGAATGTCAGATATAAATACATTCTACCGCTTATTTTACAATGGTTAAATGAATCCAATGAATTGATCCCGAGCATTCTACCAACATTTTTAACGATGATTAAAGTGGCGGAATCGGACGATTATGACAGATATTTAAAACTTCATTTGCAGAAAATTTTAACTGAAACCAAATCACTTCAGGTAAATAAATTATTTAAAGCTACAGAAAAAATGACATGAATTATCATTATTTTTTATGTCATTGTATTTGAAAATGTGACATTTCATTGTTAATCACTTGGATTAGTGTAACTGACTGCAATCTTTCGAATGGTTGTTCTGTCAGTGCTTTCAATAATTAAAACAAAACTGGTTTTCTTCAATTCACTTATGTACTATGAGTCTTGTTAAAGGCTTCAATACTATTTAAATAAATTATTTGCCTTGGGCAGGTAAAGGAATCAACTCCAGATAACATTGTTGACCTTTACTTGTTTAATTTTTTTGGAGAAAACTATGTACATGAAACACTCAGCTGACTGTGATCTCTCTATCATTATACACTACTAATAAACAAATATCTTTTGAAATGTTTCAAATAGAGCTACTGATACCTAGCATTTGACTGATAAATAACGAAAGTTGAATAATCTTTTTCGAAACTAAACTGACAGATATTACTCAATAATTTGTGAAACGACTATTTATCCACTGTGGCCTAACAGGTAGCTAGTTAGTTACCTCCAAAAGAGTTGGGAATAAATGAAAACGATCGAATTCTCATATCTGTTCAATCATCACGAAAACCCATATATAACCTGTAACGAACTGATTCGCTATTATTAGTCCTAATCGCATAGTTTTAAATATTCTCTACATTCATTCATGTTAAAATGACAATAATGACTAAGACTATTCCTTTTGAGAAATCACTTCATTGTTTGCTTGTAAATATTCACTGAGTTTCGATAGTTGCATGCTACAAAGAAAACCAATTACTGCCTTCCTTACAAAGCATAGACATGTGACTTGCTCCTAAACATTGATAAGGATTGTTTCATTTCTAATGACCAAACACTTTTTTACTGATATGGTAAAAAAAGACTGCTGATTTCAGTGTCATTGACATTTGATATTGTGGTTTTTTTCCAATCATCAGTGACGTGGAATTAAATTTCGGAAAGGAGTAACTATATTGGTAATATCTGTTGGCCGTTGACGGTTAGTTCTATGATATTGTGTGTATACATGTGTTGACATAGTAAATTATTAGTGAATTAATGTCAAGTAATACACAATTTAATGAATACAAATCTGAATGTAAATTAGTGTAAATCCGATACATTGATCTACGTTGAGATTACAAATGCAGAACATGTTATCTGATTTGAAAATGTTGTAACGAATACTAGTGGGTAAGATTATGAATACCACATATTCGACACACAAAACACCAGTTATAATTTAGTTACTTACGCTTCAACATCACAGAAATAAGAAAATACAATGTGGACAAGTGACAACAAATAAGTGGACAGTGAAATGATACCTATGAGTTATCGATATCTATAAAAAAAACTAGGAAAAACACCTTGTGAGTATCTTCCGAAAGAACGGCCATCCACGCAACTTCATCAAGAAACATCAACAGAAGCGAAATCCAGTACAGGAACCAATAAACGGACTATCCTACCAAACATGAAAGACATATAGGAGCATACAGAACGACTACTGAAACCGTTTGGAATAGGTGTGGCACACAAACCAACAGAATCACTTCAATCAATCCTATGTAGACCAAAGGACAAAATGAAAAAATAAGAAAAACCGAATATCATCTACAAAATAAATTGTACAGACTGTAAAAAACACTACATAGGACAAAGTGGACGGCCTCTTCAGCTTCGTTTACGTGAACACCAATTAGCAGTCGAACGCCACGACAACGCTTCGCTTATATCAATACACACCAATAATGATGGACATACATTCGACTGGGACAATGTGGAAATACTGGATAGGGGGAGGGCAAAGAACGGAGAATTTTTAGAAGCTTGGCACTCAGGTCAATCAGCAATCAACAAACACATCAACATTCACCCAAATTATCAACCAATCAGAAAAATCATAGGTGACATAGGATTAACAAACAGATCAAAAGGGGGATACAATCAAAACAAAGGTGCAAACAATCACAGGTTTGAGGTCAACAGCAACCAATCAAGATCGAGGTTAGCAGAACAAACTTCAGGTCAAACGTGGGGAAATTCGAATACTTCACTTCTATCTGAAGTTTGTGCTGATAATGTTGTTCAGAAGAACAATGAAAGCTCCACAACCAAAACATCCTGCTCAGAGAACCAAACACCACCACCACAAATTAGTTAAACGAATCACAAACACTAAGAAACTATAACTTTCTATTCCTATTCATATTACCCCCTCTTCAAATGAAGTATTAAAGCTGTTATAGTTGAAATATACTTGACCGAAAGCTTTATCATTGTTGGGGGAAAATTCATTTTAACAATGCCGCATAGTTATCTGAATGGGTTTAGGTGTGATGAATCCAGATAAAAATATCGTTTTCTTGACATTGATCTTTCTCACATAACAAGCGATGTTGAAATCAATTCGACAACGTTATTATTTCGAGTAATTGGTCCTTTTTAAAAAATTTCCAAAGCCTGGTGAACTGATGGAGTTGATCAGTAAAAAAAAAAATTCGAAATGTTCATTCAATACATGTTGATCAATTGATTATCTCTAACCAAAATAATAATTAGAAAATATACACCACAAATACATCATACTTTTTTTCTTCACATCATTTCAATCTTTTAGTCTCAGTTTACAGAAATCCTATTATCTAATCAAACAACTAATTATTTACTACTATTGTTTAAAGGACTTAAGGAAGTTCTATGCGCACAACACTCTGACGACTGTCCACTGTTTTCGTATTTATGCTCATTGATGTGTAACCAGTGGGTTATTAGTTCGTAAATAGGCATGCATGAACAATGAATGCATCATCATCATCATCATCATTATTATTATTATTATCTGTACAAAAATATACTCCTCACATGACGCCGATGGCTTAATAAGCTAGCTAGCTCCATTAGCATTGTGAGTCTTTTCATTCTCTCTACTCATTTCAAATTATGTCTCACTGTGTATATGTCTGTGTGTATGTGTGTGTGCATGTGTGTGTGTGTGTGTTTCAATTCTCCAGTGATGATATCAGACTAGTAGCTAATTTTACAAATTTTCATTCAACCGTAATAAGTAGTAATTAGTGTTGAGTAGTGCGGAGAAAATTAGAAAGTCAGCGCTAATGAATGATTGCTGGTGATAACAAAATCGCAACAACAACGACAACAAAAAAAGGCAAAAAAAAAGAAATAAATAAACCATTTAGAAAAATTTACCTAGTTGATTTATTTTTTTTTTTTGATTTTTTGGCTTTTCATTTTTCACTGAGCAAATCGCTACCAACCAAACCAAATCGCTTACTTCACATAATGAACAATGTTGACTAGGGAAAGGATGTGTGTATGTGCGTTAAATGAAATTTGTCTGTTGCGATAAAATATTACTGTGAATTAATTTTCGGAGTCCATTAACATTCAAAACAGTTTTTCTGTTTTTTTTGTTTTCTGATTTTTAATCATGATTATTCATGAGATGTGTAGAATAAATAATCAATCCAGTCGACTGAATAATCGCAACAAGGCTAATTTCATTATGTAATAAGACACTTGAACAGACTTATTCGTTAAGATCCTGAGCCTTACAATCATACGATTGATCAGCTTACGGAATTCAAAGATTGATTCGCACCCCACCCCCAGGGATAACGATCAGCTAGTTAGCACACATTTAACAAATAGGCCTTTTTCAATGCAAAAACTCATCTTGAATAAAAAGGTGATTTCGTAGTAGATTGTCTTCTGATTCAGCAATGTCACAAGTATATATCTTAGTTGTATGAAAAGATTATGTGAACTATATACTCACCTAATTGTTTGCATTTTTGAAAGCTTAATAACTGTTAATTACGTACGGGCATTCTTTGCAGTATAGAATATGTGTATTAGACTGGAAAGAAAGACCGAATTAATTTTACGCTGTTGATTAATTGAGCGGTATACGAAAACGTTTTCATTAAGAAAATAATTTTTGTCAGATTCTGACTGATATACTCTCAACAGAATCATTGAAACTCAGATAGCACAAGGCAGTTGTGCTTGTATAGTTTCGAGCTGCACATACATTGCAAACTCACTGGTCTGTACAATGTTAAACCATTGATCTTCTGTCCTACAGTGAACACGACTCATGAATTAGATTTCTTGACACAATTTTCAGCCTGATTTAGAATTGTTCATCCTCTCGCTCTTGACATGGTGATATCTGCTGAAAAAAGTAAATCGGATTTTGTTTTGCTTTAATGACCGTTGTGATAAGGTTAAAAAACATGCTGCAAGACACACTGTTATATCCCTCTTGGTTTCTCAATTGGTGAAAGTTTAACTAATTCAAAGAATGATGATGGGGGGATAATGCGACTCCAGTGTATGAGGTCTAAACGTATGAATTAGTTAGTTGCATTTTATTTCAAACAAAACTGATTTATTTTTTCACACATTTGAAATCAACAATCAATCATTGTTAGATCACCATTAGAAATGATCGGTTGATGATTTCTAAAACACTAATCTCCATAACTCTAATTGAAAATATCGTAAAATGTGCTCACTAGTGACTAGCTTCATGAGGAGATTCTCGGAGTTCTAGTGAGAAGACGTGACCAGTGGAGTTCAACCCTATCGGGTGTAGGCAGTAACTACCAACCGAAGACAAATGCGTGAGGTCGCGCAAAATCCCCAGATCAATCAGAATTAGACATTAACACTGTTGGATACCGGCCCAGTGGTCCAGAGGTTGGGCGTTCTTGCCTAGGACCAAAGGTCCCGGGTTCGAATCCCGTGAGGTGCATGAGTCGTGGATGCGCACTGCTTATGAGTCCCATACAAGGACGAAACGGCCATTCACTGCTTCCAGGTTTCTAACGTTGATCTAACAATAACTGATTGATGATTTCAAATGTGTAAAAAAAACACTAACCTCCATAACTTTAATTGAAAATTGATTTAGAATTAAAAAAGTTTGTATTTACTGCCTTTATATTCCTTGTAAAATATATTGATAGGGTAACTTTCATAAAAGTTGATTTGTTTACTACGAATGACTGATTAGGCATTTAATGGATTATTTCCATTGTTTTTAATATTATTCAGTTAACTTATCAATAATAATAAATGAGGTCATTTGGATTTTGAAAAAATTTTATTTATTGTATGAAAGTTTATCAGCATAACATTTTAGTTTTTACTTAATTCTAAAAAGTTCGCAATCAAATTTTTAGTTAGATTAATTTGTATTGTTAATAATAGCTCAATATGAAAACAATTAGTAAATAAAAGGTCTGTTTAATTGTGTCTTTTTTAATAATGCTTGAATTGTGACCAGTCTTTGTTAGGTTATGTGGTGAACCCGGTGTAGATAGGCGTCGATAAAGTCATTTTCTTGAAAAATGATATATCAGGATAGATGGATTGTAAATAACGATGGAATCATGAAGTAGTGTTTTATTCAATTTTTCGAGACGCATCAACTGAAGAATGTATCTGAATTCCAGTGCTTGTGATCTAGTTAAAATACTCACAAGATTTGACAGTTGGTTTGACAGGTAGCAAAGAAATTTGTTTAATAGTTTACTTGTAAACTAAGCAAGGTGTCACGATCTATTTCGTAAACATATCTATTTGTCGTACGATATGACTCTCGTACAATTTGATTGATTGGCCAATGTTTCAATCCTCACACTACACTGGCTACAAAGGTAACTCTTTCCTACCACAGTTTGGAGAAATCGTTAATAATCCCATCCATTCTGCAAGTACACTAAATGTTACCTAATGCACCAGAGGATTCTTATTTATTTCCACTTTAAATCATGTTTACGGATACACCTGAAGCTGTGGTTTACATTCAAGCTTATAGAAAATATTCTAATCATGTTCTTTAACCAATTTTTTTCAGACAAGTATGGTAATACTGGATCATTCAGATTTCTTCATTAATCATATTAGTCAAGAGGACATTGAAAATCTTGTGCTTCCCGAATTATTTATCTGCCTCGAACCAGGCACTCCAAAATCATTGGTAAGCTAACATTTTCACACATTTTCACACACATAAAAGCTGAATATTAAAATTTAGGAATTATTTTTTTATGAGTGAGAAAAATTTTTCATGACAAAGATATGGTTCTCAACAGAATGTAGGCTGCCAAGCATAATCTGTCATCATCAATAGCTCTTAGCATTCATTTTAACAAACACTGTCAGTCTTGCAGTAATATAACACCGAATGCATATTTGACAGAAACTTTAATTACCCAACCGATAAGAAGTGTTGCCAAGTTAATAAAATAATGAATTACTGCTAAGTAGTGATTGGAAAATCAAATGGCCGATGATTTTTTGAATAATAGGTAAATAGGACTCAAACCTTCTTTGTTGCGGAGTCCCAAACATAGTGTGTTTCAAGTGCTGATAATGACCCTATTATTTCTATAAATAAACTTGTCATTTAAGGAAGTCCTTTGGTAGTGTTATTACTTTCTCAAAATTACACCCGGCTCCTAATCAGCTTTACACAATATAGGTGAAAGTTTTTGTTGTATGTATTCAATAATTGTTTACAATTCTTCAACGTATTTTCTTTTCTAAATGTATCATTACAAAATCAACAATGACAGGAAACTGTTCAGAATGCAATTTCAGTATTGTCAAAATATCTAAGTAATACTCAAATTGTCCAATCAATTCTACCACAGCTCAAAGAAATTTACAATCGTAAAACGTCAAATCTAAAGGTAAGCTAAATAGGAAAAGTATTTTTATATGAATAAAAAAGAAGAATAAAAATGTACATGTTCACCAGTTAACGATTATTGATATGGAGGTTTTGTGCAGATTGTCACATTTTCCCTGTTGAAATCACGAGTTGACTGTGGCTGGAGCACTGGATGGTCTTCAAGTCCTGGAATGAAACTACTCAACTATGAGCATCCACAACTATGCACATTAGAATTGAACCGAGGGCCTTCGTTCGTGTAAGAGACCTTTGAGCTGGAATCTGATGGTCGTAATGTTTACCTTAAATCAGTCCATGATCTTAAGTATCCCTTCATCCTTTGCCTGTCTTGGATAACTGTCTTACACCCGACAAGTATTGAACTTCATCGGTCACAGTTTCTCATTAAAACTTGAAGCTGGTTACTAATTAGCTCATGGTTGTAATAAGTATAAGGGATTTGTGGAAACTAGAATTTCAGGTTTAAAACAGATCACATATTGTCAAATAAACGATTCATGAATTTCATGGAATAAACTTTAAACAACAGTGGGTGATGACATTAGAATCAGCATCTACGTCAAACAGAACTTTAATTGTTATCATTAGATATAAGGTTATTCCTGGACATCGTACGACTTATCAACAAGCAAACACAGGAAATACCAGATCAACTGGCAAACAGGAGTAAAAGGTCTTATTGACTGAATATTAAGTATCTCTAATGCATAGCATGGATATCCGATTCTATTAACGCAACAAGCTATTATTTTCTAGAATTTTTTCAAAGAACAATCACTCGGACTTTATCGATCTGAAAGTAAACTGTGAGTTGAAAATACATAACAATGCATCCATTTTCAGATTCCCATGCATCAAGTTCAAGGGCTGAAAACACTTTCATTTTGCGGAAAGTAATAAACTATATGTTGATTAGATTTAATGAGTACAGAAATACTATCGAAGAATGTTATCTATGAATTAAATTAGTAGCGTTGAGTAACTTTTACAATTATTTCCTTACAACTTTCAAATAAAACTCAATCTTACTTAAACAAACATCATATAATTTATAACTTATATTTTTACAATTTTTAAGGTTCATTGAAGTATTTTTATTTACTTCCTTACGCTTGTTACCACCGATGCAACATAGTATTCTCCACTCGAGTCTGTCCTGGGCTTCCTTTTTCAGTTCTGTCCAATTTTTGTTCATTCTTCTCATATCTTTCTCTATTACTAGGCGTAATGTGTTTCTTGGCCTTCCTCTTTTCCTTTGACCTTGAGGGTTCCAAGTGAGGGCTTGTCTTGTGAGGCAGTTGGGTGCTTTCTGCAATACGTGCCGTATCCACTTCCACCGCTTTATCCTGATTTCCTCCTCCAATGGAATCTGGTTTGTTCTCTACCACAGTACGTTGTTGCTGATAGTATCTGGCCAACGGATCTGAAGTATTTTGCGTAGACAACTGTTAATAAATACTTGTATCTTCTGGAAGATGGCTTTGGTAGTTTTTCAAGTTTCCGCCCCATACAGTAGAATCGGCTTGACATTTTTTATTGAAAATTCTGAGTTTGGTGTTTGTTGACAGTTGTTTTGAGTTTCAGATGTTGTTCAATTGTAGAAATGTAGCCCTTGCTTTGCCTATCCGCGCCTTCACATTTGCATCATCAGATCCACCTTGCTTGTCAATGATGCTGAATAAAACAATAGCTTTTGTAACATTCGTTTTAAATCACAAGGGTTTTTCTGAAAACCCATGGAAGATAGCCACCCATAGAAGACATGATTTCTGCCTTATTCACTTTATTGTCACAAAGCACTAGGATAGCATGAATTCTATTCATTTCCATTTGCTCAATATCGTCAACATATACTGATTTTTAATGTGAACAAGTTTACCGCAAAGAAGTTAAATTGTCCAATATTCTAAAGTGATATGTATCGCCTCACATACACTTGAAGTTTGTTTACGTTTAATCTTGTTAAGCCCTTTTATTAACTTACTTAACAGACAGAGTCGTTGGCATAGTAATAAATTATCTGTACCATTGTACTTTTATTATTATCGCGTTTCTATCAGCAGTTATGACTAAACATTGCTTACCGCCTACACAAATATTCATCAAAACGTTTTTCAATACGAATATTTATTTGGAATTAAATATTTGTAAATCAACTTTTGTGTTGCACATTTTCATGACTCATTGTTTTGTTTTGATTTGTTTTTTTTTTTAAGATTCGTATTGCATGTTTGGAATGTTTGGGAAGACTTTTGAAAAAATTCACATTATCTACACTATGCGATGATGTACTGCCATTTTTGAGTTCAATTCGTACAGTTGATCGTGAATTAGTTCTTGCAGTTGTAGGTAGGTTTCATCTGAATACTTTTTTTTTTGTTCCCTGATAATAAATCTACTAGAGACACGTGACATAAAAATTACACTCACTATAACTTTTAATGGAAAGGCTTCAACAATGATATCTCTATTGTCAGTGATTCTGTTTGTAAAAATTTAGCCCATGTCAATGTAAATCTACAGGGTATGCAATACTAACTACTAATCGATCACTAATAAGTACCAAATAGGCTTCTTGTTGGATCCCTATTATTGATTGTATTTGCATTGTGGCACTCATAGACGAAGTGACTGGTCGACCTTGTTTACTGCCTGTGCACACCTAACACAAAGTGTGAATATATATAAAGAGACAAGTAATTTTCATTCAATATCAATAACCACAGACGTGTTACCACTTTCAGCAATACTGATGCAATGGCAAATCACAAAACAATATCGCCTGGTTATTTGAAAGAAAGAATAGTCTTCTAAATAAATTCTCTTCAGGTCTGCAATTTGACATCCAAATTAATAGTCACTATAGTGGCTAGACATAAGGCAAATACATAGCTTAAAATTATGGCATGTTTATTCAGGACTATTTGTAAATTACCATAAAATTAATAATGTTGAGAAATGAATCTGATATTTTAATTAGAGTAAGTTTATATGATAGAAAGCTGAAGATAATTTACTAACAAATGCCACAGCAAAGAAGATATAAAATCTCTTCTGGCCTGGTCATTATTTGAACTATTAATTTAGGTGATGTGATTGAAGAAGCTGAATAGAATTGATTGAACAGACTATTCTTCCTGTTTTGAGATTAGGAGATTGTTATTGGGCGACTAGAATGTTGTGATCAACACTTTGTCATATGGCTCATAGCTTTTTTTTTATACAATTATTACTTCAGCTTTGAATCGTCGACTTCTATCAGAAAGAAACAATGAAATTTCATATACTTACATAGCTGGGATGTTATTACCTTGTATGGTGAACTTTTTGGCATTGAAAACACTGACTATGCCTGATGTAAGTTTCAATGTAATTTGGATTCTACTCGTGTTGGTATTTATTGATTCAAAATGAAAATAATATATCAGGAATTCGTGCTCAGTTATTTCAACATTAACTTTTGGAAAAACCAGTTATGAATGAAAAAGCTTTTTTAAAACAAATTAAGAATTCAATTTATAAACCTTTGTAAACATTCTTGTGTACCTTTAAGTCACAGGTTCTCATTCCATCTTACCATTTCTCAAAATCTTATCATGACAGTGAATGACTAATCAAGGAAATCCTTACCGGTACAGGAATGTAATAGGATATATTATACAGAGACATTATTCTGACTTACAAAACCTTGAAGTGATATCTGCATCTACTACTGTTAGAGCGTAAATTTATCAGTAAGCAAAGTGTTCACCATTGAGAAATGTTCCAATTTAGGCACTGATAAACACTAGTTGTTAACTAATTTGTTTATATTAGCCCCTTAACACATCTTTGTGACTCTCTCTTTTCCAACCAATAGCAATTACATATTACGGAAGCGCATTGCTAAAGGTTACCATATTGGGCAGAAACAGTAGGTCTAGTGATTCCTGGCTTTTCGCCGTTGGTTATGTAAGATCAGTCCATAATATAAACTATAATACTGACAAGTCTTGGTTACGTAATCATACATAGTCCTATAAATGGGGAATTTATGTAGACTATTTATACACTTTAAATAGTATTCTACTAAAACAGGCAAAACATGACAACAGTTTTGAACATCTCCATGTACGATTTTGAAAATTAGGGAAAAAGATACTCATCCTAGGACAAATACAAATAATCTTTCTTTTATCGTCCAATCTATTCCGTGAGTGCCTCATTCGATTAACAAATCTACTGTCCATCGAACTGTATAAAAATAAACCTGACTTACATATATCCACTTTCATTTTGTGAATATTCACCATCTGTAACAACCTACTCTAAATCGATCCCGAGACCCACCTATTAATTACTCCTCCTGGTTCAACTGATAATTCCCTATCGCTTTACCAGATTTCAAACTTAGCATTTTAACCTGCAGACAGCTTCTGTATTGATATGCTGTACAATACAACTCTCTTCAAGCTCTACAGTTTTGTTTTATTTAGTTAATGTGTTTGCTTAATTACTTACTGAGACTGTAAAATCAATGCCAATTAGTATTTTATCTGTAAAAAGTCATTCTCAATACCATAATAGGTAAGCTTTTTGTATACCACAGATTATTTGTAATACAACAATTCTTGATTAGAAGTAAGTAGTTAACTTCCCTACAGGAAATTTTCTTCATTCATTAAAGACAAGGATCTTTTTAGAATACAAAATTTTCATTATATTCATATAGTCTAACCAGTCCGATTAACTAATAGTTTTTGAATATAGACTAAAGAAATTTTTTTAAGAACAAATTCTGTATTACCCAACAGTAAATCCGTTAAAATGTTCCAGTAAAAATTGTTTAATTAAACTGTTTCTGATGAATCGTTTATGTAAAGTAAGTCGGATGTTTCGGCAAAAAAACAATCACGTTACGATATATATACACTAAGGAAATAAAGAAATGAATTTTTCTCGGATTCACATTAATTTTTAATCATTTTCAAAAGGTGTAAAAATTTATTTTTCCATTGTTTACGTCTAATATGAAATGAGTTAAGGCTTGGCTAATGGATCTGTTTAAATAAATTTATAGGATTGGAGTCTGCTCATTGTAATGGAATTCTAGAGAGTTTCAGTAGGTCAGCTTATGTTTTTTAAGTTGTATTTATATCTTGCGTACAGCAACTAATACTAATACTAATTTCAATAAACCATGTAGATAAGTTGGTATCTGAAATGACAGTCGCCTACGAACCGTATACTTAAATTGATGTGTGCATTTAGAGATGATGTATGAGTGATTCACATCGACCGTCGACTTGAACATCGTGTCATGGTTTTATTGAGTATAATATGTTGATAAATGTCATCTCTAACCTACCATTATTTCTATGAAATTCATATGAGAATCAGTAAAAGACGAGTGACGTAATGCGCTGAAAAGCTTTGCCATAAAAAGCGATATTTTTATTTAATACATGTGCTATTAAATTCAACACATAAAATACCTTCAACGATTGAGCATGAGATCAATAGTTTCGAGTCCCAATGGAAATATCAACTGAATAAAGATCCATCCAAGCGGCAAAATCTGAAACCGTAATTATTATTGAAAACATTGCTACAAGTGTTGGGGTCGCTCTCAGAAAGCACGATGAGGTTCTCAAGAAGCACAGGAGAAGACTCCATCCGGGAGCAACCCGATAGAATCTCTAGAATATCAATGTGGATGACTGTGTAGCATTGCTGTCTGTGGACTGGATGATTACATTAATGTTTTCACTCTATATGAAAAACTAAACTAGCATACAATTCCCTGGTACATTCTGACATATACTAAAGTGAAGACTTCTTCCGTTTTCTGAATGTCCATATACATCCTACGTGAAATTCTAATAGCTCCAATCTGAAAGGTTATATTGTTACCCGTACATAGTAGCTGACTTACGAACAATCATAGATTGTAGTTATGCTAAAGAAGACATCTGATACACATATTTTAGAACTTTACCATAGCTCAACTCGAAATTGATGTAAATTAAAAATTTAGCCCTTATATGGTGGATGCTACTCATGAAGCAGTATGTGAGCAGAGTGCAGCGGAGCATCTCCTGAAAGTTGTTACCAGAGCAGTGTCTGGAGGTCGATATACATAGTGTAGTGCGTATACTTTTATTTCGAGCCCACAGGGCTTCTCCCAGTCTTATGACAAATTAACTAATCCATCCTAGTCGAGTTACTTAACCATCTTTTGACTTTGCCAATTATTTGCTTATTCTTGGTTGTTTATATTTGAGTATGTGTGCATCACTTACTTCGCTTATTACACATTTAGCTTATTTGTTTGACTATAAATGCTTAGTCATACCTCATTACACTGATTTAGGTCGCTTGCCTTCTCCACTTTGCTTGCACTCTTTTCGTTCTCATACACGAGCAATTACCTGAAATTAACTCATTCAACTGAATCCGTATTCGGCTTCTTATTACCGCCTTCGTACAAACGGGGTTCATATATGGAAACTGAAGAGAATATTTATTTCATAGCGTATTTAATAGTTCATAAATATTAGAGTCAGATTGCGGGTCATTAAATTGGCGAACGCTACACCGAATTTAACGTAGCCACTAAAATAGCATGGTCAGAGTATTTGGAATACCAGTAGAGATGTGACAGAAGACAGTCAATAATCTGCTTGAATTGCAAGTGAATGATTGAAGACTATGTGTACGTATTTCGTAAACCAATTGTATCTTCTCCTAATAATATGTATTCTCGCTGGTCTCGACTTCATCATATGTTACATTTGGCATATTTTCATTATCTTACATGTATTACTACTGTATTTTTCTTGATAGTAATCGATAATAATAATAATAATAAAATCATTACTTTAATTTCAACCACAGTTCCGGGCTGTAGTTAATTTAACTCGAACCATGCTAGACCTTATCGATCGACAGCGTTCAATCGAACTAAGAACACAAACTGGATCGAAATCAGTCGGTGGCAGCTGTTCTGACATGAGGTTAGTAGTGTAAATATTTTTGGATACATTTTTGGCAACATTAAATTGTTATCGACAAAATATATTCATCTAATCAAAAAGTACAACGACATTTAAAAGTGAAAAATTCATTCTGTTGCTCCGACTAAATAACTTTTCATCATTTTATCAAAGTATCATTACACGAATGTAGTTCACACTTCAGACTAGTCAACTGGTAGTAGAATAAGAAACAGTAAGGAAGACAGATTGTACATTTATTATTTACTATCTATGAGTTATTCCCCCATTCAGTATAATGTTTAACTAACTTTCATACATAAATCATCTGACTTATTGGTTTTTAAAGATTGAACAAAAGAATTATTCTAAGTGACTTCATTTATCGATTTGATTTAACTTCTTGTTTTGTTTTTTTTTTGATGGCATTCGAATCAGCTCATAATGAAATTCACAAAGAAAAACTCCTAGAAAATATTCTCTTGAGATGAAAGGCGTTTACTTTGTTGCTGGATTCATAAAAATGATCAATAGTTAGCATGAATTTTGAAAATGAGTACCAATCCCTTCCTTACATGTGATCACAATCCTGATCACTGAGAAACACTATGTATGTTCGATAAGATGCTGTAAATGTATATTATCTAGGGTTCCTAAAAAACTACTACATAGAATCTTTTCAACAAAAGATGATTGAAAATATTTGGTTTGTGCAGTGTAATTGATGATTACACACACATAATAAATGGTCACTGATCTCATATGAAATCATTCAGGCCTATAAATTCTGAATCATAAATTAAAATTACTCATTTATAATATGATGCTTCTTCGTTTTCTGAAGCTGGTATTAATCACTGATAGTGTGGTGCGCGCTACTTATAAGTGGTATATGACGCGAGTGTAAACGTAATGTCTGGCAGCAGAAGATCGGGGAAGATCAAGAAAGGAAGAGTGGAAACATCATGGAATTTGTATGAAACACATGAATAGCGAAATGTCAGACAATGGATTGATGATGGATTGAAGATTTGCAAATTAACGGTTACGATATAGTTTTCCTATTTTACTGAGTAACTCCGTAATTTTCGTTAAATACGATTCGATTGCCCTCACCTGTGTTCTCCTTCACTACAACAGAACCGATCATTCTTTGTTAGAAATTAACATTCGTCAAGCTTCATTATCGTTTCATGGATTGTAAAAGCATGTATATTTACATTTGTTCTTAATCCCTTTGTATAAATTCCTCCTGTTATTCAGGTTTGTGTTTCTTTTTAAACTGAATTTTTACTGCTTGTGAAAGAATGAATACTAAGTATTCAAACATTTGTTTTTCTTGCACTAACAGTTTGCCATTTGGTGCACCTCGAAATCTTCCACTAATCGCTATGCAACGTCCAACTATAGATTCTGAATTATTATATGTAGATATGGATGATCCAAAGCTTTCACGGTCTAGTTTGGGTAAGATTCTTTACTTTATCAAATAGTGTTAATAACTATATTTTGGAATAAACCTTAACAATTTTTTTTTAGAGTTCACAGTAACTTGTTTCGTTTGTCAACTTCTTTAAGGTGATTTCTTTAATGCTTTCTTTGCCTAATGATGATTCATAGGTTTGTTGATAAGGTTGGTTAATTGTATCATAAACGGCGCTATCCTTTGTTTTTAATAGAGGATTTCATAAAACGGTAAGCATCCACAACCTCACTCACCACTGGGAATCGAAGCGAGGATGTTTAGTTTTTCTTGCGTGGAGTTTGTGTAGATTTTGTAATTTTCTTAGTTAGGAATCGTTTCAATTTTATCTTAACTTACAAAACAGTAAGGTAAATTACTAAAAGACCGCAATTAATTTTATCCTAACAAGATCATCATCACTGAATACAGATCATAGAGGATTGGGAAAAAAAATCCTTCTTACATACATAAATAACATCACATGAACAGATTTGAACATGTTTCGTATAAGATAACCTACATGCATAGACCAACAACACATGTTAAATATCTTACTACAAATGTATATTTATGAAGTATATATTGAAGCTCTTTAACCATATCTGTAATCGATAATTTTGGTTTCGATTAGCATCAGATTATCAAGTAAAATATTGAACTGTCTCGGTTCAGTTGTTGAAATTTTAACTGATACAACTTTTTTTTTCTTTTATGACTGTAGTTTTAAATTGTATCTGTTCGCATATCAAAAGTTTGTTCAAATCTTACATCTTTAGACCCGTTTTTATTAAGTTGCAAAAAGCTTTGATATTCAAGTTTAACACGATCTATCTCCGATTACATTCGGTCAATTTAGGGTGATGTTTATATCAGATTGTATTTTAACGTGAACTAAACAATTCTGCTACCGCTATTGTTGATGAATTTTATCATCATTTAAAAAATGAATTGTTTTTGAGACTTTCTACTGAAAAAGCGATATGATAAGAAAACAATGAATAATGCTTAGTAATGTAAAGTGACATTAAAACCTAACTGCGCTAAATATTGTAAACGTTTTTGATTGAAATGATTGAACAAATACCTGGATAACTCACTCTGAATTCTAAACTTCAAAGCCTCTAAAAATTCATTTTCTGCATGAAATATATTAATTCTGAAAAAGCCCACTGAACAGAACAGGTTACAGTTTATCTACCAGTGTACTGTGAAAATCTATCTCACAGTAGAACATATACATTAGACTTCAAGCAATATAAATAAAAGCAAAAACAAGGTCATTTAATTGTGCATCTATGATGTTCTTGAAGCAAACAGCATCCTACCAAAGATTTATGCTTTATTTCATTGACTCATAGATTATCGTCGCAGTTCTGGCAGTGAAGTTACTGGAGCAAATCGATGGAGCAGAAATAGCTTGTTGAGCCAACGGTTACAAGCTTCAAAACATAGATCAGAAAGCTTATTGTTCAATACAAAGCACAGAAACTGTAAGTTTCACCATAGCATATATATATGTGCTTATAAACTACAAACTATTATAAAGTTGAATTAAACTATATTTTTGAAAGTTATTTATTTCAAGTCGTACTTTCTGCAAATAACTATTGGAAAAAACTGGGAATTTTTGATTGGGTTTCTTATTGTGATTGTGTTTCGTTCTCTGAGTTGGATGTTTTAGTTGTGAAGCTTTCATTGTTCTTCTGAACAACATCATCAGCACAAAGTTCAGATAGAAGTGAAGTATTCGGATTTCCATACGTTTGACCTGTACCGTGTCCTGCCAACCTCAATCTTGATTGGTTGCTGTTGACCTTAAACCTCTCATTGTTCGCACCTTTGTTTTGATTGTATCCCCCTTTTTATCTGTTTCTTAATCGTATGTCACCTATGATTTTTACCGCATTTCAACTTTTCTGAATATGATTTCTTTAATCACTTTGAAATCGTGAGATGATACAGTAAACACGTTGCTTCATGATATTCCTCAATCAGTTGTGACAATCAATTACGTCACACAGAAACGTAAACGTCGAAGAGAATTTCAACTTTGAAAATTCTAAGTTATTACTGCATATCATCATCTATTGGTATGAATAAAATGATGCAAGTAATATGTTGGGGATGTAAGATCCCCAAAACTCGCTTGTTAAATTCCTTATTTTGGATTTCACGTTTGCGAGCATGGGCTGATCAGTTGACCTTGAGATTTCATTTCCCATCAGGAAAGTCCATGGCTGTGATTAGCTACTGTGTATTTTAGTGTGCTATCTTCGTAACTGTCCCATGGACGTTTTTATGATGTATAGATAAAAGAGTGTTGTGTGCTTGATTGTATTATGATTGCTGGGTGTTTGTAGAATATACTTTCTACACTTATCAAGACTTCTGTTTTGCAGTTTAGGATTCGAGGTAGCCTACCTGGACGCTTTTAATTGCCTCGTTCGCGTTTATCGACTAAGGTGAACTCGTAATACCTTCAAGCGTACCTAGTGACGAACCTTACATAATAAGATGCACAAAATTTTCAATTTTTTCACAGGAATAAATAGAAATTAGTGAAGCCTGAGAATTAGCGTTTGGCATACAAAACGTAAAGTGCTTAATCTATTTTCTGATAGTAGTCAATTGAAAGTTATTCACGAATCAAAATACACTTCAATAATCAATTTTTAAACACCTACATCATCATTGAATGAAAAAAATAATAATCATAATAATAATTTGTTTAAATTCACACATATAATAGTGTCCGATAATTACCGCGATAAATGGATGTCCTGATTTTTTTTTCTGATTCATTTTTAACTACCATTTGTCAAAAGACCGAAAGACTGTTCTTTTTTTAAAATATGAACTGGTCCGATCGATTTCCTAGTGAATTCCATTCTTATTAACTTTGTATTTACTATGGTTTCTAGAGAAAATACATTCTAAGTTTATCATCAACTCTTTTATGGTTATTTTTTACACATTTAGCTATCGGTGATCATAGATTTTGGAATGAAAGTGCAAGTAATCCGAATTTTAATTATTACGGTCATTCAAGTACAAATTCTCGTATAGGCGCTAGTCCAATTTATATTTCAAGTCCAACTTGTGGAGATTTTTATAAAATGAGAAGATATTCTGGAAATATTTTAACTCGATCCACGGAGAATCAAGTGAATACACATGTTAGTTCATTTGATTTTTTGTAGAAAAAATTATTTTCTCTTAGAAGTATGTAGGGTGAAATGAAATTTTTTTTTAAAATTCTAATTATTACTAATAAACGATTTATTTGTAGAAAACAATGAACTGTATGGTGGGTAAAACATGAAACCTACTAAAATAAATGATTCATTTCATGTAGGGTATCTAGATAGTAGCATTTAATACAACTTGAGAAATCAAATCAGATCAAAATCGAAATCCAATAGGTAATTCTCATTTCTTCTAACAAGATTTTAAACATATATTTACTTTGTATGGAAATAAATGCCATATCATGTTCCATGGTGTACGCTCTACTATTAGCTTCAGGATAATTTTTTAATATCCCCATATAATACAGTTTCACCAATTTACTGAAAAGTTCAAATGACTAAGTAAAATAGTGTTGGTACAGTTTGTTGCATATCATCCATATTACTCTGTTTGAGAAGACTGACGCAGGCGCTGAAGATTGAATTGTGCAAATTTACACTCTTAGTCAATTAAAAAACGAAAACATTACATTGAATACTCTATTTGCACACCATCTTTGAGTCGTGACTTCCAACGCTCAATCCTTCTTCCATTCCTGTTGTTGCTTCCTTTCCTTCCTGTTGGTACTTCATTTACTTCTTGCTTTTGCTCCATTTGCTTTCCGTTTTCCTCTGCTGACCGTGAGACTTCTTTCACGTTCCTTCTTATACTACTTATATCGTTCGTATAAGTAGCACACACCACATGTTGACTATTATACACCCTAAATTCATCAATGATTAGTCGAAAATAAAATATGAACGAACTGAAAACTAAACTGTATTATCCATCATTAATTGCTGCTCATGTTCGTTACATATAATTAAAGCACTGGATTAATAAAACTATAAAGCTTCTTTGAAATTTAAGAAATTTATTCAACTTTGCTTAGTTTTGCACACATGAAAGGATGATACTCTTTTTTTTTGATTACGCACTTAATAATCAGCTAACTGATGCGTAATGAGATGGAACATTTTAGAATTTTAGACAATCCATTGTAAAACTCCACATAATAATGATTAGTGAGAAGCGTAAATAATTAGTTTGTTATTCAGCGACTGAAAAAATGGCTGTGATATATCACAGCTTGAATTTCAATTCACTTGGGAATTTCCTGTTTAAAGTGACAATTAATTCAACGTTGGAGTAAATCAATGAAAGTGGTTTTTCCAATTTCTAACGACTCTCTAGTCTCAAGGCTCTACACGTATGACATCGAGTGGTGTTACAATATTGACTGATTGTCACAGCTGTTTATTCACCTTCCGGATACCGGTTAAATTTACAATCAACCAATAAAATCGAACAGGAGCAATGCCTGATTTAAACTCACGAGATTATTGATTTTTATTCAACATGAAAAAAAAAAATTCATGGTAGTACTATCCTGCAAACTGGCAGAAAAAACGAAGCATTAAGAAGAACACAATAAAACATGTGAAAACCCAGAAATGAATGAGGACATGTTCCTTTTTGAACCAAACGATGTATCACTGTATGCCATACATATTTCATTTAAAATTCAAGTGTAAACGTGTAATTTTTATTTGGTAAGCAGATAAAATAATATTCTACCTTCAATCAAATTGACAAATGGTGTGTCATGTTAATTTTCTTACTGCTTTCATTTCAAAGGATAACTTGGGTTCATTGAATGTCCCAAGGTACAATAATGGTTTTCTAGACCCCAGAAGACATAGTTATGGTTTTACGCCGAGTACATCAACTAAGTCTTTAATTACTGTGAATATATGCGAAGGTCCTTTTGTTACACCACTCAGTTATCGTGGTTCAATACGTCGAAATTCTGGCTGGAGCTGTGGTCAATTTCCTACTTCTCAAGTAAATTTAACTAGTGTTTTTTTACTCATCATTAGGAATGATTTAATTTTATCACTAATGTGTATATTCTGTCTGTTAGTTCAAAGTTTATTAGTAAATAAACTGTAGACATTTTAACAAGACATACATGAACTATAGATACGTAAAAAAGAACTTCAGCTTTGTAAAGTTTATAAAATTCTTTAAATTTGCTAATTCGTCAAAGTGTACACTGACTATTAGGAAAATTACAAGTGAATTTCAGTTCATTGCAAATGAAGATGTAAATCAACAATAAATACTATTTCATTTTCGACGTATTTCATTACTTGAGTTAAATAAGATTAGGTTTTTAAATGTGAATGGGGACATAAAGAAGACCTTAAAAGGATACAAACATGGCTTCGTAAGATTTCCTACCAACAAACAATCGTAAACCCCGCATGATAGCTAGAAAAAGATTGAATAATGATTAACTGATTGGAAAACAGGATATTTTAATTAGACTTCAATATGTAATCGTTGACAAATTGGATAAAACTATAGGTTTGGTCATAAATACCTTTTAAACTTAATGTACCCGTGTTGAACTGGATCATTCATTTAGTTAATTAGGAGGTTAAGTTCAATGCCAATCCAAACATAATTGCTACCTAAGTATTCACTGCTATCGGTACTAAGTTTCAGGTGATAGATGATACTAAGGTTCCTATTATTTAGTTGTCAATCAGCAATTTCCATGTAGAAACTAACTGTACGTTTTATGAATGCAAACGATTTTTTTTCTATTTTGAGCTGTATACACATACAAATATTACAATTGTACATTAATTCGCTGAATAAGATGCCAGTGTGTTAGTTAGTAGGCCCATAATAACTAAGAAGATAACTTAAACAGGATAAATATTCCAACTTCCCATTCATCATAGTTGATTTCACTGTCTTATATACGATTCAGGTTGTTGAATACGTTGCAACTATTCCTGACTGTATTCTATACTCAACACACACACACATTAAGTGTTTCGTAACGAGTAATCATCAGTGGAATGTTTTTATGCATCAATTAACTAATTATTTACAAGTGAAGCATATACAAAATATACACCGTAGTAATTTTCATTAAATAATCACAATCATGTCTAGGCTAGCTCATCTTATTGCTTATGGATGGAATAAAATAAAAATGAGTTCTTCATGAACGAAGAATGTCTGTTTACATACTTGTATTCTTATTAGAAAACTAGGTGGTAGTAAATGTTCGAAAATTTTCTGCTGAAAAATTACTAAAAGTGTTACATATAAATATAAAGTAATAATCTAATTATTGAAATGTTCACCAAAACCAATATATATAATTTTAAAAGGTAACTTGCATGAAATTATTTTTTTTATTACTCTTAAAACTAATTATCATCAACAAAAATTAAGTTGAAAGAATTCATTTGTCAAAATAATTACTGTACTTAGTCAAATTACTTACTATTCAGTGTGTATATATATACATATATATATATATATATATATATAATTCTACATCTAAATCAATTAGAATCAACCTTGTAGGAAAATTCAAATTTCACATTTAAACAATAGGCTAATCCAGTTAATTTATTTTTTGAAAAAAAAACAACAATCTTTCACTACACTAACAAGCTAATGCAATAAGTATTCAAATCTGTAAAAAAATTGGTAATATCCTATGGAAACAGTTCAACAGACAAAAGATAAACAAGTTTAAATTATCATTTTCAAAATGATTGTGATTAGTATGTAAAAATAGCACAATTGAATTCACAGAAAATGATTATTCATTCAAATGCTTAATCGTGAAATTTGCATAGTTTGTATGATTTTTGACCTAGAACATTTGCGTATTTCTTTCTATTAACCAGTCTAAATAGTTCCATAGTGGTTAGAGCATTCAATCCTTAATCAAATGATTTAAATAGTTATAACTCTCTACACGTTCATTCTAAACAACCATGTAGTATCTGTCATCTATAGCCATCACAAAAACAGCAACTTTTTTCCATATAACCATGTACTTTTGGTAAATGAGTTGCATTCAGTGATAAGCAGACTACTTAAATTGTCACAGTCATAGTGTTATTGAAACTATGAGCTAACTGTAAGTAGTATCTATGCAGACTTGCAAAAAAGTTTAGCTAACAGCGATCCACTAAATTTCAGCCAACATTTGTCCTGTCTTTTTTTTTATCGGCACAAGCAATAGTAGTCACTTTGTTGAGTAGTTAAAATAAAACTCAAAAATTACACAGCGAAATACACTTGGTACATCATACATACATATGTATATATATGTATATTTTTATTCTGACAATCAGGTGACGCAACCCACTGATGAAGATATTCAAAGGCGTTCCAGTTTGAATGCTATAGGTGACTTGCTGGTGAGCTAATTAAGTGAAACAAAATTAAATTACTACTAATATTCACATTGTATTAATGAATCAAATAAAATCTATTAGAATCATTATGACATTTCACATTTACAGTAATATTTTGCATTTTAACAACTATATATGATGTTGTAAATTTTAGTTACTGTACCATAATGTATCTATACATATATTGATTTTTTGGAATTTCCTTCATTTTCTTGTGCATTTACTGATCGGTCAGTAATCCTCATCACCAACAACACAACATTCGTTTTCATTTCGGATAACTTTTATGTTTATCACTGGTGGTTTAATGCTTGTTTTATAATAATAATAATTATTATAATGTTTTGCATTACTTTTCCGTTTAGCATGGTTTGTTTAATTAAAAATTATTAATAATAATAATAATAATTGTTTGTTATGCGTTTGTTATGCAACTGTGAAATCAGTCAGGCAAAATGATTTTTCTCTTTTTTTTTTAACATTAATTATTTCTCATTTCCGGATTTGATTGTATCAACATAAAAATGTTGTAAGTTTGAAGAATAAGAAAAAACAAAACTCATAACAAATTGTGAGCATTATTTCTCCACAAGAAAAAAAAGCATTACCCAAGATGAATCGAAATTCCCAAGTTAATATTTATTGAAATTCACTGCAACATCTAGTCTTCAGTCAACATTATACTAGTCAACTGCTGACTTGGTTGACTGAAGTGGGCTGTAGTTTCTTTATTAAGCTTTGTAGTATTTATTCAATGAACTAAAAAATTACTTGCCAATTCTCCCTTCCCACTCCCACAAAAAAGAACATACTTTATGTAAATTAATTTTCATCTTCTGATTAGATGGTTGTCACCATGTACACACAGATATTATGGTGGTGGTGTTTCGTTCTCTTAGTTGGTTGTTTTGGTTGTGGAGCTTTCATTGTTCTTCTGAACAACATCATCATCAGCACACACACACAGATATTATTCTCAACAGAGTTCCAGAATAAACCATTTCATATTTTTTTTTAAATTATTGGCAGTATGAATTGTTTCTTGACAAATTTTTCTAAATAGCCTATTAATACTTTTCAGTAAAACTATGTCAGATATTGTCCTTAATATGATAAATTCATTTTCTCACTAACTATTAATGAGTAAGTCATCATCAGCATCACACTCAAAAGCATGACTTATGCACTGATCAAATTAAGAACTATATTTTGTAAGAGCAAACGTTTTAAGTTAGTCAAGTAATTTTCAACACACAAAAAATATATTGCCTAATTTGATCGTAATACACTACATCACAATCGATAAAGTTTACTGCATACAACTGATCATAATAATTATTGCGCAGATGAAATCTAATTAATAAATGAGGTTCATAGTAGTACAATAAATCATAGAGATATTTATTTTACCTAGTCACGAATAGTTCAGTTACAATTCCTAGCTAGATAGTTTAACAAATATTGATAACAAGTGATACTTGACGTTTTCAGCCTACTGAGTCTATACTGTTGAGGAAAAGCTATATCTGTTTCGAAATCTACAGCATCAGTTTAGTGAGTTGGTATATGTGTGATAACATATCAATCTCTAATTATTATATTAGATAAAACTAGACTACTTTGTATTGTTTAGTCTCAATTCAGTCATGTAATAAACAATGTAGAAAGTGATGCATTCATTATTACTACTGTATAAATAAATAATCATTGTTCAATATTCAATCATGATATCAATTGTCAACATTTATCTTTCTTTATATATATATTTTTTATTTTATTTCTAACATTTTCTAATTATAGGCATCAACATTCAAGAAAGTTTTGTGAAATATTTAACTAATAAAATATAAAAAGAAGATCGTTTTGTATGCAATATTGTCATTAGTGTGTATCATCAGAGATTTTTACTTGTGTTTTTGTTATTTTAATGTGTATACAATTTTGTTCTTCTTAACTTTATAAGAACTAGATGTGTGCAACGAAATTCCAATGTCACTTACCAACCAATACAATGGATTTTCCTTTTTCTTATTTGTCTGTAAACTGTAAAAAAAAAAAGAAAAAACTTTCGAATTCATTGACTGGAAGCAAAAAAAACACTCTACTCAAAAAAACATATTTTTCTTTACAAAAAAATGAAAGCTTTAACTTTGTTTTTTTTCTAATATTTTGAAACAACATTCAAGTATTTGAACAAAATTGAAAATAAATTCTTTTTTTTTCAGACCAATATTTCATTTTTGATTCACATAACTTTTTATCTATACAAAAGTTGTCGTATGAAGAAAGTGATGTTGAATTCAAATGTCGATAGTTTTTGAAAGAAAATCTAAACTATTAAGATTGTGAGCCTTCCACATACATGTTAATCGATGTCTTTAATGTTTAAATAGTATTGGGTATGAGAATAATTTTTCTGATGATATGAAAGAAAACAGCTATGTGTAATGTGAAAGACACAAAATCAAATAAACCTGAGTACTATTGTAGTGAACGAGAACATAGGTGGGGGAACCGAATTATATTTAACGGAAATTACAGAGTTACTCAGTAAAATCGGAAAACCGTATCGTAATTCGTTCATTTACAAAATATCAGTCCATCATATCGAACTGGACTGTTCCTGTTGCAAAACATCAATCCATTGCCACTATTCATGCGTTTCATACAAATTCCATTGTGTTCTAACTCTTCCTTTCTTGATCTTCCCCCATCTTCTGCTGCCAGACATTACGTTGACACTCACGTCATATACTACTTATAAGTAGCTCACACCACACTATAATTGCAAATCTGGCGATGATTATCAAGTGACCTAGCTGTATGGAAATGATTTGCATCATATCTTTTGTTCAATATTGCATGTTGACTTATATATATATATATATATATATATATATATATATATATATATATATATATTCAAACTGGTGAGGACAATGAACGCGATAAGAGTTTAACATGTTTGCTCATTTGCAGGAAATTCACAAGAATGAAAGATTATGATTAATAATATCTAAGTTGATATAGTAAAACAAATATGGTCACAATGATATTTGCAATAGTCATAAAAGTGTTTTTCTTTGTCTCATTTCACACCAAACTTGTTGTGTAAATCCATACTAATGATTACAATAAATATGAACTTAGTGTATATTACGTTCCAAGTGTATGAAGCTGTTTCTGACCAATAATAATAATAATAAACCAGGAAATACAAGATGTATTTTTCATCATAATTCAGTTGACTATACTAATGAATGGACAAAGTGATCACTTAGATCTGCCTAGCAAAATTTGAATACTAAATACCACTGTATGATTTTACCTTGGTTATACTGGAATATTAGTCTAAAAAGTATCCTCCAGATATGGAGAACATCAGTGTTGATTACTCAACTATTGAAGAATTTGAAAATTGATTTAGTCACCCCAGTATCCAACTTCGAGCTCTAATTACACATGCGTCAGCCCTTATTTACATGAAAATTTTAAACTTTAATTGTGCGAAAAATTATTGTAGCAAACCTTTTCCATTTCAGATTAATTTTATATGGCTTCCAGTCACATCTCATCACACTTTGTTTATATTCGGGACTTGAATGACGTGAAATTATTTTGGATTTAGAACACGAACAAATTTAAACATCTTCTTGCCAGCATACCCTAATATGCTGTGTGTCATGACACAGAGTACATGAAATAATACCAGGAGAGCCTTGAAAAAATAAAAGTAATTGACGATGACTCGAACACTGACCAAATATATTGATTTTCTATAAATTTCAATACGAGAATTACACTACTTTAATTACTGTAAGTAGCCCATTGATATTTAAAAAATATATCGTCCAAGTTCGAGGTCCAGATGAGCATAGAGAACTTTCGATCGCTTACTGAAAGCAGTTACATGAATTGATGAGAATAAATCGGATGAAAAATAAACACGGTTTCTTTACATTCTCTTTTTTGAGTCTTTTTAAAAATAATGACAGGTCTGTTCAACACTGTTAACTTTGGTGCAGTATACAGTCTTCAGAATAAATTGTACAATATTACAACAAATACAGCATTTACACACATTCAAATTTTAGTTACTCAAAACATATTTTGGAAATGTTTGTAATGATTAGTATCTTCCCCCCATATTCAATCATCAGTTTTCTACTGATTCAGATCCTACAACTACTTTTATTTACAAAAAGTAATGAGATAATTTAGTTTTCATACTGTTAACTTATAAAATCACTCCTTTGCGATAGGAGACGTTATTTTCACGTAAATTTTAGGTTTCAGATTTTTTTAATGAACATGAGCAGATAGCCATCTTCAGTAAGCATTCGCCGAACTTTACGAGGTTGCTCTTCCAACTATCGATGAGAACACCTATAGTACTCCGTAATATCGTGTATGGATTAAGTTTCTTTCTCCAGATTCAAAAGGATCCCACTCTAGGATTTCATATATTGTCTAATTCAAATTGATTATTTAAAAGATGAAGTTTGTACAAAGCCCTTTATTCATTGTTTCAGTATTGGCATCATCGGGATGGACGAGCTGAATGTTACTTTATTCCACTAGCCCATTTTGTTTTCTTACTGTTTTCAAGAATATAATTGAGTATTATTTAATTTCAAAACAGATAGCTAAGATCTCTAATCTTCTGCTGACTGTATGATTCGGTTCAAACTAATAATAAGGACTTATTTCCTAATTCCATTAAAGATATGGAGATAACTCAGACGACAATTATGATACAATACGCAACAGCTCCATTTACATCTGGCTCATTGCTTCAGTCATACTAATTCTATTAAAAATTATTCAATGAGACCGGAAAAGATCCAGTTTAACTTCAAGCTAGTTCAGAGATTATTAATTAACGAGATTTATTCACTGAGTGATAGGTGCTGAGTATAAAATCATAGAAAAATAACCATTACAAGGAAAGTGTACTGAAGACTAAATAATTTGACATAAATCACATACACTGAGAACTGTTAAATTAAACTCATTATGCCAGGAAATTGACCTAACAAAAATCATCTTAAAACGATATGTAAAACTAAAATTGATTTTCCTTTTTGGTACGTTGTATTTGGCAATATTACCCCCAACAGGTTTCACCTATTCCAATGATCAGTTTAAAAATTTTAGTAAACCCATAGTTTATAAAGATTGACTTGCATAAAATTAAAAATAATCTAAGTACATCATAGTTAAAATAATAACTATACTTTAGTATTAAATTTTATCTAATCGTACACATTACATTGAATACAAATGTAAAGCTATTTTTCTTCCAACTAAAAGATCATCTTAAATTTCAACAGCAAAAACCTGCTGTGGCACGAAGATGCATTTAGCTGACGGACGAATTTCAATACGAAAGAAACGTGTAACCTTCATTCCTCTGCTTGCTTCAATTCAGATACACTAAAATCTAGGAATCTTATGGTGTTTTAGATTTTAAACGTGCTTCAGTACATTATTTTCGTTGGATATAACTAAACTTCTAATAATTTTTTATGATAAGAAATTTATTTAGTGTCTCTGACAATGCGTAATACCGTCATGAAATTCCTCCATAAATTAGTTGAAAGTTTTAGTAACCGATTAATCAATAAAGACATCAAATACTTTTATGACAATTCAAGTCAAAAATTAAATATCGTCAAGTGCCATCAGTTGATCCTAATACAAACTGATACCAAATGGAAAAAAAAACAATGAATGTTGAACTACTGAGCATTGTCCACCTATGGATCACTGAAGCCGTCAAGTCTATGACCGTTAGGTACTGTGATGAGTGTGGCCATCCTGCTCAACTAAATCACAATAGAACGGTACATATTTTGTGAATTTGGGATACAATATGTGATTCTTAGTTTGTGAGAATAAGGCAACTAGATACAAATCAATTGAAGTATGAATACAAATCTAAAACTTTATGATACACTTTTATCAAAATCATAAAGGTGTCAGATCAATAGTTATAATCAAGCTCTGACTACTTACATTTAAATCTAGACAATCATCAAATGAGTTCATTGCTTTGGTACACAAACTGATATCAGTACACGGACTGTATTAATAAAGTTTAACAAGACATTTATTCGACTGTATTGACATATATATCTAGTCCTGACTTGCATTTTACTTTACATGTGTCACTGAATAAATTCACAGTTCCGGCCAACCATATTTACTCTCATAGATTGTCCAAAACTGAGATATAATGCTTTAGTTTTTCATTAGCCAAATGATAGGCAAAAGATTGGTTACGTAAATAATATTGTTTAATGTTAATGATATCATAATCGAGTAACTAAATAAAAAATTACATATCTGATTTATAGGTGTAGTTAAACCAAAGACTGTGACATGACCCACTTACCTTATAGTTATTATTCATTATGTACTGTCTACAATCGCTGTTTGTCTTGTTCATTATTTCTATATAAAATCAATTACTCTGAATATATGGATTATACAAGGCTGTTATTATTGAATGAACATTTTTTAACTCCTCCTGTAGACCCTTCGAGGCTACTGCCGGTCCTAAGCCCGGATAAAGTAGGACGGTTGGGATAAGGTTGACAACGTCATCTCGGAAATAACTAATTTGCCAAAAAAAACGTTAGCAAGAAAAAATAATTCAAAACATATAAACTCTGCTCTGGGAGTTAGTTCTTCATTTAGAAGAGTTATGACGCCTCATGATGAAAGCCGAATTCCTTCGGAAGTCATAAGGTCGATGCCCCTTCTGACAACCAGAACCCTTCCACGGTGCGGGAAGCCGGGACGTTAAATCCGTCCTCATAGCCATAAAAACACAAGGGACCGAATTGATCACATCTCTTAATAACTCCCCTATATTCTCGACCAACCCTTCCTTCGATCGCTTATCACGCACCACTGAAGCAAACGGTTCGAGCTAACGAAACATCATTCCTGGTTTCTTGAAACCCCGTTCTAGACTATATTTTGGAGCTTTTATTGTTCGAACGCTATGCTAAATAGGACAGCAAGCCTCATTAGCCAAAACTCTGGAGTCCCGAACGATCGATGTATGTTTCGTCTCCCAAACCCGCCTACAAGATCCGAGTAAAATCATCAATTTGATCCCACCTAAGGTAAATAGAAATACAACACGGTTTATGCTTCATGTTTCAGGCAGCGCTGATGCTGCTTCCCGTGGCTTCGCCGTCGTAGGTATAGTATTAAATCCTAGGGCAAAACTAGCTTTCTTAGCCCGATTGACAGCAGGTCATGTGCTATCCGACTAAAGAGGACGGTACGGATTCGAAAGGATAGGTACACTCTCCGTTGCCTCTTCGTTGTATCTGCCTACGCTCCCACTGACGGCAGTTCAGATACACATGAAAGATAAGTTTTATAGAAACCTCTATAAACTTTTCGAAAAGTTGAGCGCTCTGAAATATTAATAATGGCTGGTGACTTTAACTCTCAGCGAAAAGGAAAGGCACCTAGGTGGATCTAATGGTGTCGCGGCTAATATAACGGATAATGGCGACCGTTGCAGCTATGCTCAGATAACTGCCTATTTCTAGCAAACACAAACTTTAACCATCATGTAAAACATCTCCTGACCTGGCGACCCCAAAAGTCGACCATACAATGGACCTGTAGTTGAACGATTCTACGAAAGAAACGCAACTAATGAAAATAAAACATTTATTATCGTAGTCCTTTTGTTTAACTGTACTAAAAACACTTACTTACGCGAAGAGTCCTTTTTTCGCGTTTCTGCCATCCTTCATAACTTGCTGCTCACTATGTCGCCCACTTTCTCCTCCAAATATATTCTTTACAATGGATTTATTTGTATTTAATATGACGGGATAGTAATTAGTATTTAGTGATGATCGTAGTCGATCTCGACTCGGTTACCACTACAGACCCAACTAGATCACATCACTACAAGCGATCGGTGGAGAGGGTCTGTAATAGACTGATGCTGCTTATACTAAGATCATGCTCTAGTGCGAGCGCGGACTTGTTTGCTCTTTACTACACGTAAGAAAATTATCTCAAGGAAACTTCTTAGCGACTAAATGAGAGTATCTCGGAAAAGGATGGACTTATTATTCACCTTCAGTTCAGGAGACTGGATAGATGGCCAGAGCACTTCAGAGGTCAGTTAAACTGGCTTTCATCCACACTTTGATCGCCCAAGATCTCCAGTCAACCTGAATGGCAAATCGACGTAAGTCGTCTGGCTCTTTATGAAGTTGAGAAAGCGAGAGAGAGCATCAGGACCCGATAGATTGACTCCTGAGATTTTTAAGGATGGTGATCCACTTTTAGCGACTAGATTGATTGAGATCTTAGGTAGAATCTGGGAAGTAGACGTAATCCCATACGAATGGACTCAATCGCTGATTGTCCCGACTTACAAAAAAGGACAAAGGTCTTCTTGTGACAATCACAGGGGAATTAGTCTCACTAATATAGTTTCTAAATTGTTAGCCTCGATTATCCTTAGACGCCTAACAAGAGATCGTGGAGAGCAGACTAGAGAGAACCAGAGTGGTTTCAAACCTGTACGTGGCTATATAGACCACATCTTCACACTACGACAGGTCCTAGAACACAGTCACTAATTTAGGTGTTCGAAAATAGTTATCTTGCTGGACCTTAAGGAGGCGTTTTACTCTGTAGCAGTGTCTGTCATTAAATGGGGTACCAAAGTAATACATCAACCTTATACAGGCTCTCTACTCGAACACTACCGGTCGAGTGAGAGCTCATGGAAAACTGTTATCGGAGTCGACTACTTCAAGTGGTGTCCGTCAGGGATGTCCACTCTCCCCATCCTTGTTTAATTTTATCATAGACATGCTCCTAGAAATAACATTATCGTCGTCTGAATTTTCAGGAGTAGACCTATTACCAGGTGGCTCGCTAATTGACTTAGAATATGCCGATGACATAGTCCTACTTGGTGGAGACAATGACAAATTGCAGAGCCTTCTGACTACCCTACGCAACAATGCAAGCATGTTCCGGGTGCGGTTTTCCCCCTCGAAATGCAAAATGTTGCTTCAAGATTGGGGTGCATCGGTACCTGGACTAGTGATAAGGAGTGAAGTAGTTGAGCGTGTAAACCGCTTCACTTATCTTGGGAGTCTCATCAGTGCTGATGGCCTGGTGACTGACGAAATCTCGGCACGTATACGGAAGGCTCGATTGACTTTTGCCGAATTCGTTTGCTGATCAAAGGTCGAGTGTACTGTTCAGCAGTTCACTCGGTCCTACAATACGGATGCTAAACATAGCGGGTAATAGTAGAAGACATTCGTAGGTCATTAATAGTCGATCATAGGTATCTTCGAAGCAATGCTCGTGTATCATGGGACAACCGAGTAAGCAATGCTGTTGTTAGTAAACGGGTGCTAGGTAAGGATGGCAGGTCAATAGATGAAGTATCGGAACTTCATCAGTTGAGATAGTTGGGACATATGTTACGTATGCCTAACCACCGACTGCCGCAGAAATCCATGAAGTCAATGACAAGCGGACTGAGTCATGTTGATAAATGTGGACTACCTGGTTGGGGTCCGCGAGACGAAAGTAACCGATGGTTAGAGACCTTGAACGACACGGCTCAAAATTGTTTGCAATCGCTCAGTTGCATTCATTCATTGTGTTCTCTCAAATTGTAACGTTCTAAATTCCTCGTCATCTCTATCTTTCTCTTTCCAAAGTTATCTCACTGAATTATACTTCACGAATCATATCTTCGAACCCTAATCTTATCGATTACTGCTGATACTCCTACTATCGCTACCACTATTGGATTAGATTGACAATTACATCTTTGTGCTATTGTGGCATGGCAACTTGAGCTGATGTAGATACGTATGAAGTTCTACGTTGCTGTTGATGATGATGAATGAACATTTTTATGATTTCTAGTGATTGTGAAGATCACTTGTACAACCACTCTTTCGTATTGGATAGATATCAG
The DNA here is from genome assembly GCA_944470395.2 of Schistosoma turkestanicum. Lineage (NCBI taxonomy): Eukaryota > Metazoa > Platyhelminthes > Trematoda > Strigeidida > Schistosomatidae > Schistosoma > Schistosoma turkestanicum. Next base: position 12,221,435 of record OX103979.1, on the reverse strand, counting down.
AGGTCCACAAACGAATAACAGTTTACACTGAAAACCCCTCACATATTGTATGAAATGTTAGCAGAATTAACTTAGCTCACTGAACTTTTGAATTAATTTGCGACTTGATATCAGTGACACAACCTGATCTTTTTTAAGATAGAAATTTAAGATTATTGATACAACGTTATGATTTCTGAAGTTGTAAATGTAAAGATTGAGTATAGATACTCAGAAAGACACTAACCATCAAAATTTGTATTGATCGATTCTACTGCTCTTTATGGAGCAGCTTAAATTGGTCGAAGTTCTAGGAATGTACATCTTAGTGCTCGTGAATACCCAAAGTAATAGTGAACAGATCAATACTGGATCAGTTAGTGCAGGCTGGTTATACGACTAGTATAAATAATTCTGTCTCGATGATTCATCCGGTCAGTAATTTTCTGCCCAAGTCGATCACAAAATAATCCGAACTGTAGAAGCAATAACCATTCGATTAATATACATACTACGTTTCTTAGTAAAAAGTATCTGTCTTTGTTATCTTCATTCACATATCTTAATGTTATGATAATGATTATTATAATTGGTTTAACATCACTATTCATCTCCCGACTACCTGGGTAATTTACTCGGCCCTTACTCCCCTTTAATAACTTTAATTGAATTTATATAACACTATTTAACTCCGCCTCGAACCTGTCTAGGATTACTACCGAACCCAAGCCCGGATGAAGGAGGGTTGGGCATAGGATTAGCCACCTCATCCCGTCGAAAACCTTCAGAAGAGTTGCTATTATACTCTGTTCATGGAAAAGAAAATGACTTGCATACAAGTGGATACACTTATGCTACCCAAATAAGCCCAAAAAGCACTTGTAAGATGGGAATTCATGGACCAGAAATCATTGATGCATTATTCAAGATAAAAAAAGAGGGAATTATAATGAATGCCATCCAGTGCTACGCCCAATACTGATAGTCACTAAGACAATAAAGATCAGTTTTATGAAAGGCTGCAGTCAATTGCAGAGAAATATTAATGAAGGGACCTGACTATTTTGTTGAGACACTTGAATGCCAATGCTGTAATAGACAACACCAGAGATGAAAACAGCATCAGACAACATGAACTGGGAGAAAGGAACGAAAACGATGAAAATTCGTAAATTCAAGTGCTTTCAATAAAACGGTTACTGGTGCCGACATATTCCCACACTGGACCGAATTATGGAGAATCATATCGATCACATCTGTATCAATAAAAAGTTCAGAATCACTATGGAGGACGTAAGAACAAGATGAATTTGAAACTAAAGAAGCACTTGACAAGTGATCGCACAGCATCACAAAAGTTTAATACAGCTTTTTTTCGGGATACTGGCAAATTCAATAAGCTCAAGACAGTTCTCAGTAGTAAGTTCCAAACTTTTCACGATCTTCTCAATGAAGAGGAAACTACCATGAAGAACTGAGAAGGGGTTAAAGAAGCATTAACTTCAGCATGTTAGGAGGTTTTTGGGCCACAAGAAACATCATCATAAGGAATGGATCACTGTTGAATCACTGGATGTGATTCAACAAAGGAAGAACAGAAAGATAGTATTCAATACTAACCGAACAAGAGCAGACAAAGCCAAGGCACAAGCTGAATATACAGAAGCAAACAAGCAAGTGAAGAAGAGCATTAAAGCTCATAAACGTGAATATACGGAAGATCAAGTAATGCTAGCATAAAAAGCTGCAAAAGAAGAAAAAAGTGAGTCAACTATGCGATACAACGAAGAAACTTGATGGAAAATATCTTAGACTAGAACGACTAATTCAGAACAAGGAAGGCAAAGCAAACAACCACATTCAGAAACAGCAAAACAAGTGAGTAGAGCATTTTGAAGAGCTCTTAAATAGACCAGGCCCACTGGACTTGCCGGTCATCGAAGCAGCACCTACATACTTTACTATAAGTGTCACTATGCCAACAATGGAATAAATCTGTACCTGAGAAGATAGTCTATATCATACAGCAGAATCAAGCATAGAGGACAGCTCACAGACTCATTCCAAATGAAGAACGGTATCAGACGAAGTTGCTTACTCTCAGCTTTCCCCATTCTTTTTGTGGTTGAGTGGATTGTGAAGACGTCAACAACTCAGGAGAAGCATGAAAAACACTGGATGCAGCTAGACAATTTGGAATTAGCAGATGATCAACCTCTTCTATCCCACACACAGCAACGGGTGTAGGTGAAAACGTTTAATGTAGCAGCAAACTCTGCAGCAGTAGACCTCAACATACACAAGGGAAAAAGCTAGATCCCTCGATACAACACAACAGGCACCAGCCAAATTACACTTAACAGAGAAGCTTTGAAATATGTGGAAACGTTTACATACCTGGGCAGCATCAATGATAACAAGGTGGATCTGGTAAAGATGTGAAGACACTGATCGGCAAAACAAGGGTAGCACTTCTACAGTTAAGAAACATCTGCAATTCAAAACAACCGTCAACCAACATAAAAGTCAGAATTTTCAATACGAACATCAAGACAGTTCTATAGTATGTAGCGGAAGCTTAGAGAACTACAAAAACCATCACTTAGAAGATACAGGTGCTTATTAACAGTTGTTTACGCAAGATATTCCGGATCCATTGGCCAGACACCAACAGCATCGACCTACTGTGGGAGAGAACAAACCAAATTATAGCTGAGGAAGAAACGCTGGGGGTGGATAGGACACAAATTGTGGGAACCGCCCAATTGCGTTATAAAGCAAGACGGCCTGGAATCCTGATGGCTAATGGGAGAGATAGACCGTAGAACATATTGAGATCGGAACTGGAAATGGACATCAAACGAATGAATAGCAATCGGGAACAACCGGAAAAGAGAGCGTAAGACAGAATTAGTTGGAGAATGCTGTTCGGTGGTCTACGCTCTATTAGGGGTAACAGGAGTAACTACCAACAAAATATTCAACCATATTTAGACAAAGCATTATTTAACTCACTATATCTAACCGATATTTATTCTGATCTTTGATATCACCATTTCATTTCATGTATAAACTTTCTTAACAGTGGGTATTAGTAATTGTAGAACATTTAGAGAACTTATTGATATTATTCTTCGTTTATATATTACTGCTTCTAAATAGGTCTATTACTCAGACTTGTTAAAACTGGGCTTATTCCGCCCATGAACCTTAACCGACAGAATGGCCTCTGATTTATCAGTGATGTTGAGTACTATTTCGTGTCTGTTAGTTCAACAGTAAATCTGTAGTAACCTGTGGATGGTAAAAACAGTGATCACAAGTAGTTGCTTGTAATGCCCTGGTATGATAGAGAGTTGTGCGAGTCCGCTCTCTCTCTCTTCAAACGCTGTCACATAGCCACACGTATATAGCCTCTGCCAGAAAAGTCCCACTCACTGCCTTCTCGCGGCGGCAGTGTTTATGAAATTGAGAGAACGATAAGCAAATGTCTGGGTTGTTGACTCGGATCCCCTAGCAGAGTTGGAAAACCCTGATTTAAAACCAATGGTGCACAAAGGCTCCAGAAGAAACAAACGGCACACAAACCTAACGTCGGTAACCGGCCAACATGTGACTGCAACTCCTGACGTGGACTAAGCCCCTTGGTCAAAGACTCAGGGAGTAGCTCCCAAGGTAACCACCTGCTTCGGTTCGGGTACCCCGGCAGCACCACACCTTATATACAAACTGAATTATGATTACAAATGGAAAATTTTATGCTCGTTCCGACCTTCACTCTCACAAGTCGTGCCTACAATTATTTTACATTGCGTCAACTGTTTATTTCGTTATTCCTATTTTAGGTATTCCTTACTCTTCAAATCATACAGCAGCTCAACTACGTTGGAAATCTGGTCCCATCTGAACGATCTCAACTCACCGGCCGAAATTTGAATACTACCACCAAATACGAATTTTGAATCAGACTTCCAGAAACTACGTATGCTAGCCAAACCAGCTCCCCTCAACGTTTGCACACTGTTAAGGGTCAGATAACAGATAGGATTGGTTATGTCTTTAAAATGTCTGAACACTAGTTTCTGTTGTCCATTCGAGACCCGTTTAGGAGACTCTAGTGATGCACTACACATCCACTCTCCATCCATTCGAAAAGCTCGTTTCGCATGCCTTTTTTCCCGGACCTTCTTGTATTTTCATCTGGTCTTGTTGGTGTTAGCATCATAATAAGCTCTAGAGCTGAAGCAACACTTATAGATTGGGTCTTAATTGTGCTGTTACATTAAAGGTCTATCAAACCTGAGAAAAGTCGGTGTGGGAAACGATGTCATTTCGTTATCTCTGCCTGCTCCTCGACATATTGCAGTCCGGATGAAATCAAACATGAGCTTGTGTTGCAACTAAATATCAAACCTAGCTATCAACACTCCGAAAAGTATGAGTGAACTGGCTGCAATAGCACGACGCTATGAAAAGGAGCGTGAACCTGCTTTCGAACTCGCGAAACGTCCTGCTTATAAGTACTGGGTTTCTACGGGCTCCTTACAACTCATTGTGACACGTCGGTCTACTCCGGGTAACCTCAAGTTTGACGATAAAAAGACTTACATAATCAAATAATGCAAAGTTTGCGTGAGTACTGGGAAACTTGGTCGTCGGAGTGTGCTAGTGAGCTTGAAGCAGTAGCTGCATCTGGTAAGTTCTTCCAGCTCATCCAAACCAGTAGCTGGCATCCGTTGGTCCTTCATAACTCCTTGCTTTGGGTCCTACGGATGGTGCAACTCACTGGCTTGAGGCGTTATTAGACACGGCTCAGATTAGAAGCCAGTGGCCGTCCTGCTGTAATTTTATTTCATTTTCTTCACATAATTAAGAGTAACTTCTTTGATTGAAAAAGTTTTTCCTGGTTGTATTTCTTCTGAGCTGTTTTTCTCATTATTATTACAGTTTTTTGTTAAACTCACAGTTCTTTATCTCCTTACAATCTCATTTTTGCGTCTACATGTTCCAATATTCATATGCTCCGAGGGAATAATTAAAATAAAACTTAGAGATAGAAACTTAATTGATGGAAATAACCAGTTAGTGTGATTTTACATCACAATAAAAGTTCATTTCGCAAGATAGTGAGTGACAGAATTGGGTATATGATCAGACAATTGCTTTAAACTTAACAGTGGCCATTTGGTTTAGATATTCTGATTGTTGAGTTGCTTTCAAATGGTGACACTAATAGATTTATCATCACTGTGACCAAACAAGCTCCATAACCTCCACATTACTAACGTGCTTTTACCACTGGGTATTGGTGACCTTTCGGGGACAACGATGACTCAACACAGAAAGTCGTCAAACATTTTCAGGTCAGGAGGGTCGAGTCTCATAATCACAGCAAAACTGCTCTCAGTAATGTGCCGAAGATCCAAACTGTTACAACCAGAATAACATCAGAATGGCTCCAAAGGTGGATCGGGTTGGGACGGAGCGTCTTAGTTTTATTATACACAGTTAACTCATCTTTCATATAATTGACAACACGCAAAGCTACTTAGATACAAGAACCTCTTGACTACCTTTCAATAGATTACTACAAAGAGTGTATATGCAAGCCGGTAATCATAAATTAAAAGCTAATCATAATACTATTTTTAACTTGTAAGTATTTAATTTATGCACATGTTAAAAGAAAAGAAAGAAGTAAATAATAGAAACTAAGTATAAAAAGATAATTGGCCTCTTTGAAAGCATATTATGTATGCATTTATATATATATATATGATTTTGAGTATTCACTGGCCAGAATGCAATGTCCGATTGAAGGCATTATATGCACAGTCTAAATCAAAAAGCATCTGTCGTACTTCAGCTTCAGATAATTCATCAGACGCTTGCATTTCCTCCATTTTTTCTAACCTAATAAAGAAAAACAATAAATTAAAGCTTATTTTATGAATCATGTCAAAGATTTGTCCGACCAACTGTGTACTATATATTTGGAATTAGCGTACAAGCTTTTAACATAAACAAAAGTGTATAGATGTAACCATATATTAGAAATCGCTTTACTTTGAATCACAAAAGTATGGTAGATATCTTCTTAAAAATGTGATGTACTTGTAGGTAAATGAAGATCAACAGAAAACTCGAGGAGCAAAAAGTTGGAGTAAAGATAGTCTCAAAACAGTAGGTTGACAAAGATTTGATTGACAGATCGGATAAACCGATGTAGATAAGTTAAAGAGCTATGGCTAATTAGTTATAATAATCGATTCCTATCCAGTAAATAATGGATTCAAATTCTCAACAGACAGGAGTAGTAGATGTGGCTTTCGAATAAATGACTTATGCCAAACAAAATAATGAATGTTATCTATTATCACTTCCAAAGCTCTCGATATCTGCTAAATTAGACTTACTTTGCTTTCACTTTAACTTTACCTTCAAAATCGGAAGGTAGAATACTCAACCGACAAAGAGTTTCATACAACTCTCGAAGATCTGGTTGAATCTGTAAGAATATTTATTAATCTCAGTATAATATTACTTCATCCACTGCACGAATTTCTAGTCGCAGTTTATCCATAATCGTAATAAACAACTAGAACAAAAAATAAAATTGGAAGCTTTAGAGTCAACAATTAAAGAAACTAAAACAATAAATACGATCCTTTTTGAAGTGAACATTCAAAACAAGAAAGATTATTGCCCATAAACATGTTTGAGTATCTAGCCCACTTACTGTATAAATGTTTATCATAAGATTAAATATCGAAAATAAGGGTGGCTAGTTTAGACAATGTATTATTTTGTATCTATCTACTGAGCTGCTCGAGTGCAAGATGTTACAACGTATTCCAGCGTAGCTAGGCATAAATGTAGTCAAGGTCAACATCCCTATCTTAGTCCATTCTGTTAAGATGGGTAAAACAGCCAGTATGAATCAAGCACTCATAAAAATCTATCGTATTAATTTTCTACTGAAAGCTGTTAGACGCAAAGTTGCATTACATAAGAAGTGTGTCCAACCACTTCTTTGCATTGGTCAACTTCAGATCAAATAATTCAATAATCAAGTTCACTTGTAGCCTTTTCTTTTGTAGATTCATAGCTTAAATTTACAATACACAAATAATATTGTTATTATTATTTACATATCACTTTTACTAATCTCTTTCTCCCCACAAATTTATCTCACTGAATTATACTTCTCGAATCATATCTTCGCTCCCTAATCTTCTCCATTACTGCTAATAATTCAACTATCGCTATCACTCTTGGATTTGAACTGACAGTTACGTCTCTGTGCTGACGTGGTATGGCAACCCGAACTGATGTAATTAAGTACGAAGTTCTGCGTTGTATCTCCGTCAGTCAGTGAGATGCAACGTAGAACTTGGTACGTAAGTACATCAGTTCAGGTTGCCATACGACATTATTAGCACAGAGATGTAATTGTCAATTCAAATACAATAGTAGAAGAGGTATTAAGGGAATTAGAAGTAATCAGAGAGGTTAGGGTTAGAAGATACTATTCAAGAAGTATGATTCAGTGAGAAAAGTTTAGAAAGTCAAAACTAGAGGTGTTGAAGAATATAGAAGATTAGGATTTGAGAGAACACAAAGAATAAATGCACCGGCGCCATTGCGAACGATTTTGAGCCATGTCATTCAAGGTCTCTAACCATCGATTATTATCATCTCGCAGACCCCAACCAGGTAGTCGACAATTACCGACATGGCTCAGACCACTGATCAATGACTTCATGGATTTCTGCCATGTTTTGGTCTGGCCGCCCCTAACTTTTTTTCAAAATATTCCTACACTACAAAACAAAGTTCGTCGAGGCAGTCGGTGGTTCGGCATACGCAACACATGTCCCAACCACCTCAACTGATGAAGTTTCATTACTTCATCGATTGATCTGCCATCCTTGCCTAGTGCTCGTTTCCTAATAACAGCGTTGCTCACTCGAGTGTCCCACGATATACGAGCAATGCTTCGAAGACACCTATGATCGAAAACTAATAACCTACGAATATCTTCTACTCTGACTGGCCATGTTTCACAGCCATAAAGTAAGACGGAGCGAACTACTGCACAGTAAACTCGTCCTTTAGTCAGCAAACGGATATCTCGCCTAAGCCATAAGTGACGCAAGTTGGCAAAAGCCAATCGAGCCTTCTGTATCTGAGCTGAGATTTCGTCAGTCACCAGGCCATCGGCACTGATGAGACTCCCAAGATAAGTGAAGCGATCAACACGCAAGACTACCTCACTTCCTATCACTAGTTCAGGTGCCGATGCAACCCAGTCTTAAAGCAAAATTTTGCATTTCGAGGGGGAAAACCGCATCCCAAACATGCTCGCATTGTTGCTTATGGTAGTCAGAAGACTGCATTTTGTTAGCGTCTTCACCGAATAGAACTATGTCATCGGCATATTCTAGATCAGTAAGCGACTTTCCTGGTAGACGGTCAACCCCTGAAAAATCTGACGAGTTTAATGTTAACTCTAAGAGCATGTCTATGATGAAATTGAACAAGAATGGGGAGAGTGGACAACCCTGACGGACATCACTTGATGTAGGGAATTCCGGTGACAGTTCGCCATAAGCTCTCACTCGACAAGTGGTGTTCGAGTAAAGGGCTTGTATAAGGTTAATGTGCTTCTTTGGTACACCTTTCAATGACAGACACTGCCACAGAACCTCACGATCCACTGAGTCAAATGCCGCCTTTAGGTCTAGGAAAACAACTATTGTAGGACGCCTAAATGTGTGCCTATGTTCCAGGACCTGTCGTAGTGTGAAGATGTGGTCTATACAACCACGTACAGGTCGAAAACCAGACTGGTTTTCTCGTGTCTGCTCTTCACGAGCTTTCGTTAAGCGTCGAAGTATTATTGAGGCCAATATTTTAGATACTATATTAGTAAGACTTATTCCCCTGTGATTGTCACAAGAAGACTTTTGTCCTTTCTCATAGATTGGGACAATCGAGGATTGAGACCAGTCGGATGGGATTGCGTCCAGTTCCCAGATTCTACCTAAGATCTCAGTCAACCTAGCTGCTAAAACTGGATCACCATCCTTAAATATCTCAGGGGTCAGTCTATCAGGACCTGCAGCTCGTCCTCGTTTCAGATTTCCTAACGCTTTCTCAACGTCATTAAGACTAGGGGGACTTAGGTCGATTTGCCATTCAGGATGACTGGAGATTGTGGTTAACCGAAGAGTGGCTCGTGGCCAGTTGAACTGATCCCTAAAGTGTTCTGCCCATCGATCCAGTCTCCTGGATTGAGAATGGATAATAAGACCATCCTTTTCCGAGATAGTCTCACTGACATTCGGGTTCTGAATACCAGTTTCTTTAATAAGGCGGAAAAGTTGTTTACTGTTGCCGATCGCCGCTGCCTTTTCCATCGCTTTTGCTTTCGCCAACCACCACTGTTCGCGGTCGTTACGCAGGCTTTTTATAAGTTGCGTCTAAGCTGACTACGCTCTTCATCATGCTCAGAGTCAGGTGGGATGAGTTTTCGAGCATCCATCAGTTCGGTGGATGCGACTGATATCCACGGCTTCATTCTAACCTTATGGTTAACCTTACTAGCAGATATCACTGCTGTTTCCACAGCCTTCTTGATATCATACCAACCTGCTTCTGGATGGGAATCACTTACATCGTTGCTTAACTCTCTTTCTAGTTGCTCTTGAAATATTTTCTTAGTTTGATTATCATTAAGTAAAACCCTAAGAGGCTTCCTTACGGTGTCTTTCCTACGTCCAATAAGCCTCAAACGGATACGAGGTCGCACTAGAGCATGATCTGAATCCAAACATGTGCCCCACAACGAGCGACAGTCTTCTATCGAACCTCTCCATCGGTGGCTGATGGCAATGTGATCTAGTTGAGTCCAACGTTGAGACGATTTCGGGGGTCACCAGGTCAAGAGATGTTTTTCCTTATGCCTAAAGTTAGTGTTTGCTAAGAATAGGCGGTTGTCTGAGCATACTTGCAACAGACGGTCACCATTGTCTGTTCTCTCAGTCGCTACACCATAACATCCACCTAGATGTCTTTCCTTTTCACCTAGTCTACCTACTTGAGCGATAAAGTCACCAGCCATTATTACTATATCAGAGCGCTTAGCTTTTTGGAGGAGGTCCGAAAGCTTTCTGTAAAACTCATCTTTAACCTCGTCTGCATTGCAGTCAGTGGGGGCATAGGCAGATATGACGAAGAGGCAACGGCGAGTGTCCCTATCTTTCCAAGTCCTTACTGTCCCGTTTAGTCGGACAGCGCACAAACGACTATCTACCGGGATCCAGTCAAGGAGAGATAATTCTGCCCTAGGACTCAACGCTATGCCTACGCCAGCAAGACCCCGGGAAGCAGTATCAGGGCTACCGGATAGACGAAGAGTGAATCGGGCTGCTTCTTTATTTTGACAAGGTGGAATCAGGTTAATGACTTTACTAGGATCTTGTATGTGCGTTTCCGAGACGCAGCATACATCGATGGCACGCGTTTCTAAAGTCCTAGCTAATGATGCCTGTTGCCCTAGTTGACACGATGTTCGTACATTAAAAGCTCCAACATGTAGTCTAGAACGGGGTTTCAAGAGACCAGGAACGACGTTTCGTGATCTCGCTTCGTCTGCATTAGCGGTGCAGTAAGAAAAGGGAGTGTGAGTAGAGTTAGTCGTAGAGATAAGAGAGACATTAGGGGGTGTAGGAAGGATTTGATTTTGACTAATTTGGTCTCGCGTGCTGTTACGGGTATGAGGGCGGTTGTCACTTCCCGACTGCCCACACCGTGGAAGGTTGTTTCTTGAGGGACCTGAAAAGGAAGATGGATTAGTGTTGGTGCGTGACCGCAGAGCCCAAGGGACAACTGCTCGAGGCTGGTCACGCACAGCCTTTTTATGAAACGTTTTTTGAGGATTAGCTCCGTTCTTAAAGGCCCTTAGTGGGCACCCTTACCCAGGGAGACGGAAATCCGTGAGTTAGGGGAGGTGTGGCATTTTTAGGGCCGACCTTTTTAACCCTTCCTTCCTTGTGAGAAGGTAGCATCGCTGCAGATGCTGGTTGTCCGAGGGAAACACCTTACTGCTGTCACACCCCTCTGCAGTAAGCAGTACGACTTCGCCCTCAGACCTTGGGTAGCTGCTTTTAGTCTCATCGTTCTCCAATCGACCTGTCTGGCATGGTAGAACCTTGAGGAACATATGTTCCAGCCAGTATAGCTCGGTTGGGTCATCACGATAGGCAAGCCCGACCACCACGTCAAGGTAGCAGCTACGGTCGGGCTGCGTTGTATCTGTCTGTCTATCTATCTATTACCAATTTTGTTATACTCATTATTGTTTTACTAAGATCATGATTAATAATCTTATAAACACACTGAGAAGTTAATTAGCGCTTACCCCACAGTAAATAATCTATGACTAGGTATTTGATTTAATTAGCAGTTATATTACTTATGTCATGTTATCGACGTTTATTAATATAAAAATTTCAGTTGACCTGTGAGCATATTTAAGTTAACATTACACTCTAGTCATTTCAACATCAACAATTTTATTCGATTTTATGGACAATCTTCAATCTATATGTCATTATGTTTAAAAGATTTATCTGCCTTATACTTTGCTACCTTCCTTATGACATTAATTTGAACGTATAATCGTGAAATTCGATCAGAATTTATAGAAAATAATTTTCTTAGATATATAGCCAGGCTTCGACAAACGCGTGAAATTTTAAAAATTAAACAGATACATATATAGAAACTATCGACGTAGTAAGTAATGAAACAGATAACCTTATAAGATCAGTAGAAATAAAATCCTAAGAATTCACATTGATAAACAATTAAATAATTAAACTGCTGATTAAAAATATATGAACAACAAGCAAACAAGTAGAGACATTAGGAAAAACGACATTTTCACATACTAAATTATCACAGTGAACACATTGTCTCTTTCAAACAATATTTTTACAAACAACACTCGATATACTTTTTAGCAGTAAATCTCAATAAAATATTGATAACAAAGCGGACAAAAGTTACGCTTCAAATGTATTTACCAATCAAAATTGACTTACAGAAACAGTATCAGCAATACATTTATTTATATTCTGTTTATCATCCTTGATAGTTATCGGTGTCCCCTCTTTGATACGCTCCAGAGCCGCTGGACAATCCATCTAAAACTTAAATGCGAACAAATGTTTGCAATTAACAAACTTTATATTTCCGCATAAAATCCTCTACAGTTGCAAATTCATCTCCTTGAACTTGCTTAAATGCAGCTTTGTACTGGACAAGAAGCTTTGAACAGGCAGCAGTGTATCTACATTATTAAGAATATAATAAAAATCTATTTCACTCAACTCTTTTGATTCCACATAGTCCTTAATATACGCTTTTTGTAAACATTGTATGGTGTTGATAACAGCATACAGTTCAGCAAGATTGTCATACCTAAAATTAGTTGTTGACTCTTGCATGGAACTAACTTTTCTCTTCCGCGTGCAGTACGGTAAAGCTTTACTTCCTAAACCAGAAATATTGTGAAACATTGTGAAAAATAACATACTTCATACAACTCGACACGGCCATCCACTGAAAATGAATATAAACAACAGGTTTAGTTATGTCGAAAATACCAAAACTAATTCTCAATCAAACGAAATAGAAAAAAATCACGTCTAAATTAAATAAGCAACTTATACTAATAGACTATGTTATATACTGAATCTCAGGTTAAATCCTCCAGGAGTAATTCCTCTAAAAATATAATCTGCTTCCGTTTAGGCATTCGGAAAAAAATGTTCTGCTTATTCTCTTTCCTTATACTATACACTTATACTATTTATTGAACACAACTTTGTTTTGAAATGTTTCAACTTTCTACTGTTTCGACAGTGTATACAGTTACCTATACAAATTATATTCTTAGACTGACTCGGTTTATTCTTATTGAGTTTTGTCCTCTCAAACGGGCCTCAAATCGTTAAATGATCGAGTTTTTTATTGTTGTCATCGGATGAAATGACTGGAGCAGATTAACTCAAACCATGCGTCTTATATGATCCTTCCAGATTTCAAATTCATACCACCTAGATCCAGAAACCTGAAGCAACTAGAGAGTTGGTATTGAACTTATATCTTGGACAGTAGCAACTGAGTGAACTTCTGCTGATAATAGTCGTGTGCCGTTTACTCAAAAGGTTTCCGGTCTAACAAAGCATGAATTCAGCCAACAGTTATATGATGCCGATAGAGCGTATTAGAAATATCTTGTGGTGCTGGATGCGAACTTTAATTTGCAGGAGAAAATAACTCTACCTAGCTGGTGGAATAAATAGCGCGTCTACTCGAGCCATGTACAGATAAGGACCTGTTTCTAGTTAGAACCAATACCTGTCAAAGCCACTGCCGATTTTCTAATAGCATCGAATATGGACAGCTCCAGATTGAAATTAAACTGATCACATTTCAATTAGAACTGGATGGTCTGAATATGTACAAGATTGTTAGATTTTCGAATACCTATAAAGGTTTTGGTCATATTTATATACGCTTCAAACCTATTTTGCGTCCCCCGACCGTAGATCCTAGTTCGACCGCGCTATATTGGCTCTGACAGACAGGTCGGTTGTGAGATGGTAAGACGAAGAGCAGCAATTTAACGTCAGTCAGCCAGATGCAACGCAGAACTTAGTACGTAAGCACATCAGTTCAGGTTGCCATACGACATTATTAGCACAGAGATGTAATTGTCAATTCAAATACAATAGTAGTAGAGGTAGTAAAGGTATTAGGAGTAATCGAAGAGGTTAGGATTAGAAGATATTATTCAAGAAGTATGATTCAGTGAGAAAAGTTTAGAAAGTCAAAACTAGAGGTGTTGAAGAATATAGAAGATTAGGATTTGAGAGAACACAAAGAATAAATGCACCGGCGCCATTGCGAACGATTTTGAGCCATGTCATTCAAGGTCTCTAACCATCGGTTATTATTATCTCGCAGACCCCAACCAGGTAGTCGACAATTACCGACATGGCTCAGACCACTGATCAATGACTTCATGGATTTCTGCCATGTTTTGGTCTGGTCGCCCCTAACTTTCTTCCAACCTATTCCTACACTACAAAACAAAGCTCGTCGAGGCAGTCGGTGGTTATGTATACGCAACACATGTCCCAACCACCTCAACTGATGAAGTTTCATTACTTCATCTATTGATCTGACATTCTTACCTAGCACCCGATTCCTAATAACAGTGTTGTTCACCCGTGTGTCCCACGATATACGAGCAATGCTTCGAAGACACCTATGATCGAAAACTAATAACCTACGAATATCTTCTACTCTGACTGGCCATGTTTCACAGCCATAAAGTAAGACGGAGCGAACTACTGCACAGTAAACTCGTCCTTACGACTTACGTCGATTTGCCGTTCAGGATGATTGGAGATCGTGGGTAACCGAACAGTGGCTCGAGGCCAGTTGAACTGATCCCTAAAGTGTTCTGCCCATCGGTGCAGCCTCCTAGATTGAGAATGGATAATAAGACCATCCTTTTCCGAGATAGTCTCACTCACATTCGGGTTCCTAATACCGGTTTCTTTGATAAGGCGGAAAAGTTGTCTAGTGTTGCCTATCGCCTCTGCCTTTTCCATCGCTTTTGCTTTCGCCAACCACCACTGTTCACGGTCGTTACGTAGGCTTTTTATAAGTCTGCGCTTAAGCTGACTTCGTTCCTCATCATGTTCAGAGTCAGGTGGGATGAGTTTTCGGGCATCCATCAGATCGGTGGATGCTACTGATATCCACGGCTTCATTCTAACCTTATGGTCAACCTTACTTGCAGATATCACTGCTGTTTCGACAGTCTTCCTGATATCATTCCAACCTGCCTCCGGATGGGAATCGCTTAAATTGTTGCCTAACTGTCTTTCTAGTTGTTCCTGAAATATATTCTTCACCTTATTATCATTAAGTAAAACCCTAAGAGGCTTCCTTACGGTGTCTTTCCTACGTCCAGCAAGCCTCAAACAAATACGCGCTCGCACTAGGTCATGATCTGAATCTAAACATGTGCCCCAGAACGAGCGACATTCCTCTATCGAACCCCTTCATCGGTGGCTGATGGCAATGTGATCTAGTTGGGTCCAACGTTGAGACGACTTCGGGGGTCGCCAGGTCAAGAGATGTTTTTCCTTATGCCTAAAGTTAGTGTTTGCTAAGAATAGGCGGTTGTCTGAGCATACTTGCAACAGACGGTCACCATTGTCTGTTCTCTGAGCCGCGACACCATAACATCCACCGAGGTGTCTTTCATTTTCACTCAGTCTACCTACTTGAGCATTGAAGTCACCAGCCATTATTACTGTATCAGAGCGCTTAGCTTTTTGGAGGAGGTCCGAAAGCTTTCTGTAAAACTCATCTTTAACCTCGTCTGAACAGCAGTCAGTAGGGGCATAGGCAGATACGACGAAGAGGCAACGGCGAGTGTCCCTATCTTTCCAAGTCCTTACTGTCCCGTTTAGTCGGACAGCGCACAAGCGACTATCTACTGGGACCCAGTCAAGGAGAGACTGTTCAGCTCTGCGACTCAATGCTATGCCTACGCCAGCAAGACCCCGGAGAGCAGCATCAGAGCTTCCAGATACACGAAGAGTAAATCGAGCTGCTTCTTTATTTTGACAAGGTGAAATCAGATTAATAATTTTACTAGGATCTTGTATGCGCGTTTCCGAGACGCATCATACATCGATTGAGCGAGATTCTAAAGTCCTGGCTAATGATGCCTGTTGCCCTAGTTGACACAATGTCCGAACATTAAATGCTCCAACATATAGTCTAGAACGGGATTTCAAGAGACCAGGAATGACGTTTAGTGAACTCGCATCGTTTGCATTAGCGGTGCAGCCAGATAAGGGAATGTGAGTAGAGTTAGTTGTGGAGAGAAGAGAGGTATGTGTGGGTGTAGGAAGGATTTGATTTCGACCAATTTGGTCTCGTCTACTGTTACGGGTATGAGGGCGGTTGTTACTTCCCGGATGCCCACACCGTGGAAGGTTGAGCAACTTACAGTCTGAAGGTTAAGTCGTACCGCTTAGTGTGAGATAGATACAACGCAGAAATTCGTACTTAAGTACATCAGTTCAGGTTGCCATACCACGTCAGCACAGAGACGTAACTGTCTGTTCAAATCCAAGAGCGATAGCGGCAGTAGAAGTATTAGCAGTAATGGAGAAGATTAGGGAGCGGAGATATGATTCGAAAAGTGTAATTTAGTGAGATGAATTTAGAAGGAGAAAGATAGAGATTATGAGGAACTCAGAAGGTTAGAATTTGAGAGAACACAGAAATTGGATGCACCTGCGCCACTGCAAACGATTTTGAGCCATATCATTCAAGGTCTCTAAACATCGGTGACTTTCGTCTAGCGGATCCCAGCCAGATAGCCTACATCTACCAACATGACTCAGTCCACTTGTCAGTGACTTCATGGATTTCTGCCATGTTTTGGTTTGGCCGCCCCTAGCTTACTTCCAACCTACTCCTACACCACAAAACATAGCTCGTCGCGGCAGTCGGGCATATGTAACACATGTCAAAATCAAATCCTTCCTACATTGTTGAGTGTAGAGACGTTTAACTGCGGTAAGGCGTTTCTCTTGGACAAGCAGCATCTGTAACAAAGCTACCTTCTAACAACGGTAGGGAGATGTTTGAAAAGGTCGACCCTAAAAATGTCACACCTCGCCTTACTCCACGGATTACCGTCCTCGGCGGTAAGGCCTTTTAAAGAGCGAAGGTAACACGTCATAACCTTTCCAAAAAAGGCTGTATGCGAACGGCTCTAGACAGATGCCATTTGCTTTATGTGGTCACACTCCCAGATCACTAAGAACAACGCCAACCCAACTTTCTTCTCAGGTCCCTCAAGAAATAACCTTTCGCAGTGTGGGCATTTGGGAAAATACATACACCCACATACCCATAACAACACACGAGATCGACTTGTTTACGATCAAATGAAACTCGAAACCTTTGCATCGGTGGCGCGAGGGGGTGAAGGAAAGAAAATATGGTTGGTCGTGGAGATAAGAGATTTATTAAGAGGTAGAGGATGGATATCGATCGACATCGACCTTTTCAAACCTCTCCCTATGGTTGTTAGAGGGCAACTGCTTGTCCAAGGGAAACGCCTTACCGCAGTCAAACGTCTCTACACTCAGCAGTACGACTTAACCCTCAGACCTTAAGTTGCTGCTCTTCGTCTTACTATCTCACAACCGACCTGTCTGACAGAGCGAACATAACTCACATCAGCAGCGTTAAGTTTCACAATCAAAACGAAACGGCGATCACTAATGCGTTACAGGTTCGAACTGTTACAACAAAAATAACACTAGAAAAGCCCAAAACTTGGATGAGGCTGACATGAAGGGTGCTGGTTTATACATACTGATCTCTGCTGACACGAAATCACCGACACAAAATAAGTCAGGACAGACCAGTACAAAGAGTACTGACACAGACTTTGGTCGCTTTTCCAAAAGCTTTTTGCACTTTGGTGAGAAATAAATGTAATATCTACGAAAAAACTGCCAACTTATTGTTTGATTTGCATATCGCATCTATCACCGCAAAATGAAATAATGTCTAGCATTAATTAGAGATCGTAGGGTATTTCTCACATTTAACTTATGTACAACACCACTACATGTTCCCCTGCAAACGGTGGCGAGAATATCAGCGACGGATACTTGCTCGCGAATTACGATAAAAATAATGGTACATGACAGTAGACTTCTAGTGTGCTGCATGAATTTGATGACCCTGATGTGTCGAGTACATATCCTGAAAAGTATTATCGTCCTATTACCTCCGTAAATGAGAAGAAATTATACATGCAGTAGTTAGTTAGCTTCCTAGATTCCCCCTAAGCTTCTACACAGAACACCAGAATAAAATTTTCTACAACCTTATGCAAAAAGTGATCACCAAAAAGGAGCTGCACATCCTTAACAGATTCATCATATCTCTTAACCTTCAACATACTCATAAGCAAAGAAACGCAAACTTTTGATTTGCGAGCTCTTAAATATTCAATGAACAATATCCAATATCTATCTCTGGAGCTTGTTAAACCAATTGATTTCTTCGCGCTCGATTCTTGTTCTTTCGGTCAAAATTTCTTGTGTTCTTTCTTAACACACAGCCAGCAACACAAGGCTTATCTGGGCAGATCGAACAATGTTCTCTTTTTGGGTGAATCATATAAATTATTTCGAAACCAAAACTTTGAGCTCAATGTTTTTGGTTCTTATTTACTTAAAGAAGCATGTTATATTGAAGTTACAAAAAAGTACCTCTGACGCTTCAGCATTTGCTATACAATCAGAGGTTTTCACAGAACGAAATAGCGTATTCTAAAACAAACTGGGTTACAGTAAGTATTAGAAAGCGCTTGCTTACTTTTTTCCTGTTAATCATGATGGAACATAAGACGCCGACAACTGTTTTTCAACCTCTGTCTTGAGCCTCCCTTTCCAGTTCTGTCCAATTTTTTTCATTCTTCTCATGTCTTTCTATGTTTCTCAGCGTAATATATTCATTGGCCTTCTGTTTTTCCTTCGACCTTGAGGAATCGACGTGGAAGCCTGTCTTGTGACTTCCACCGCTTCTTCATGATTTCCTCCTTTACTGGAATCTGGTTCGTTCTCTCCCACAGTAGGTTGTTGCTGATTGTGTCTGGCCAACGAATCCGAAGTATTTTGCGTAGACAACTGTTAATAAGCACATGTATATTCTGGATGATGGCTTTCGTAGTACTCCAAGTTTCCACCCCATACAGTAGAATTGTCTTCACATTTGTATTGGAAATTTTGAGTTTGGTGCTGGTTGATATTTGTTTATAGTTCCAGATATTTTTCAACTGTAGAAATGCAGCCCTCGCTTTGCCAATCCGCGCCCTCACATCTGCGTCCGATCCACCTTTCTCGTCGATGATGCTGCCCAGATATGTAAAGTTGTTAACGTCCTCGAAAGCATCTCCATCAAGAGTGGTTGTGTTGCATCGGAGAATTTTGGTTTTTCCCTTATGTATGTTGAGACCTACTGCTGCAGAGGCTGGTGCTACACTGGTCGTCTTCTCTTGCATTTGTTGTTGAGTGTGCGATAGAGGAGCCAGGTCATCTGCGAAGTCCAGATCGTCCAGCTGTGTCCTAGCTGTCCATTTAATACCGTGCTTCCTTCCAGATGCTGACGCCTTCATAATCCAGTCGATGAGTAGGAGAAAGAGAAAGGGTTAGAGTAAGCAACCTTGCCTGACACCGGTCTACATCTCAAACGAGTTTGTCAGCTGTCCTTCGTGTACGATTTTGCAGTTGAATCCATCATAAGAATTCCGTATGATGTTGACTATTTTCTCAGGCACACCGTAGTGTCGAAGAAGCCTCCACAGTGTTTTCCTGTCCACACTATCGAATGCTTTCTCGTAGTCGATGAAGTTGATGTAGAGTGGTGAGTTCCATTCAATTGATTGTTCCACAATGATCCGTAATGTAGCGATTTGGTCAGTACATGATCGATCCTTACGAAATCCGGCCTGTTGATCTCGAAGTTGGGCGTATACGAAGTCCTTCATTCTGTTTAACAATACCCTGTTGAAGACTTTGCCTGGTATCGAAAGAAGAGTGATGCCTCTGTAGTTCTCACACTTGCTGAGATGGCCTTTCTTTGGTATTTTGATTTTTCTGATGGCCATATCGATCTCCTCAATTGTAGGTGCGCTAACATCGACTGGGAGGACCGTAGATGCTGCTTCAATGTTGGGTGGGTTCAGTGGAGCTGGTCGATTCAAAAGTTCACTAAAATGCTCTACCCACCTTTTTCGCTGTTGTTCAGTGTTGCTGATTACTTTGCCTTCCTTGCTTTTCACTGGTCGTCCTGGTTTACGATGGTTTCCGGTGAACTTCTTTGTTGTATCGTTTAATTGTCTCAAGTTTCCGTCTCTTGCAGCCTTTTCAGCCGTCATTGCTAGATCCTCCACACATTTTCGTTTGTCAGCTCTGATGCTCTTCTTCACCTCCCTGTTTGCTTCTGTGTATGTAGCTTGTGCAATAACTTTCTCCGCTCTTGTTCGGCTGACATTGATTGCTGTCTTCTTGTTCCTCCTTTCTTCAATATTTGCAAGAGTACCAACAGAGATCCATTCCTTGTGATGGTGCTGCTTGTGACCCAGAACTTCTTGACATGTTGAAGTGATTGCCTCCTTAATCCCTTTCCAATTGTTCTCCAATGTTGCGTCCTCTCCATTGAGTAGATCCTGCAATGCCTGAAACTTAATACTGAGGGCTATCCTGAATTCGTTGAGCTTTTCAGTGTCCCAGAAAAAGGCTGTTTTAAATTTTTTGATGTTGTATGCCCCGTTGTCCAGTGTTTCTTGAGTTTCAGTTTCATTTTAGCGACCAGCGAGTGGTGATCTGAGGCTATATCAGCTCGTCTCTTGGTTATCGCATCCTCCATGATCCTTCTGAACTTTTTATTGATACAGATATGGTCTATTTGGTTCTGAGTAGTGTGATCCGGTGAAGTCCATGTAGCTTTGTGTATGCGCTTGTGTGGGGATATTGTGCTGCCTATGACCAGTTTGTTGAGGGCACATAGGTTTGTGAATCTCCCAACGTTTTCGTTCCTTTCTCCCAGTCCATATCGTCCCATGATGTCTTCATATCCAGTTTTGTCTACGCCAACCCTGGGATTTAGGTCTCCTATTTACTTCTGTCCTGAAGCTAGTCTTAGTTGTCCAACCTGTATCCAATATGTTTCACTGATTCTAAGCACCTCCAGTTTGTATCTTTTCATTTCTGTAGCAATTTGGAATAGTCTTCCGGTTTCCCACATTGTTTGAAAATTCCATCTACCTAAAAGAATGGTTGTGAGAAGGGTCATCGATATTGTGACTTCCGAAGGAACTCGGCTTTCATCATGTTACGTCATAACTCTTCTGAATGAAGACCTGACTCCAGGAGCAGACTTAAAATAGTCACAATAATGTTTTCTGGTTAGTTTATTACGGGATGGGTTTGCCAACCCCATCCACAACCATCCTCCTTTTTCCTGGTTTGGGACCGGCAGTAGCCCAAGAGGGGCTCCAGGTCGAGTTGTACATGTACAAGTGTGAGTGTATATTTATGTCATTATTGGTTGATGCTCGGTCGCCGAATTTCGACCACCTGCATATTAAATGTAAACGTAAAAGTGCACCTGTAAGCATTTTCGATACCGAACGTTTAAGTAGGTTGACAATTATCAGTTAAATTGTTGTGACGTATAAAATATTTAAAATAATTACCGTTCAGCCAATGTTATATGTGGACTAAGAAAGGTGGGTATAGATGTGCTTCAATTACTTGTGAACGGTCACTTGCCATGAGGTGGCTAGTTAAATATCTTTCTTTTATTTGGGCTGCTCTGACTTACCCATATGTGCATCGCTTCTATTTTCAGTGTTTCTCTATGTGCTGTAAGCTCTTTCTTAAATATTTTGATCCCATCAAAATGTGTTGACATTTCAGCTCCTTTGATTTGAGGGCATCTTCCAGCTCTAACTTCCAAGGTCATGTTTCTAGTGAATCTTGTGTAAGTTGTCCTGAAAGGAATGAATTATAGTCGTCCAGGTTATGAGTGTGAAGTTTCTACTTTTGTTGCTTGACTTATGCGAGACGTATTTAACGAATACTCAAAAAACAGGCATCAGTGTCTAATCGTTAAACCATTATGTTGAGCCAGTGTCCTGATGGCAGTGAACCTATCCGTCACAGACGTTTCAATCAAATACAACTATTTATCACAGTTAGTGAGCTACACACCGCGGAAATGCCACCGTTGTATTTTCCTTCCTCAGTACACTTTAAATGTATGTCTGTATATGCACTTGATATTCTTCAGGACGACCCTTAATCCTGTGTACACGCTTTTTATCTTGTGATAGTGCAAAGTGAATAATAAGAAGCTAGTTGATAAATAAAATTATTGTGTTGACTGTTCGAACTGTTATATGGGAACCAGTGCTCTGAGTACTTTCTCTGGACATGTCTCTAACCATTGGTTTGAGGTCCGAAGGAGCTTCTAGTCAGAGATACTGATCTTCGACTTCAGACTGACTCCTACAATGGGACTTCGATTGGTCATCTTTGCTGCCACAGAGTAAAAACTGGTCGATACCCTGGTAAAATGCATAGTACTTGGAGAGCAAGAGGAACAGAAAGCAAAAATTACCAATTTAAAAGAGTGAATGTAGGTACCGTATAAGCCAATATTTGGAAACATGGAATATTCCCACCATAGACCGCTTCAAACGTTCTTGGTTTTCAACTGGCCGAGTTGATGTGTTTCGCAGTTGTAAAAATTTTTGAGCTGTTCGAGATAGCTACAGATTCACACTATCGTTCAGCCTTGGTATCATGATGGTGATAACAGTTTGCAACTAATATTGTTACACTAAAGAAGTGCGTATACATCCATACATTGCACAGATTGTGTGGTTTAATTGATCATTTGAAAACAGATGGTGTCTAATCAGGGATGGACAGTTATTTAACAGGTCTCCTCAGTATCTGCGTGTTTTTATGTTATGCCAAGTACATTAAAGCCCATTTCTGTATAGGGACAAGTGGGTAAATGGGAATATGCGCGCATGCGTAGTAATTTCGAAGTGATAGGAAACGCTTTCGGATGAACCTAGATGCCGAAATACAGGCAAACACTAAGCATCTGTTTGGGTTCACAATAAAAAGAAAACTTACAAACAAATGTGTTTGCGCTCTCGAAAATTCAGAGGCGAAGATATTATCAACATAGAAACGCCTGAGATCTTCAACACCAGCTTCACTGATCAATAAAATCAAGTAGCTAAACACTGACAGTACTGCTCATAGTGCTAACTGGTGGATTAAATAATAATCGGCCTATTCCTGACTTAGTACTGAGAAAATTAAACAACGTCAGTCGAAGACAGCCACATAAATGTGCAAATATCCGCCCCATAGTCTTGAAAGAGTGCACAGAAGCCCTCAGTTCACCGATAGGTGACCTGTTCAGTCATTCACTGGAGTCATACTAACTCCCAGCTGAATGGAAACAAGCTACTCCCTCTCCAATCTTCAAATAAAGAAATAGGAAGGACCCAGCCTGTTACTGAACAGTCTCATTACTACCAATACTATCGAAGTTAATCGAAGGGCTGGTGAACTAGTAAATGAGGAAGTGTACGAATAAGAACAAGATGCCCCATGAAGCTCAACACGGGTTTAGGAAAGACAAGTTGTACGTTATCCAACGATCTCATTGCATGGGACAGTTGGACATCCTGCCGAGACCGAAAAATACGGGTGTACATAGCCCCTCAGTAGGTAGCCTCAAGAAAATATACGGGTTATCATATCCCTCGCGGATCAGCATGTCCTCAGACCTGCTAGTTGTCATTATTGCCATCTCCTCAGATCACCAGCTTAATCTATCTCGCTTATTATTTCTGTTTCCTCTCCCTGGCTTACACTACTGTCCCTTGAGGCACTATTTGATACCAACTAATGAGCTTATTTATCCACTTATTTACTTAGTTCTGAAATTTTCTCATTAGCATTCTCCATGTTATCTCTACTTTGCAACTAAGCTATCTCCAGTCTGGTTAGGTGATAGCTGCTTGTATCCGGAAACCCTATGGTCTGAAACAAGAGCACTACCAAATACCTGGAACCATACCGAAAGAACAAGAATAGAGTGCAGAAAAATCAACTAGTTCGTGAAGAAGACATTGGATATTTGATCGTCTATGTAGCAACTGTAACGCGCATATTATGTATATCTTTTGTTGTCGGCAATGACAAGTGTTATTTATTCCTGGGTATCAAATGAGTTAGACTTAGGTGGTTAGTTGAATTTTTCATCATGATACCTGTTAGTTATAGGTCAGCCAATAGAGAAGTTATTTTCAAATGGTTATTTTTTGGGAAAACTTCTGCACAAATATGACAAATTTCAGAAGTTCTATCTTTTGAAAAATTCCAGGTACAAGTGATCTTGTCAATTTTTATTTAAGCTTACCGGATTCTGTTGTTCAAAACTTCACTTACCTTAGGTCAGCACTGAATGAAATGGGGATAAATATCGATGCGCACCTAAGTCATGACATAATCACGGAAAAACCTGGCAGTATACAACAGATTCTGTATCAGATTTATGTAATTTTAAGTGGAGTAGATGGTTCTTATAGATCTGATAACATTGACCTGTGTAATTTTGCGCGTACACAGCTGAATACTCTCCAAAATTTATCTTACAAGAATGTGAGTCGCTACATTTTAAATGACATGCCACGATAAGTTTTGGCCAATTACTCTAAATCCATACGATTTCCGGAAGATTGTTGCATTACCATGTTGTTATTATGTTCAGATTATCGGTGCCAACCAAAATCAATAAGCAGATTTATTTATTTTAATTTCAATGAATACACGATATCGCGCCACCTTATCTTTTGCCTTTGGCGATTAAACTGCCTGACACCCGACACGGTTGAACTCTAGTCACAACCTCTCACCATAACGCCAAGAATTTCCTCACGAAGCTAGTCATTAGTAAGCAAATTATGTTTGTCATCATGGGATTGAGGAGATTATTGAGTTTCATTGGAATCATGAATCGATCAGTGTCAGGCCATCAAGTGCTTCCAGGTTTCGAATGGTGATCTAACATTCAATGATTCACGATCTCAAATAGTCTCCTTAACCTTAAAATGTAATTACTCTGTTTCAGTTTTCTATATATCATAACCATCCGTGAATCTTAGTGACAGTTGTGCCATGCTCCTAATTTCTCAGCAAAAACAACCAGTTTATTTGCGATTTGTAGTAAATATCTCAAACAGCTCCTGTAAACCAATTCTCGACATTAAGATCAATTTTACTGCTAAGAGTTTTCTGTTTTTTAATCTCAATAAATGTAAATTGGATTTAAAGCTTACCAATCACTTGTGACTTTGAAATTTACAAGTTGCAGACACGTTCATGTTCCCTGAAAAATTAGTTTTAAGTCTTAAAACTGTATTCTAACTGAGGCAAAAGTGGCCTTTAAAAGAAAGGAATTTAAGCGCTGGTTGGCTGACTGTCATAGTGAAGCAAATATTTTCGTGGATACAACAAAAAAAACAAAACGTAGTTTGCAATGTTCTAACTTTTTGATTTTATTCTGCATATAACAGGTAAAAATTTTATTATTGAATAAAAGCATAAATGTTTATAAAACCCTTAGAGCTTAACCTATTTAGAATTCTAACAAACGTAATAGCTTTGGCTGAGGCGACAATATGAACAATATGCAACGAAAATTGGTGTGGCAAACTTTAAAGCAGATGAGTGCATATGGAAGAAATTAGAATATTTACAAATTTCAGAAGGGATATGTCAAAAATAGCCTAATCTCCACATATGTATAACCCTGAATACCATAATTTCAGTGTTTTGGTCCAGTATATGTACATAAGAGTGCGGCTATTAGATCACTGAACAAAAACAAAATGTTTACTTCATACTGACAGATTGTTTGCTAAAAAACAGGATATATTCGAGGAGTAGTCCATTCAATAAAGTACATAACCACCATGAATGCAATGTTAAAATATAAAAATATTTTATAAGCAGCGAGGAAAGTATACAAATTAAGTGATATTTCAAAGGTAGAAACGTTAACAAAAACTATCTCTGTAATTATTTTTTCACCACCTTTGTCGATATTATTAGTAAGAAGGATCGTATTCACAGACAATTTTGTATGCTTAACAGAATCAAACAATATTGCTCACATCAAACATTGAAAATCGTTCAGAGGTATTAGTTTTTGCCTTTCTAACTAGCTTTTTATTTCAAGTATTTTATTCATTTTTGAATTTGATCGTTATATGCCTAAACAGCAATTAAAGCAACTGATTGCGAGGGAATCGGATACTAGTTTGGCGCAAATTCTCTCACGTTATGAACGACAAAGAAAATTAAATGAGGAACAAATTAAAAAAGCCAGCTTAATGGATGCGCTTGAAAAGGACGCTCTCATTCAGAAACATCGAAATTTGAGGCTTCAAAGAAGTCGTGATTTACGTATTATGCAATCTGAGTTAATGGCCAAGTTAGAGTAAGCAATTATTACCCACGTATTGTTTTCAAACATGATACTGCTAACGATAATAACATGTCAGTTTATTTCACATTTTTATAAATTTACGGTCTAATTGTAAATACAATGGTTTTGGTTACATTGCCTACACCATTAGAAGATGATCTTCATCGGGAACCAAGTCATTTGACGAGCACCGAAAATCGAGCAAACAATGAAAAGACATTTTCTAGTTTACACTTTCTCCCTGATTCATTCTTGTTACCGTGCATAGGACCGATTTCAGGTCATTCGAAAATGACTATGGATATAACATCTTTCATCACTAACTAGGGATTCAGTATTTAAAAAGTTTAGTTTCTCTGATTCAATGGTATTCACTAGATTGCCTAAAATTATTATTGTTTTACTGACTTCCTATCACAGTAATACAGTTTCAAATTAACTACTTCAGTAGACCAAAGCTCGACGTATCTCTCGACTGAACTACTAAGGTATTAGCTTAAGCGATGCAAGGAAATACTGTAAGCGTGTGGCATTGGCCATTTAAATCCAATACTGATAAATTGAAATGATAAATATTATGCACTGATGAAGGTGAGTAGGTAACTTTGTTTAGTTTCTGATAGAAAAGTGCTATAAGATGTGCTATACTCTTCCAGATGTCATTTGGAAATATACTGAGAATCATTTTGAAAAAGTTTGCGAAAATTTAATGTTATCAACTTTAAGCCATAATAGCTACCTTCATTGTCTGTGTACTAATAGTTGCAGAAACATTAGTAAAAGTCCTTAAATTGTACACGCAGTTATTTTCTTCCGTATATTACACACCTCTCGTTGCAAACCCTGCATTGTGGTTAAAGAATCATTGCTTAAGGCTTTAGGTTAGAAATGCCAGGTAACTGAAAGTTGTTTTGCTCTATCTCCGCAATTATGAACCTCAGGATATCTCATATATTAAAATGATGATATATATATATATATATATATATATATATATATATCTGTCAATCTATCAAAAAGGTCACCCTTCTTCCAAAACTGTATCAATGATAACCTGTGCATGAAATTCGAATTTATAGTATATTTTTTCTTAACCTGTTATAGATAAAGATCATACAATAGTTACGTGATGGTTAAAAAAATGTGCTTTTAACGTTATAAGTCACCAATGTGGCTCGTTACAGTCACAAAAAGTTGGTATATCATACTTTTAAACCATCATACTCTGTGAGCAGAGATTATTAATACTATTCAACTATTGAAACCGAAGTAGATTAAGTGACATCGTACCTTCTACCTGGAGATTGGAGGGCATATACTTTAAATAAACTTTAATGTGTCGGCTGGCATTTCTTAAAAGACATCAAATCATTGTTTAATAAATGACTACTGCAACACCGTAATTCATTTGTTAATTTTGAGTAACAAAACTTCAATGTTCAATAATTTCCAGAAAAAACTTACTTATTTCTCGTTTACAAACTTTTTATGCTCAACTTTTAAGGTTTATCTTCAGTACTTACATAATATTACTAATTTTATCAACTCATCTATAGAGCATCTATCATCAATTTGCCAAAGTCTGACCGGAAGAAACTAACAACTAAAAGCATGGATACGCAACAATCTATGCAAATACATACAGTAATGCCTTTGTGGTTATTTTCATTATTTTGCATGTTGCATCAATAAATGTTTTTTATGTGTTAACCAAAAATTTAAATGTCATTTTCATTTAAAATCAATGGAGCCTTAGCTCATGTTGTATAGTAGTAGTTGGTCAGGAGTAGTCATATTAAAATGTCGTAATCATCTAACACTTTTCCCGATTGCAACAAAATTGTAAACAGCCATTCAGTCATACAACACCGTAAAACCTGACATAAGGTGCGCCAGTCCAAGTTTCTTCTATAGGAGGATTAATGAATCGAACAGAGTGTGATTAGTCACTCTAATGCAATCAATTATTCTTAATCTGCTCTCCAATATTTACGGAACAAAAATTTTACACTTTATTATATTATGGAGATTGCTGGTCAGTTACTTGGTAAATTACAGCACTGTTTGATTTTGACCAAATAATTATGATCCTACTAAGAGTAAAACGCTATTCCGACTGTTATACCTAAAAGTTCCAACTAGTATAAGCAAGATCTTGTGGTGGTGTTTCGTTCCCTGAGCTGCATGTTTTGGTTGTGGAGCTTTCATTGTTATTCTGAACAACATCATCAGCACGAACTTCAGATAGAAATAAGATCTTAGTTAATTTAGGTGTCTGGTGAATAAACAGTAGAAATTAATCTTTTAGGTACCATACTTCGCTCAAATGAAATTACTGAACACTCAGTCTGTCAGCTACAAAGTAGAACTTCGTACGTACGTATGTTAGTTCTATTTGCCATACCACATTTATACTGAACATCTGAGACAGATTTATTCATAAGTCATTTTAAGTAATATTTATTAGTCCAAAAAAATGCATCATTATTTAATCTATGATAATTATTATATATTTCCGGGTTTTCCAACATTATCTTACTGTGTTCACAGAATAATTTAAAAGAATTGGATGAATTCGACTCACGTAAAGAAAACTGCGAACTGTACAATAGCAATGTTTCAAGAACAAGAGATAAGGCTGGCGAACAGTTCAATCTGAATCTAACATTGAACACCTCAACAGATGAATCGAATAAAACAGCAATGAGCTATATGAAACAAATTCATAAAAAGGTTCACGAAGAAAAGAAAGCAATATCTGAGCGTCAAAAACGAAGAAGGCGAGTTATTATGGATATATTGGAAGCTAATCATATTCGACAAGTAAGTAGGTCTCTTTTAAAATAATTATGACAGAAATGAACATTAGAAGCGAAGGTCTTGGTCTTTAGATAAAATACATTTTTTAGTACCTAATGTAAACTACAATTGCTAAACCGAGAACACAAGGTTTTGTTTGGCAACCTAAACGTTTGAAAATTGGATTTCTGATCTAGGTTGATAGATGGTAGTTTAGGCTAAACGATCTCTTAAGAGTGTGATTGATTGTATAGAGGTCAAAATTGGTTGGGAAGAACATTCATGTTGAAAGAGAAAATTGTTCACGATGTTGACATTAAAAGTCCTCAATATTTTTTGGTGGGAATGTTGATACTTTGGATGTATGAACTTTTCTTTTTCAACAACAATACTATTTTACGAATACAACAGATACTGCATCTTATTAAGATACGTCTTCTGAGAGGATGACTTTGTCAGGATTCATTTTAATGAGCAAAAATTACTGAAGTATTCTAAAAGTTACTTTTTGGAGGTTGTTATCATTCATCGTTTATCCTCATTACGGCCCAAAAATGAATTGTGAATCTACTGATACAAGAAAATAATGAAAAGTTGTCTATCTTACATAGATTTGAAGTTGACTTGAATGATTTCTGGTAAATCGGATAACAATTGAAATTGTTTTCAATTATATTAGTTTTTCACAAAATTACTAATTAAGCCAGAATAACTAATGACTTGATGAATAAATATATTCTCAATATCTCCATGCTGAAAAGTATAATACCAGTCATCGTGCCTAAACTTCTTTCAAAACCATGCCTATTTGCGATTAATTAATCCTAGGAAGAAATTAGATCAGAGCAATTGATGCAACGGTTGTCACGTCAATCTCACTTGGAAAGTCGTATTTCTGTGCAATTAGAACAAATTAAGCAAGAGAAATCAATAATTTTCGAAAATCGCCTTGAACGCGAAAAGCAATATGAAGCCAGAAGAGAATTAGAGTTCCAGTTAGCAATGGACCGTGAAAGAGTGAGTTTAATTACAAGATCATATTGTGTAGGAGTAAACTAAGTATTCACTAAAATGTTTTCTTTCCATTTCGTTTCAATAATTGACACTTATTATATGATAAGTAATTTTGTGAAGGTTTTCTATACTTTATGAATAATAAACATTACAAACCAAGTAGAACTAGCGAACCTTTCAAACGAAAGAGTAATGAACAAGTATTTTGTTTCAATTTGAGGCTAATCAACACTAGGTACTTACGATCTTAGCCAGTAGGAGGAAGTCTTACACTTATGATGCGCTAATTAGTTGGTAAACCTTATCGCCACTTAAGACCAGTCTATACAATATTAGGTTACTACTCAGATTGTCTATTAGTGTCTTACAGGTTGTTAATAGTTACCTTAGTACTATTGTCTCTAACTAGGATACCAGATATCGTGGGTATGCATATTACAATGGCATTATCTTCATCAAAGTTAGATAATCACTTTGATGTGTCATATCAAACAGCACGAATCCTATACCAGGCTTCCTCACAAATTCCTTCAAATTATTTGATATCGAAAAAATGAATTCAGTTTTCATTAGTCAATGTATTATTACATGAATAGAGACAACCGTTTAAAAATTCTCTTAATACTAAATTGGTTCTTAGTATTCGCAAACTGAAAGATCAATTAAAAGAGAAGAATCAACAAAAATAGTGAACAGTCATGAAGCATGACGAAAAAAAACATCAGTAATACCGAACAGATAAAGAAGGAAAAATGAAAACGGATTGTTGTTCATGAAATAAAATGTTTATCCCTAACACTAAGCAAAAAATAAAACCAATAATACTACTCTGAATAATTGTTCTACAGCGAGGTCTTGTTTGGAGGAGACATTACAGTTTCTTTTATGACTAAACTGGCTACCGGAGACCATATGAATTTCGGTAGTAAATGATAACTCTAAATCAAGACAAAAATACAGATCTTTTTGATGAGTTTCCTAGAAGTATTTTAGTTAAATTCTACTGAAATCAACACCAATACTGGTTACCTCGTTAAGATAATGTGAAATTATGGATACGAGAATCGCCATTTTAATGCTTACTTAATCCATTGATGCGTGCTAAGAGATGAGTAGGTGGTATCTAGAGGTAAAACAAAAATGCTTGTCTCAATCACCTCAGTTATATTGTAGGCGTTGTCATAAAAATCCTACAGTCCTCCTTCAGTTGGACAGTAAATTATTCAGTCAATAATTTGTACATGGAAAGATGCGGAAAGCATTTTCACTAAATAAACGAAACAGTGTTTATTATTCAGACTAAAACTTAATAGAATATATCTATGTAGAACTGTCCCATTAATAAGACATGATATTGAAAAGTGGATAGACATGTCGCCAAAAACCCATCATCGATATTTTTGTTTAAATAGACTAATTTCGTGTTTGTTGATTTTAATTTTTTTTTTATCACAGGAAATGTTGCTTCAACAAAAAGAGGAAGAAAAAGAGAAACTTACAGTATTAAAACAATTTTGGGCTGAGCAAGCGTCTAAACGTAGACAAGCTTCCTATAGGCGTCATTATGAATTTATTCAAAACGAAATCATACCATTATTACTACAGTTTGTTATGAATGTTGCGGATTATCGGATATTCACAAAGAAGTAAGTTCAAACGGAGTAGACGATGCATGACCACTAAATACTATACAGTCAATAAGTCTTTAAAAAAAACCTTTGTAATCTTCTTTATATACTGAATGCATGAAAACAAGTTGTTTTAAGCAAGTAAGTTAAAATCTCAAACTTGTATTTCATGCCAAAATTTACAGATGAACTATAATAATAATCCTCTCGACTAAAGTTCTTGAGATACCGGAAACCAGTGATTTTTGACTTTAGGGAAAATACCTTCAAAAATGACTATAATGCAAACAGAATTATGTTCTGTTTACACTTTTTTCTTTGTATGCAGTAAACGTTCTCAGCGATAGCCAACTTGCATCATTTTTGAGGTGTTTTTTTGCCAATCATAGGATAATTATGCCGTTTAGTAATCCTCTATTTTTCCATCTATGATTGTGAAACGCAGCCTTTAGAAACACAGAATATTGGTGGGTTATTACTATTTGAAAACTGCTACCTCCAAAGTACCGCTCGCAGATCATAGAACGGTTGGAAGAGCAATGCTGACGTTAGGCCTAAAGTATTAAGTGAATCTTCGTCGACTGACATGGGTGTGATGTGTTTCATACGCCCAGTCACCGCCTACCTCGATAGGTGACGTTTTCTGACGCTGAAGTAAGTTGGAATAAAGCTAGTGGCACTCAAGCCGAAATGTAGCATTAGGCCATAAAATCAATGATTATTAAGTCATGTAGCTCCATCCAGAATACCTGGTTATAAGTTGAGTGACGACACCAATGAGAGGTTGAAAAGAATGGATGACACAATGTAGAATCAGTCACAATGGTCCATATGCATTCCTACTTTATGTTACTCTGCATCTTCAATTCCATTATTCAATCCAAGCCTGTTTATTCCATCTTTTCGAAAAAAATTTCCCAGTATTTAGTCCTTCTCATTATCGTTGGCAGTACACTGTTTAAATTCCGCTGATCTTCCTCTTACCAACTTCAGCCGGTCGTGCTAATATGGTATAATAACTTGAGCTGAACCCTGTTTTAGTCAGGCTTCTTGATGGATTGTAAGTGACCGAATGAATTATATATATATATTAAAATGTTTATTTTTTAGGTTAATTCCATTTAGACTTTTCCGTCAATGGAAAATTGAATTTTTAAAGGGTATATTAGTCAACGACACATCAACGGAAAATCAAGTCGAAGATCCTGTTGAAGAAGAAATGTCGAATGTGGCTGACCAGCTTAACTTAAATAAGCATCAAATCATTGAAGATCAACAAGAATTACTAGATGAATGTGATTTGGATGAATATCAAGTAAATCAGTAAATTTTTAATGATCATTCCACACTTTTTGTCTAAATGTATTTTTTCTCCTAACCTTGTAAATGCTTTTGATGAATTTCTCAATGAACTTTTCGTGATGAATTGAAATCAGCTAACAAGTTGTTGAAAGCCAGATGGCAACAAATGTCCATTTTGTTATGGCACAAGATTCTTCACTAGTGCTCACCCATAGTGCAATACGGGCTCGAACTCGCGACCGCATAACTTATGGTAGGTAAAATACTTCCTGACTAGTTTGTTAAAATATGGTAATCCGAATTTCCAACTTCAGTCAGTTTGTGGTATGGTCCGAAAACGCTGAACTCGTCTGGCCATAAATGTGGGAATCCATTTGAATTTTTTGTACACAACTGATTAGTCCTTAGGAAGAATGAGAGAGAATATTCAGCGTTTCCTAGTTTTCATCGCTTCTCTAGTTGATATCGGTTTGTGGAAAAAAACCGCCTTCAAAGAAAACTAGTCTTAACAAACCAGCCAACTGCACAATTTTCAAATTTTTATCAAAATTGGAAAGATAATTTTTAAAATCTCTGTGTCCTCGTAAAAGCGCTACACAAAACTGCACTGTTATTTTAGGCAAACCGTTGTTGCTTTTAAAAAAGTTTACCGTAATATTAAAATTTGCGCTGATTGCTTAGCTGAAAATTTATCATACACTTTTCAAATCAGTTTCGTAAAAGGAGAAAAATAATACTTAAGGTAACTTAAACTCATTGAGCAACAGTCCCAAAACCCCTGCTAAAATTTTACAAACCGTAATAACCACAATATTTAGTAATATAACCACACACTCCGTGGTCAAGAGTCACATCTTAATAAGTATGAAAACGGCTCCAAACTTTTCGTATTTACAAGTTGCTAAGAACCTTGATGTCTTCTCTCTGTTTAAACTCGTGAAGGAAACAAGTACTGGAAATTCCTGAAATAACTTTATGCAAACTAAGTAGTTATCAGATTAGTTATAGAAACTGAGTGTTAAATCCTAAACAAAATGGCTACGTTTACTATTTCAATTTCCTCAATTGCATTGGTTAGATTTATTGTCTGAGACATTTCTTAACTTAGTGAAAATTCCATCCAAAGCCATCCATCAAAATTAATTGTGACTTGCAAACATCTGCCAGTCAATTCAGCAACTTAACATTTAGCTATAAATTGGATAAGAAGTATCAGTTTCTTACGAGCACTGCTTTCACATTGGCGAAAAGTTTTAGATTTGTGTTGTTGATAAAATCTAATTATACACAGAAATTGTTAATTGTCCATTGCGTGTTTTGGATAGAATAAATCCATTCCTTTGGATAAATATTTCATGATGAATTCCAAACTTACTTAAAAATGATTAAGCTCAAGATCCTGAAATCATTAACGGTACTTGTTAGGAGGCTGTAATACAGCATGGTCATTGCTATTACCGATGGTGTTAGTTTTATGATAAGGTATATTTTTCTGATAGTTTCTTTAATTAAGTAAAGTATATTCAAAGTAAAAACAACTGTTATTTTATCAAATCAAGTAAAAATACATATTGATGTACAACTTGCCGGTGGAAAACCATTTACAGAGGCAATCAATATATACCCAAGTTCTACCTAATATAATGACATATCTATAAACTTTATTTAACTGAAATGCTAAGTAGACAGATGCTCGTAGTTTTAAGTTTACAGCTTAAAAAATTCTTGTCTTTTTTTTCCTCAAAATACACTCATATAAGTGCACATATTATATTGTAGAATCTTACTGGTGATTGGGATCTAGCCAAAATCGGTACACTTTCTATGAAGTCACTGCCCGATGAATTGATTCCACACATACAAGGTAAACAAGTTGAATGGATCGATTTCAAAAATGAATCGAAAACAAACGAATTCAAATTACCAAATGATATCAGTTTGATAAAAACCAATCCAGTCTTAGAATGGATACTTAAACGTCTGTATCAAATTAATTTTCCACCAACCGTAAGTAGATGAGTGTACATTGATAAAATTATTCATTTAATAAAGTGATTTGTGAAAATATTTGCTGTATCGAATGTTGGTTTCCCTCAAGAGTCTCGATCCAGTTGCATAGGCACTAAGAACCAGCGAGAGTTAAACAACAGTTGGGATACAAAACATTTCGTAAACTAATTAAGCATAAAGTAAGCCATCGCATATTGGTGCTCATTACTTGACCATTCACACGAGAAGATAAAGAAGAACATTAATGTTGATCACTATTTCCGATATCATACACCTGTAGTGTGAGCTACTTATAAGTAGTATATGACGTGAGTGTCAACGTAATGTCTGGCAGCATAATATGGGGGAAGATGAAGAAAGGAAGAGTTAGAAAACAATGGAATTTGTATGGAACGCATGAACAGTGACATTGGATTGATGTTTTGCAACAGGAACAGTCGAGTTCGATAGGATGAACTGATATTTTGCAAATGAACAATTTACGATATGGTTTTCCGATTTTACTGAGTAACTCTGTAATTTTCCTTAAATACAATTCGGTTGCCCCACCTGTGTTCTGGTTCACTACACACCTACTTCTAAAAGTGTAATTCGTCAAAAAACTAACAGGAAAAATCCCATGTAGGATATTCAATAACATTTTCAACTTCTCTTTAAGAAGTTAATGATGATTACTAGCCTAGTTACATCATCATTCTACCAGTATTTACTAAACTACTTGACCCTTGTTGCTTAATTTTCGAATAAAGTAGGCAGTGATTGTCACGAAGTCAAATAATATAATAATTATAATATCGAAGGAATGAGCTTGCCAAACATTCCATCTATCATCAATACATAACAGGTAATAATTAAAATTGCAATAAACCTGTCTCAATAGGTTTTATGTTCTTTAGAAATCGTTTGACTGTCTAATTCTCAGCAGTTCAGATAAGAAATATACCAAGATAAACAAACACTTTTCAGTATCCAATTATTAAGTTTTATATTCATGTACAATCTAACATTATTTGCAACTCAGTAACAAAGAACAGGATCATAAGCTGTGTTTTGAATAACTTTTTGTTTAGAGTCTTTCTTATAAATGCTGGGAATCTCGGACAGAAATTTGGCTATTCTGTTTACATTTTCCTTTTAAACTATCCTTTGATGAAATGAGAAACAAATATATTGGAATTCAAGCACCTTTTAAGTACAATGGATGCAAAGATACTTGTAGCGCAGGTGAACTGATTGATAGAAAACTTGAATGCTTTGAATATGGGTGACAAATATTGGTTGTTAAAAATATTATAGAAAATCTGTTTTAAATAGTTTCACTTTCAATGTAGTATTTTCAGATCTCTGTTATAAAAGTCACTAAAGAATTTCTTTAAAAATGTATTCGTTTCAATAAAAATCATTTTGTATGATTCTCTATTTTTTTTCTCTTCACTACAGATTGAAACAAGTAAATCCGATCTACCAGAATTTCCAATCAAAATTGCACTTCTTGGCAAACCTTTAAGTGGCAAAACCACCATAATAAATGAATTAGAAAAAAGTAATTATCTTTTTTTCTCCCTCTCAATTAAGATTATCATGAATCAGTATTCGAATTTATAATCAAACAACTCGCCTTGAAATAATCTGATCAAATATTTCTTATCCGACATAGCAATCAGTGGGTTAGTTTCTCTCGTGAAAATAAATTCTAGTTGATAATATTCACTAAAATATCGGATTCAAGTACTCATTAATTTGTAGTACAGTATCGAAAATTTACCCACAACGCAATAGTATCTTTATCATTAAACATCTGTTTGGCTTTATAAAATAATCAAATTGGCTATCATTCAGTTAAATGCACTGATAATGAACCAGGGAGATGGTAGCAAAATTAGGAGTGGTTTTTAAAATTTTCATAGAGTTCCTTTGTGGTCAATTCAAAAGATGTAGAGTGTTATGGTCTACTTGATCGAATTGAAGGAGTGAAAGTGTGAAAATTATTAATATTCTCAAAGCTTACTTACTTACGCCTGTTACCCCCAATAGAGCATAGGCCGCCCACCAGTTTTCGCCAACCAACTCTGTCCTGGGCTTCCCTTTCCAGTTCTGTCCAATTTTTGTGCATCCCTCTCATATCTTTCTCTATTTCTCGGCATGATGTGTTCCTTGGCCTTCCTCTTTTCCTTTGACCTTGAGGGTTCCAAGTGAGGGCTTGTCTTGTGACACAGTTTGGTGCTTTTCGTTGTGTATATCCTATCCACTTCCACTGCTTCTTCCTGATTCCCTCCTCCACTGGAATCTGATTTGTCCTCTCCCATAGTACGTTGTTGCCGATGGTGTCTTGCCAACGAATCCGAAGTATTTTGCGTAAACAACCAGAAGAAATAATTCTCAGAGCTAGACTAGTCAATTTCTACTAGTCTAAGGAAAATCTCTATTCCTTTTTTAGGTTACAGCTGAAACTGGAAGGTATCAAGAACTGGAAAACGAATTTCATTCTATTTCGGAATTCATCAGTTTGACATGAGTTTAGTCCTTTTTGTTGTCGGTGTTCTGATCATTGAGACATGTATCCAGGACACTAAAACATTTGACTAGTCTGTGTCAGCATTAGAATCCCGTGCATGTTCGCTTCAATATTTTCTATGGTTCTGTCTGGATTGTCTGAATAGCACTAAATATGGGTCTCGACTATCAAACTACGTTTAAATGTGAACCATAAAAGTGACCACTTTGAAACAGGTCTTTATATTTTTCTTACTATATTGACTGAATCTAACAGAATATGAGAGAACGCAAAGAATGGATGCACCTGTGCCATTGCAAACGGTTTCGAGCCACGTGATCCAAGGTCTTTAACCATCGATTACTATCATGTCGCGGGCCCCAACCAGGTAGTCGACACCTGCCGACATGGCTCAGTCCACTTGCCAGTGACTTAATGGATTTGTGCCATGTTTTGGTTTGGTCGCCCACAGCATTCTTCTAACCTACCTCTACACCACAAAACATTGCTCGTCGAGGCAGTCGGTGGCTGGGCATTCGTAACATGTCCCAACCACCTCAACTGATGAATTTTCAATACTTCATCTATTGGCCTGCCACTCTTACCCAGGACCCGTTTCCTAAAAACAGCACTGCTTACTCGATTGTCCCATGATACATAAGCAATGCTTCAGAGACACCTGTGATCGAAAACCAGTAACCTACGAACATCTACTCTCAGTGGCCATGCTTCACAGCCATAAAATAAGACGGAGCGAATCACTAAACAGTACACTAGCCCTCTGGCTATCAGATAGATAGTCCACTCCACCGTAAATGACGCAAGTTAGCAAAAGCCAATAGAGCTTTCTATATCCGCGCTCGTCACACCAGGCCATCAACACTGATGAGACTCCCCAGATAAGTGAAGCGGTCAGCAAGCTCAACTGTCCCACTCCTTATCGCTACTTCAGGAGTCGATGCAACCTAATCATGAAGCGATATTTTGAGTTTCGAGGGGGAAAACCGCATCCGAACATGTTTGCATTGTTGCTTAGGGTATTCAGAAGACCCTGCATTTTGTTAACGTCTTCACCGAATAGGACTATGTCATCAGCATATTCTGAGTCAGCAAGCGTGTCTCCTGGTAGAAAGTTCACTCTTGAAAAGTCAGACGATGATAATGAGAACTCTAAAAAGCATATCTACGACAAAATTAAACAAGAATGAAGTGGGTGGACAGCCCTGACGGACATTACTAGAAGTAATTAATTTCAGTGACAGTTCGCTATAAACACTGACTCGACCAGTAGTGTTCGAGTAGAGAGCCTGTAAAACGTTATATACTTCTCTGGTTCACCTAAAATGATCGACTGCCAAAGAACCTCACGACTGACTGAGACAACTGCCTCTTTGAGGTCGAGATATACTACTATTTTGGGATGCCCAAATGTGTGTCGATGTTCTAGGACCTGTTATAGTATGAAAGTGTGGTCTATACAGCCACGTTCAGGTCTGAAAACAGCCTGGTTTATCTGATCTGCTCTTTACGAGCTCTAGTTATCGAGACCAACAATTTAGACACAGACACTATATTAGTTAGACTGATTCCCCTGTGACTGTTACAAGAGGACTTTTATCCTTTCTTATAAATTAAAACAATCACCGGTTGAGATCAATCACTTGGGATTACTCCCAATTCCCAGATTCTTTATAAGACCTCAGTCAGTCTAGCTGCTGAAGCTGGACCACCATCCTTAAAAATCTCAGGAGTCAGTCTATTAGGACCCGCAGCTCTCCGTCGCCTCCGATTTTCTATAGCTTTCTCAACTTCATAAAGAGTCTGACGACTTACGTGGATTTGCCATTCAGATTGACTGGAGATCGAGATCACTTAGTCTCGGATTCCTAATACCGATTTCCTTGATAAAGCGGAAAAGATGTCTACTGTTACATATCGCGGCTGCCTTTTCTATCTCTCTCGCTTTCACTACCCAACAGTGTTCGCGATCATTGCGTATACTTTATCGAAGTACACCTAATCTGACTCCGATCCTCATTGCACTGAGAGCCACACGGGATGAGTTCTCGAGCATCCAACAGTTCGGTAGATGCTATTGAGATCCATGGCTTTCTCCTAGCCATTTGGTTTACCTTACTAGCAGATATCACTGCTGTTTCCACAGCCTTCTTGATGTCATTCCAACCTGCCTCCGGATGGGAATCACTTACTACATGGTCGCCAAACTGTTTTTCTAATTTCTCCTGAAATATATTCTTAGCGGTGTCTTTCCTTCGTTGCAAACAAATACGCGCTCGCACTAGGGCATGATCTGAATCTAGACATGTGCCCCAGAACGAGCGACAGTCTTCTATCGAACCCCTCCATCGGTGGCTGATGGCAATGTGATCTTGTCGGGTCCAGCGTTGAGACGACTTAGGTTACCAGGTCGAAAGATACTTTTAATTATGCCTAAAGTTAATGCTTGCTAGAAATAGGCCGTTATCTGAGCACAGTTGCAACAGACGGTCGCCATTGTCTGTTCTCTGAGCCGCAAAACCATAAGATCCACCCATGTGTCTTTCCTCTTAACTTAGTCTACCTACTTGAGCATCAAATTCACCCGCCAATATTACTATATCAGAGCGGTGCGTAAACCTAGTTGGTTCCTGATTTGGACAAGGTGAGATCAAATTAATGCTTTTACTCAGATCCTTTTTGCGCGTTTTGGAGACGCAAGATTTATCGATGACAAGGGATTTCAGAGTCTTATCTAATGAAGTTTATTGCCTTACTTGATACAGAGTTCGAACATTAAAAGCTGTAATATGTAGTTCAGAGTGGGGTTTCAGGAGACCAGGAATAACGTTTCGTGAGCTCGAAACGTTTGTATCAGCGGCCCCAGGTGACAAAGGAACGAAAGAAGGGTTGTTCATGGATATAAGAGTTATTAGAAGGTGTATAAAAGATTTGATTGTGACCAATTTGGTCTCATGTGTTTTAAGGGTATGAGGGCGGTTGTCACTCCCTTGGTTCCTACACCGTGGAAGGTCTCTGGTTGTCAGAAGGGGCACAGGACACGTGACTTCCGAAGGAACTCGGCTTTCATCATGAGAAGTCATAAGTAATTCTTCTGAATGAAGACCTCACTCCCAGAGCAGATTTAAAATGGTCTGAATTACTTTTCCATGTTTTATATTTAATACAGCCGCAGTTATTTTAAGATGAAGATATGTATGGACATTTTCGTTCGCCCTCACCCTGTAATTAAATCTTGAACTGATATACTTATCACTTATAGATAATCGATGTGTTGGAATCAATCCATTCAAACTTATAGAAGAAGCTTTACAAGCTTATAAAAATAAAGAAGCTGAAGAAGGTTCTAATGCAGCCAATGAGCAAACTAAATCAGATGAAACAGAAACTTCTTCGACAATCACAGTAGGTTAATTTATCTATAATCTTGTGCAATAACTTTGTTTAAAGTAAATTACAGTTACAAATAAGAATTTTATTGTCAAGCAAGATTTATTCGACTCTCGTTTAGCTATTCTTCATTATTTCTCTCGCTACATATACTCTTACCGTTATTATCTTAGTGCGAATTTAATATGGTTCGAAGAAATTAGTTTAAATCATCGCCAATTTGAGTACATTTTAACACTTATTGATCATTGTTAAATTTTTATAATATGATTCAAAAATATAGAACGAAATAACTAAAGATTGCTAATTTTATAAATTAGTATCTAACAGCAACAAAAAATTCTAAGATAGTCCTAAGCAGTACACAAATTTAACCCTTTCTTTCCTAACTTAAAATTGCCCTTAAATCTCTATTTGATGATACTACGAGCTTGATATTTTTTGAGTAATTTTCTACTAATTTAAAAACAATCTAAAAGAATATCTAATATTTCAGCTATCAGCTAAAGCAAAACTCGGGGAAATTTTGTGGAACGAATTGAAAGTCGGAAAGGAAATCTCCGATGAACTTTTAGTTGACTTAGTATATGAAAAAGTCAAGTAAGTCAATTAATTGTGATCATTTTCTTGACTAATTTTACATCATCTAGTTGAATTTTTGTTATAACGAATACTGAGTTGACATTGAAACAATGAACGCAGTAAATGTTTACGGAATAAGCAAAAATTCTAGATAAATAAGCATACCATAGTTATTAGTGAGATTTTTTACGAACTTTTACGATTCACCACAATATTGAAGTTTTAAATAACGACTGAGTACTGTTAAATTCTAGACAGTAAATCAATGTGAACTAAGAAATTCTAAAAGTTCTAGCAGTTCAGTCATTTCATGCTTCTGAATAAATTTTGTTTCCTGCGTCAAGCATACTTTATTTAAATAGCTCTCACCAAGTCGTTTCATTGGCTGAAGAACCATTTAAAACAAGGAAATAGAGACAATTTGTCTAGTCCTAATTTGTGGCTCCTTAACAGTGCATACCAGAGATCTCATGCGCGTCGGAGTGACGACGATTAGTTCTTGCTGTATTAATGCCCCATTTAAACCACTGACTCAAAATTCAGTGGGCTAGACTTCCAAGTTTATTCAACTTATAACATAGTTTGGCAATCATCTAACCCCCTACTTACCCTTTTTCCAAACTGGGTAAACTCTATGGGTAACAGCTTCTCACTACAGTTGAAAGGATTGTTCTCGATGCTAGTCACTTGTGAATATGAGTTGTATCAGGTTAGGAAGCTTGTGACATAGTTTTCCATCAACTTATTCTATTTTCACTATTATGGATCAAATTACATTTGAATTTTTTTATCATTGTATTGTAGAGACGCTTTGATATACTTGATTTTTCTGTTAGTTGTTAACACTTTTGCCTAGAAACTGGATACGCACCTCCACTCAGTTAATGGTTATAACTGTAGATACATCATCACATATATTGTTTTTTGGACTGGCGTCAGAATATCATGCTATTTGTATCCGTGTATGTGCAAACGCTTTATCCTCTCACGTTATCTTTAATGTTGCTTTGATAACGTTTAGGTTGAAATAATAATCATAACTGCAAAATGTCTAGGCTTTGTGGAAGTGAATCGTAAACAATATCCAGTTTATGAATCAGCGTCCGTTTTTCGGAATGTATTTAGTGATTTTGTAAACTGTGGTATGAAACCAGGTTTATTGGTTGTGAATCGTGGACTGTGGACACAAGGGATCACATACATGATCCATTACAAATTTATAGTTGTGTACCGTTGTGGTGCGCGCTACTTATAAGTAGTATATGACGCCAGTGTAAACGTAATGTCTGGCAGTAGAAGATGGGGGAAGATCAAGAAAGGAAGAGTGGGAACACAATGGAATTTGTATGAAACGCATGAATAGTGAACTGTCAGACAATGGATTGATGATGGATTGAAGATTTGCAAATTAACGGTTACGATATGGTTTTCCTATTTGACTGAGTAACTCTGTAATTTTCGTTAAATAAAATTTGGTTGCCCTCATCTGTGTTCTCCTTCACTACACCGTTAATAAATTTAAAAATAGGACTAACTGCCAATAATAACAGAAAACCTTTTAAACAGTTGCAAAACTTTCTGAATAAGTTTATATGTTGTTATAAGTGTAGATCTCTCCTACATAAATACTTTGGATTGGGCAGATATGCAAAACGTTTGAGAATGTTACGACTTTCAATGGTTATAAATTGTGTTAAATTGTATCTAAAGTTATTTTTGACCAGAGAATTCAGTCACAAAATTAAACAATCTATGAAGTTAATTCTAGTAAACATGTTTTCTACAGAAACTTATCTACGTGTGGAATAAAACATAAGCCTTATAAAACTCGTCCATCACTCCATGACCCTGGAAGAATCCCGTAGACCCATGTACTGATGTCCGATAAGCTAGCATGCATTGAGGAAGCACCTCATCCCACAACTTGGATGACGATCTGCTGATGAACGATTGTAAACTAGCTTTAATGGTTATATTTGTCCTTTCGACTAGGCCGTTACCCTCTGGGTGATATGCGGTAGTATGCGTCTTTCATATTGCTAATAACTTGCATATTTCGGCAATAAGATGACTTTCAAAGGCCGGGCCTTAGTTGGAGTGGAGTGAGAGTGGGGCACCATAACGGTTAATTCAATGATCAATGAAAGCCCTATGAGACAGTTAGGGCGTCTTGCTGTGGAATTGGTACTGCTTCGCACCATTTAGTGAAATAATCTACCATAACTAATATGTAGCGATTTCCTTTTTTTGTCGTCGTCAATGGTCCCATAATATCGATTCCAACTCGCTGGTGCGGTCCAGTCGTTCCCATAGGCATTAACGGTGCACGTGGTGTTTGGGCGATTTTATGCGGCAACACGTGTTACACTTTTTGCAGAATTCAGTTACATCTTCGGTCACAAAAAGCGCCGACGAACAGCATATTCAGTTCTTCGTTCTCCTGTGTGACTGAGTTCGCTATGAACTTGCTCCACAATGCTCTGGCTCTTTACTTGCGGTACTATCAGCAGGGGTTGCCTGGACTCATTAATTAGGAATAGCGTGTCACCATATAATTTTAAGTTGCTCCATTTGTTACAAATACGACGCGTAGAAAGGGATTGGTCTCTTAACTCCCTCATGGACGGCTTATTGTTCCCATGTAATTGTCTTCGATAATCTGTAAATCCGGATCTGCTGCTTGCAGCGAGGACCAGTCTGTCTCTATTGCCGTACTCAACGGTATCTGTGGACAGAGGCACGCGAGAGAGAGCATCTGCATTGGTGTCTATTCCCCGGACGGTACTCGCATGTGAAGTCAAATTGTTGCAACCGTTCCTGCCAGAGTGCTACTTGTCCCTCTGGTTCACTGAAAAAATTAAGCCACTGTCATGCACGGTGATCCATGCGCACACTGAAAGGTCTACCAAATAGATAATGACGGGAGTGTTGTAAGAACTTTACTAATGCTAGCATTTCTCGACGTGTTGTGGAATACCTTGCTTCGCTCTTGTCTGGTCGTCGGCTGGCGTGGGCGATGACTCTGCTGGCTATCTCGAGCTACTTGTGACAGAACTGCTCCAATAGCTGAGGAACGAGCATCCGTATTGAGTATGAACTCAACTCCGTCTGCTGAGGTGTCTGGAAAGGCTAATATAGGTGGTGAGGTTAACCGTGCCTTCAACGTATCAAATGCCTGTTGAC
This sequence comes from Schistosoma turkestanicum, assembly GCA_944470395.2. Taxonomy (NCBI): domain Eukaryota; kingdom Metazoa; phylum Platyhelminthes; class Trematoda; order Strigeidida; family Schistosomatidae; genus Schistosoma; species Schistosoma turkestanicum. The sequence goes on along the minus strand of OX103979.1, from coordinate 12,176,828 downwards.
ACTCGCTGGTCTATAGGAATTTTCGTCCCCTATGTGTCAATCTGTGCGAAGGTGCTGCCAAAGATGCAAAGTCACGGACAAACGTCTGTAATAGGACGCGAGACCCAAGAAACTACGAATGTCTTCAGGTGTTTTTGGTTGCGGCCAAGTAACAGTGGCACGCGTCTTTTCATTATCTGTACCCACGCCATCTGCGGTAATAAGATGTTCTGCAGCAGACGGCATTTGGATGGTTTTACTTTTAGGTACTATGTACTACTATGTACTGAGTGTAAGCATGACTTCTATTCACTTGATTCTCGTTTTACTTCAGTGCACTTTTTGCTCAAAAGAATATCAGTTCACGGTGGTTTTCCATTCACTTGGGTTCTATTGACAATAATATCTAGATGTATAAATTCTCTCCGTAGTTTTGCGTTCAGCTGACGGTTGTGAAGTTTAATAACTTATTAAATTTATGATCACTGTATTCGATTGGTGTATAACTGAATGAATGGGTCATTTACCAAGTAAATCTTTCTTAGAAGTTTTATGCTTTGAAAAGGTCGGAGCTAAGAAGGAAGCTTTCAAAGAACCATGAATTAGATTACTCTTTACTGTCAATTAACATAAGTTATTATGTCAGCCTACATTGTGATCATTACCGACAAACGCTCTCCTGCAGTAATCATAAGCAGAGCCACAATGACGCCAAAGACACAGATCTTAATTTCAACGACTGCTGAATGACCAACAAAACAATATAATTATTTGCCTATGTTTTAAATAGCAAATAGTCACATTCAATTACGAGTTGACAGTTTGTATATAAATGTGTCTTTAACTGGAAAAGAATAAAAAACAGTGTACAGTTTACCTTTGTCTTCTTTTAACATCGAGTGATTTATGTGGTCTAAATCAATATTTCGTTTTGCTAGGCAATTATTACCAACCTGAAATTTTCTCATTCTCATACACCCATCACTCACCGTTTTGCTAAACATTTTAAAAACCAAAAATAAATTCATGACATACCTGATAGCCTCCTCGAAAACAGGCAACCAGTGAGAATTCGTTAACGAAAGGCGCTAGTTTTGTTCTTTGTTAAAAGTGCTTTGGAAACATCCCAGCAATTGACGATCATTACTTTACAACCCTAACCAAAGCAAAAGCCTAAAATAAATCTTATCACAATTATCATATTCGATTTATTATCTTGTGATTATTCTATTATTAGATTTGTAAAATATCCTTATATATGTTTTTTTTTCACCACTGGAATATATTTGTCTGAATTTTTCTTCCCTTTCCTTTTCTACAAAGAACTCTTCAACCAACAACTGGTTTTATACTAGATGGATTTCCAACAAATTACAATCAAGCTAAATTACTTGAGCAGAAATTAACAGGGAACTCGACGGTTACTGATAATCACATATCGAACAACATTTCACCACGTCTAAACGTACAAAACTCAACAGATTTGAAGTTAAAAAGTGGTTTAGATTTGATTATTTTATTAGATATATCGGATGAATTAGTTTTAAACCGTGTAGCGCATACAACTTTATCCAAAATAGAATTGAACGATTCTTTGACAAAATATACAACCATTGAACAAATCCCATTCAATAATCAAGTTGATTTACAAACGAATACAACGTCCAATCAAATTCCTACCACCGATACAAAACCAGAAATGGTCGAAACTCAAAATTCAACGTTCTCTAATAATTTCGATTGCTCTTCGTACATTTTACAAGAAACACAGGGTAATCTACCTGAACGATTAGTGAATTTTATTCAAACTTGGCCAAAATTGTATAAATTTTATCAAAAACATAAATTATCAAATTTATGCGTTGTCAACTTAACAAATTTATTAGATAATGCAACATTCGTTCATGATATGGAAAATAATAATGAATCTGTGAAACTAGCTGTTTATTTAGAAATTGAAAGGCAAATTGAAGAATTTATGAAACGCAAAGAAAACGTAACTTTGGTGGAAACCCAGTCAGCTGAACAAATGGAATTAACTAGAAACGATCCAGCTGCTGTAATTAATGTCGATAAAAATTTAGAGAAAGAGAATGACGAGGAGGAGGCAGTTAGCACACGTACCTTATTAGCAAGTTCTACCATAAGATCAACTAAGAATGATGATCAAAATGATCGTGATAATAAAGTAAGCCTTAGTTTCAAACAATAACACTGAAAGTAAAAAATGTTTTTAGTTCAGTAGTGAAATTTGTTTGGACACATTGTATCGCTTAAATCGTTTGAGTTATTCTGAAAGAATAAGCCAGAATGTGACTTAACTATTATTTAGCAGTCTAAGCTACAAATTCAGAAAAACTCCCAAAGTGGCATATATGCAAAGATCTATAGGAAGAATTTTGCTTAATTACACTACATTTACTGATCTCGTTGATCTACAGAAATCTAACGCCTATTCAATGAGTCCCTGATAAGTCGATGCTGAAATGTATGGAAAGGTTGCTTAAAAATATCAAAAAGTAGGTGGATTACTTTGGTGATAATGAATATACAGCACAACGGTCTTCAGAGTGTAAATTTATGTATTTGGCAGAGATGAAAAGTAATTACATTACCATACAGTGTTACATCCAAGATGCTCTATACACTTCAGTAGAAAATGTCTTATCTCTCGTACTAGAGTTACCTTCGATTTTAGGTGAAACTAATTATCTAACGACACAGCTGACCATATGCCTCACATAACCTACTAATTCTTAAATTTTATATCTATATTATAGTTTGAATTGATTTTCAGCAACACTGAATAACTGCTAAGCATGTGGATAGAGTACTTTGAAGGAACTCTTGAATCGACCGGCTCCTATGAACCCACCAAACATCGAGGCAGCAGCATCCATGGACCTCCCAGTCGACGTTGGCCCATCAACAATTAAAAAAATCAGTACGGTCATCGGACGAAACAAGGAGAGCCAAAGGAGCGGGACCAAACTACATTCCAGCTGAGGCAATGGAAGCAGACGTGGCAACAACAGAAAGAATATTCCACATTCTCTTCAATAAGATTTGGAATGAAGAACAAGTACCAACAGACTGGAAACAATGATTCCTCGTCAAAATACGAAAATACCAAAGAGAACTACAGAGAAATCACTTTTCTCTCAATCCCGGGCAAATTCTTTGACTAAGTGTTGTTAAACAGAATTAAGAACTTGGTAGACACCCAACTTCGAGACCGACAGGTTGCATTTCGTAAGGATCGACCGTGTACAAAAAAGCGTAGGTGACATAGGATCAAGAAACAGATCAAAAGGGGGGATACAATCAAAACAAAGGTGCAAACAACGACAGGTTTAAGGTCAACGGCAACCAATCAAGATCGAGGTCAGCAGAACAAGCTACGGGTCAAACGTCGAGAAATTCGAATACTTCACTTCTATCTGAAGTTTGTGCTGATGATGTTGTTCAGAAGAACAATGAAAGCTCCACAACCAAAACATTCAGCTCAGAGAACCAAACACCACCACCACGTGTACAGACCAAATTTCAACATTACTGATCATTGCAGAACAATCAATTGAATGGAACTCACCACTCTACATCAACTTCATTGACTACGAGAAAGCATTTGATAGTGTGGACAGGAGAACACTGTGGAGTCTTCTTCGAAACCATGGCGTGCCTGAGAAGATAGTCGACATCATACGGAATTCTCACAATCGACTACAAACCAAATTCCAGAAGACGAAGAAACGAAGAGGAATCACTGGAATACACACTGAAATACACTAGGATACACATTGCGGAAAGCACCCGAATGCGTCCCAAGACAGGCTTTCACTGGGAACTCTCAAGGTCAGGGGAAAAGAGAAAGGCCAAGCAACATATTACGCCGAGAAATGCAGACAGAAATTAGAAGAATGAATAAAAACTGGAAAGAACTAGTAATGGAAGCTCAGGACAGAGTAGGTTAGTAAATAATGTTCGGTGGCCCATGTTCTATTGGGGGTAACAGACGTAAACAAAGAATATTAGAGTTTAACACAAATACAAGTTAACCATATTCAGTGGCATTCACGAATTTTAATCATTTTTTTAATAATTAGATAAATTTAACCCATAGTTAACATATTTTTAGACAGGGCATATTCTCATTATTAATTCCCTATATAATTAGTGCATCTAAGTAAACATGAACACTACCAGTTAGAGTTCATTCGACTTTTATTTTCTGTTGCATGTAATACATCTGTAAAAATGGAAACCGATAATTCTCTTGAGAATTCTCGATCGCCCGGAATCATTAATTGAAAGATATTTTACTTATAAAACTATCGATCAAAGTTGGACGACATTAACACTATTGGATTCCAGCTCAGTGGTCTCTAGGTTAAGCGTTCGCGCGAGACCGAAGGCCCTGTGCTTGATTCCCTCGAACGGAGGTAGTGGATGTGCACTACTGAAGAGTCACATACTAGGACGAAACAGCCGCCCACTGTTTCCAAGTTCATGATTTCAATTAAAAACAGCATGAATATTATAAAACTACTCATATCATCTAGGTTCCGATTAAATCATACATACTGTTTGTTTCACTAAACTTCTGTGTCTTTTAAATATTAATATTTCGAAATTATGATCTACCAACGGCGAACAACAATGCATACAAGCATTTTGTCAACATGATTTAAAAATAGTCATTTCCTTCCATCCCTCTTTCTTCCATGACCTACCAAACATACTATTTAGACCTTTGTCAAAAGTAGACAAAATTCGATAACACTATGTTTCACTGATAAAGTGAAGGCAATTCAGTGTGAATTTTATTAAGCCATCAAATACATTGTTCACTGATTAGCGTCAAAGCTCTATACAGAGGTGACCACTTAAATTAATACAAATCTTAAAGTGAGACAAAATTATCCGATCTACTACTTACTCTTTTTTGTCGCAGTCTAACTTTGATGTACCAGCTTATTAAATCCAATTCCACTTATGAAAAATAAACATTATTGCCTAAATTGCTTACTGTGATCATTTCCTATTACAACCTATCTTTCTTTGTTTTAATTGTTATAGAAATCAGATATGAATGAGCATAACACGAATGAAGATAAATCCAAAGACAAAAATAATGACACTAACTCACCACATTCTACTCGTCGTCCTTTAACAGCTAAAGCATCATCTAGTGGTAAAAATTCTACCACTTCTAGACAAAGTAATCGTAGTAAAAAAGAAGGAAGTGATGAAAGTCAACGGAAAACAGGTGATTCATAAGTAGTCAATCATTTCTTTTATACTCTTTTACATATATTTTATACAGTAAAAGTTGTTCATCTGTGTTACCAATGCACGTAAAAAAATGTCATTTTGATATGAGTGAATTATTACGAGTCTACCTTAGTCGGGAAACAAGAGCGAGGATAGATGATCCGGCGACACAACGTGCTACTCTAATCCGAATGTCCCAAACCCTAATTGAGTAAAAGAAGAAGACTTGTTATGATGTAGTAGAACATGTATTCTACAAGCATCCAGAACGTACGAGGTCTGAGTTCAGAAGAGAATCAGGATCCCGGACTAGGGATCCGGGGCCTGGTCCTGGTCCGGGTGATAAAACGTTGCAGATAATGCGTATTTATACAGTTTGGTTGAATAGGAACCAACATTGAGGTCTGAGACATTGATAGTTAGGACGGCAAATAGAATTAGACTTATCTAAGGATACTGGATGGATACCCTAGCAATCTGAAAATACGATTAACTTAAATTCATGAACAGATGAATTTCTCCGTATTTTTTAAAGTTGTTTTATTGACCGTTGAGCATGTTGGATAAGTGACATTAGATGTAAAATCATATTGGTCATAATAATCTCATCGATTGCAATATTCAATAACAGTACGGGCATTTGGTCAAGATGAATGATCACTTAACTAGCGTAAAATTGTCATCTCTTAGCTTTGTGAATTTTTGTTTTAAGTTCCTAACCTTGTTCGTTTGTGTTACTATGTTTCTATCATTAGGAAGTAGATCTCCGTCAGCAGGACGAAGTGCCAAACATCAAGATAATAGAAACGCAAGAACAAATTCAAGTGACCGTAACAAACGACCGGGATCCGTTCAGAAAGATAAATCCAGAAGTCGTTCTGGTAGCGAAAAGAAACAATCAAAGAAGACAAAGTTGAAATCTATCGATTCGCCTCAGTTAATAGTCAAGGAACATGATAAAGAACAGCTGGCTGCTTCACTACCAGAATTGCCACAGCCTGGTGATGAAGATTATCAGTTTGTTGAGTTGCCAATTCTCCATGTCAGTTTCGGTGCAACTAAAAAAAAAAGAATACTCTTTTCAATGAATTCTCATCAGTTTCTATAATTATATATCTAAATTAAAAAGCAACCCGCTCAACCCCTTCTCTTATGATGGCCAACCCCTGGCTCAGTTGACCGATAGTTAGTCTTGTCGTAGCTATAGAATGATCTAATTTGACTAGTGTACATACAGCGTTTCTTAGTCGAACGTATGTATAACACCACTATCGATCACCGAAACTCATGAACAATCTACGTAGAACTCATCACACCTTTAGAATAGTACCGAATTTATATCACCATTATCCACTAAACACATTCGATCGAATTAGATAGTTGCATTATTATCCCTCTCTCTCTCTCACTTCATGTTAAGCATATTTATGCAGATTATTAATCTCACAATTTCATTTTTGGGGTATAACCTTGGTCAAATGAACACTTCAGATTAACGCTTTATATTACAAACAATCCTGCATTCACATACTATTATAATGTTCAGCCGTATATATTGCCTTCAACTCGAGCATTTTTTGGACTGTTTATTGATGTGTATAATTGTAGAAGCTGGTGAGAATTTATTGAAAATAATATTCTTCGTTCATATAAGGAGGATTTTTAAACGACGAAAAAGAATAGTCTAGAAATTCTTAAATAAACGAATGTTCGATTACTTTGAGAAGTGAACGAAGTATTTGAGTAAGCAATAGACCATATTTTATTCCACATGATTACAAACAGTCACACGCAGTGTGTCTGGAGTAGAAATCATCAGTAAGAGGATATGAAATAACATATGTGATAACCATTAGTGTGTGCCTGTTTTTCCAACCTCGATATCTAATAAACACATTTTCATTTTACTGTCACACTTCACAACCATTTATACTTTTCGGTTCCACTAGATTTCCTATATATCACGGCTCTTTTTTTACAGCCATTAACGAGCATCAGATTTTAAACACTTCATGGTATATAACGCCAATGATATTTTCTCGGCATTTAGCAGACAGTGGTGCTCTAAGAATGAGATTTCCTATAAAGACTAAACGTTATTTTACTTATATTCAATTTCTCATCAGTGCTTTTTTTAATTATTTTCTCCTAACAGAACTCTGCCCAAACATTATGGGAATTATGGAATAACACGGAAGCGATCTATCATCAGAATTTGAAGTCGGTTTTCCGCCAAATCCGTCTTCTGAATTCAAACATTATACCGCATATTTATCATATTAAACAACAATTTTATAACTATTTATACAGACCTGATGCAAAACAACATTTCCTTAACCAGTTCATCGGCGTGAGTTGTATATTTTTAGATTACGCGGAACAGGTTAATCTCTGTCTCAGTTGCTTTAACCTTTTTAAATTATTTGCAATCATCAGTTATTGATCCGCTGATTAGCTGTCATCATCACTGTTTGAATAGTCACAGATGGTTAGTAAACACCTCCTACCTGAAACCTGAAGGTTCAGAAACTGTCGCTGATAATACCCCAAATGTTAGTGACCTAATATAGTTCCTATTTTCTTAACAGATGATTCTAATACTGTTATTCTCATCAAAGTCTTATCTGTGTTGCTTTTGAAAAGAAACGCTAATCTACATTCTCAAGACAATTACTGAATGTACATCAATTTCTAGGCCTCATCAAGTTAATATACAATAGAGATATTGTTAAAAACGAAAGTAAATAATTGATTTTAACTGAACATTCTTCATAGAAATGATAATCATGTAAATAGTAAGATGTAAGAAAAACTCCTAGTCGAAGCTGAAGCTATTTTAGAGTACAGCATTGCTTCCTGAATAGAGTACTGCACCAGTTGTTCATTTTTAAGTAGAGTAAGTTGTCCTTCATAAGTGGTCTGTGAAAGCGCATATATATATAGTACTTACCTTCAGCCTTTTTAATGAGTCCTCTTGAGTAGGGTTTCTTTTGGACACTCAGCTTATCTTTTGTAACCTTTTTTACCTTTACAAACCACTGGATATTATAAAAGGAGTAACAGACGCATACATCCATTTTTTTTCTAATCTCAATTTTCAACAGACATTTAATTCGCTACTGACTGAAATGCGTTCAGATAAAGAGACTAAAGCTGATTTACATTGTCGAACCGATGATCTTCGTGATACATTCTACGAAATCATTGATGAAACAAAACAAGCAAATGAAAATCGTTTGAAACTTTTACTAGATATACCTGGTTGGTTTACAGATAAACAAAGATTGTTGATCAATTCATATTTGTTATTATTTCAAATTGAACTGACACGTTTTCAAGAGAATGCACAATTGATAAAGGATTATTATAGGTAAGTAGTCATTGAACAAATTGACTGATAATTTTGTTGATGAGGTTATAATGAAAGTGGATTTTTAACTGCGATTAGACTATATTGACGCTTCAATTTAAATTAACTAAATCGAATAACTTGTTGTAGATGAATGAGGGAACGGTAACGAAATACAACGAATTTATGATTTACGAAACTAATAGTGTAAATATATGTAATTTTTTAACGTCCAGTAGTTAACTAAATCGAGTAAAATTAGATTACATGATTTTTACAAGTAGATAATGCTTGAATTTACGAAGAGTTAATTGTGTCATATTTTATTGAAAAACATTACTTCGAGGAATTCCTCTGTTTAGCCACTTAATGAAATAAACATATGCTGTGTTAGTCAGTAGTAATAAGAGGAAGAATAATATCATGAAAACGTAACCATTACATGAGTTTTCTAGATTATAGTAAACAGTAAACATGCATTCACTGGTGATATTGACTTCATCTCAGTCTATCTAGGGTTTTCAACAATTGAAATCTCATCAAGTGAACATTCACACCTAACTCTCATACATTTCAGCAGTGAGTATTCATAAGACGTTAACGATACTTTCAAAGCCCACGTTGTCTTGCATTGATGAACTTATCTACTAGAGTGAAATATACCGTAACATAACTCAGTAACTTATAACTCAATATCTTATAATTCACAGTTAATAACAAATCTGTGTACATATGGATTTCAGTGCAATGGAGGCTAGACGTCAAACAGTCGAAAATGAATCGATTCCAGCTTTATCAGGAACAATAGACGCCAGTTATATGGAATATACACGAATACCATTGGTTAAGGTGAGTTATCGAGTACATACATATTAATCATCTCATCCTTATTTTATGAAATAGTAAGAAAATGATCAGCAATCCCTAATTATCAAGTTAAAGTTATAAAAAGAAATATATTATTACTTTGAGTGTTATTACTTTTGCAATATCAACCACTACTTAAATGTCAATAATTGATTGACTGGTAACTTGTTAAACTCAAATAAGGTTTCATTAATGTTATGTTTTTACATATTTGAAATCATCAATCAATAATTGTTAGACCACCATTAGAAACCTGGAAGCACTGGACGACCGTTTCGTCCTGGTATGGGACTCATCAGTAGTGTGCATCCACGACTCCTGCTCCTCGCAGGATTCGAACCCGGGACCTTTGGCATTTTGGGCGAACGCCTTACCATCGGACCACTGGCAGAATTAGTGAGTGGTATTCTAAGTGATTGTTGATCATTATCGACCAGTGATATTTTCATTCATTAGAGCAACAGTCAAAATACTCCTGCTAAAGCTCGAACTTCTCCATTCAGCACCAAATTCGAAAAATTCAACGCTCTGTATGATCAATACTAAGAAATTATAAAACGGAAATAAAAGGCATTGAATTTCTACCCAATTTCTCATTTCGAAACTTTCCTCCCCGATTTGTTTTGTTTTGAGATCCATACTTTTCAACATTTTCCGTTTTTTATCGAAAAACGATAACAAATTATCAACCTTATGTATGTATGTATGTATCAAACTTTCATCTACTTTCTAGCTTCCTGATGAAATTACCGAGAATACTGATAGTCCGGGATCGCGTAAAAGCACGTCAACAAGGCAAAATTCTTCAAGATCTAGTTCAAATAGACCTAATAAATCCAAACTAATCGATTTAAACAATGCGGTTTTGTCAAAATACTCAAGTTCAATGGATCTGAAATTTGAAATGTTGCCCGCTGAATTTCGCAGTCAAATTAATTTGTTGAATTATAATTCATCATTACAAGAAATATTTACAGCATTTAGTAAAAGTCAGTGTGCTACAAGTTTGAATTTTTCTAGATTGTTGTCGATTTTGAAATAATTCATTTGTTTAATATGTATCATATATGTATACATCCATATGAAGAAAATTTATCAACGAACTTCGATATCAATCTGTGATGAAAACCGAAACCGATAAGCCTACGAACAACAGCCGGAGGAAATAATAATCATAATTCCACCAGTAAATAACTTTGGGATGCATATCAGAATTTTTCGTAGTAGGAATGATCTATGGAACTAATCAATAAGTGACCAGTAAAGTTGAGTAAGAATCGCTCTGTATACCGAAGTAGCTTAAGTCAAGTAGGTGAACCATTGGATTCTGACTCATTAACTCAGTTTCTACAAGCTCCTTAAAACTCGTTGAGGCACGTCAGTTTATCCCCAGTAACCGCGAGATTTTTCGATCATCTCTTCGCGCTCTGGCAAATGTTGGAACACTGCCACACTTATCACAGGCCAACAATTGATGTGTTTCTTTACATTAGGGCCACCTTCAACTCGCTGAACACACATGTCTGTGAAGCCTCAAGTACTAAAATCGTAGGCAGAATGAAAGAATTGCTTTAGCCAAGCAATGAGGTTATGCAGGGTTGCCCACTCTCAACATTCCTCTTCAATTTTGCCATCGATGATTTGCTGGAATCAGCTTTGACCAACAAAGGTATTGATAGTGAAGATTTTGTCATTCAGAAAAAGACTTCCTGACTATTCGTATGCAGATCACAGCCTTATTGTGCCTTGATTCCCCAGTCATGCAATCCACACTTAATCAGTTGGCAATCAGTGTCCGTAGGCATGGCATGTGCTTTGCATCTTCTAAGCTCAAAGTACTTTTACAAGACTGGCAAGACCCTGAACCTACATTTAATATTGCTAATGAGCAGATATAAGTGGTCGAAATGTTCATGTATCTGGATAACTGTGTAAGTGCTGTTGTTGGTGTGAGTACAGTAAAAGACAAAGCGGTTTATTCTGATTTAGGTTATCTTTTGCGTCTAGACGTAAAAGGTCGGGTATACAACCTGTTGATGAGAGCAGTTTTGCTCTATGCTTGTGAAACCTGTTCTCTCCAAGTTGAAGATTGTAGGAAAGTTCTTGTGTTTGATCATGGATGCTACAGAGGGATTGCTGACATTCAGCGGCAACACTGTGTCAGTAATGCAGAAGTCCGGCAGTGTGTCTGGGCACATCGATGGTAATTCAGTTGGTGTCACTATCTTGAAACACCGTCTTCGGTGGCTTGGACAAGTACTTCGAATGTTGTCTACGTGAATTCCACACCATATATCATTTTCCGGCTCTGTGACTGGTTGGAAAGAGGAGAGGTCTTTAGTGTGAGACATAGTGTCAAAGAAAACCTCACGGAACTGTCATTCGCTACTCACTAAAACAATCTGCTAGAGGAGGAATCTTTTTGTATATTTGATTGTGTGTGGATGCTTACTCGCTTTAATAAGCGAGCTTATTATAGCTTGACTATAAATACTTAGTAATTCTTCAACTCATGGAGAGTTGGCTCACTTGCCTTCTCCAGTTCCCTTAGTTTTGCTTGTACGCTTCCTTCTCATGTTTGTCTGCATAAATGAATACATGAAATAAATTCATCCGCAACACCGTATTTTGGCTTCTTACTACCGCCGTCGCACAAATGAGGTTAGCCTAAGTATAATATAGGGAAGTGGAAAGGAGGATTTATTTCTTTGCACACTCGATCGTTCGTCCACATTGGAGTCCAGTAGTGAGCTGCTAAAATGGTGAGCCGGACGTGATTTAGAAGATAAAGATAGTCCAATGCCACAATAAACTGGTGAGCCCGTCGAAAGAACACAACGCCGTTTCCTACGAGTTCAAATGAATACGTCTCCGTCTCCATTCGATTATTACTGTGGACTTTCATTACTCTTGCTGAATACTATTATCGTATTTTCATTACACGTTTATTAATTCATTCATATTGTTGAATATGTCTTGACAATATTAACAATCACGTCGGGCTAACCAATTTTCTGTGGTATTGGACTATCTTTATCTTCTAAATTCCGTTTATCTCCGTCTTGATGACCGCTACTGTAATAAAACACGAGTCGTTGCCACAATTTCTTTATTATTCAAAATATTTTAGTGATTGATACAAATATCGGTTAACTCAGATATGTATAGTCAATATTGCCATCGAATTATTTAAACTGTTTTTAATTGATAAAGCTAGTCAAATAACTGTGTGTTGGTGGTAAATAATGCCCAAGCGTACATACAAGCGCATACAAGCTCAACAATGATAAAAGTACAAAATATATGTGAGGTGCTGCAAACTGTTCATATTATCACATCGATAATTCAATCATATCAAGTCTGTATCATAACGATCTGATGAAAAATTCCTAATTCATTACTATGCACCTTTACTGGTGGATATGGAGTGTCCAATAGGTACCTAGCTCACTGCCACTTATATTCATATATTTTGCATGTAATTTCGACTGATTGTTGAACGAAAATCCGGGTTCTTAAAAATTATCACAATTGAAGCTCCATTCTAACCTATAAGTTTTTTGAAAGTTACATCGCCATCACCTCCAGAAACTACGAGACAGTATGAAATCAAGATAGAACCCTACCAACAGCATTATGATAACAACTCCATCATTAGTAAACGAGTGGAACTGTGGAAATTGTATACCATCTCATCATGAAGCAGAGGTTGACTTTCAAAGTGCTTGTTGAAGTAATTACAAATACTGGTCCTGACTCCCCAAACCTCAGGTCTTAACACACACGCAATAAAATCCTTTGTTATAAAAACACAAAAATTAGGGGTTTCTAGACTCCATGATTGTCCACTAACGAGTACTTGCGTTGAATTTCTCTTCCTATGAATATAAATATTGATTGCTTGTGTGAATTTCCACTAACGAGTACTTGCGTTGAATTTCTCTTCCTATGAATATAAATATTGATTGCTTGTGTGAATTTTCTTCCTGTCAATAATAAATAATTTAGTTGAACGTGCTGATTACTTTTTTCATAACGATTTGTGAAAACTCCACTTGAACAAAAGAGGCTTATACTTTTGTCCCTTTACGTCACCAGTTAAAGTAAATTTTCACATTCCAGCCTCACCTTCCCTTCGTTTGTATTTTGTAAGAAACTTCACACTACTCACTAATATTCAGTAGTTCAAGACGTTTAACCATTTTTATGAGTGCCCTGTACACCATGATATTTTTTGGCCGCAACCACTTATCCCATTCTTACATACACTTATCTTAATGCTTGGAGTCGTTTCCTATACTCCCAGAAATAGTTCTTTCTCCCTTTACTTGTTTACTTTTCCTTTTGTATACTCCATCTTGAAACTGATTAATTCGGACAGTTTGTTTATTTTACATACAGCTCTTCATTGATTTCTCGTTAATTGCCGTTTCCCACTTGATTAATCCATGAGATGTTTTCTTGTTTATAGAATGTGCTGTAAATCTTGTTCTTTACACTGTTAAAAGGTGTAAATTCTTTTTTATTGTACTCTTAACTGGTTAGCTGATTCCTAAACAGCTAATGCAACTGTTTGCAAATACTTGATGTTTACATTGCTTTTCAGACATATCTAGCATTTTGGTTTTGGGATTTTGTGTAGGAGTCGTTTATTCGATGGGGCACCTCGAACGTTTTATAGTTCTCTTGTAGTGCATGTGATGGTCTAGTTCATATTTTAAAAGTAATTAAATTGTAAAGAAGTTTTCTCTTCATCGCAACAAAATTATTAAATAGGGTCTCTTAAGGTGAAAGATAAGTGCAGCTTAATAGTTTCTGATCGGGGATTTCCTCCAAAAATTTTATGCGTATCACAGTACTGATGAGTTGGTAGCACTTATATCCTTTCTAAAATACTAGATACTTGTGTTTAACTGACTGATGAGGTAAGAATTCAGACCGTCAACGATACCATAGGCTTCTTAGTTAGGGTCTTCGGAGAAAATGTATTCAATACCTAGAAATGTCAGTAAAAATTATTCTAAAAAGGTTACACTAAAAACAATTCATCCTCTATTATCTTCTTCTGGGTTTTGAGCATAAATACTGTTCATTCAACATAATCTACCTTCCAATTCACAGTTCAAATATTTTTTGATTTTTATTTGTACCAATAACAGTTTGAATAATTTCTCTTCAATTTTCTAGCTGATTTCCTCCGAACTTGTTGATTCAACATGCGACAACTTGGACCTAGGCATACTTCTGATGGTTTTCACATTGTCTATATCTGTCATCAATTCAAAATACGTTTTTCACGTTCTCCAAATTACTCAGCCAAAAATTTAGGAGTTTAGTAGTCAGCTTAAGTCCACAAATAACATTAATCAATGGCTTTAAATGTGACTTCGCGTTACGATTGCTCAAAATCGGAATGTTGATTGTAGCCTCGACAACCGCTGATTTCAAACCCCTTCGTTCACCAAAACTGTATTTAAAAGAACCAAAAATTTATCGGAACTAGTATATTTTTACAAACTATATCCGTTTGCTTAATAAATATTGAACGAAATTATTTTGTTCGAGAGTTTCTTAAAGATCAGATCAATTTCTAAAACTGGTTTTCACTATGTACTGCCTGTAGCTGAGAGACGTATGAAAACCTGGAAACATTGAAGAGACATTTCGTACTGTAACTAATTAATTCATCTTTCTTCTTTCCTCAACACAGACGGTTTACCTTTGGTTAATCAAACTGTTTCGACGTCTAGTCAACCAAATCGAAAAGGAGCTAAAAATAGTACTGTGAAAGCGAATCCCACTCAAGAAAAGCCGACCTTATCAAATCCAGTCAATCTTCTTCTAGATAAACCGACTCCATCTACAGATGCATCACTTCAGTTTTTGTACAATGTTTTTCTAAGTGTTATGCAAATTATTTCGAATCAGGTTAGTAGTATTTTCTTGAAAAGACACTGAAAATAGGATTGTTTAAATGTCTACTGCCTTATGATTTTAAAATGATCAGTCAGTTCAAATCAATACTATTTATTACATATTTAGATTAATATTAGATATGAACAATAATGTATGTGAAATACATTTCCAAATCAAGGTATTTTATATTTGAATACATGAAAAATTCTTCTGGAAATTTTTTCTTTTTCTTCACAATCAGGTTATCATTGATCAGCCACAATCATCGTTTTGAAAAATCGGAAAAATCAAAGACCATAACACCTGCGTTGTAGACATTTTCTCTGAAATCGGTTTAATTCATAGGGTATGTTTGTTGCGCATCAATCTCAGTTAAAATTTGATCAGAAGCCAGAAAGTAGTGGACAGATGTTTCATGCTGGCTCGATACTTCTCAACAGTATGCCTCCGCTATTTCACTAAAGAACCCACCTGGGACCTTCGGATGCTGAGAGGGGATCGTGAATTCATTGAAACTGTAACTGTCCCATTGAACTCCAACCTGGAGGTTATTTGCTCGTTGTGAAACCTGAAGATTTAATGTTTGACCTCTGGTGGAATCATAAAACGAAACTACTATTTATCGCTCCACGGTTTCCAGTAGTAACCTCCTAAATGTATGGTTGTATTATGAAGGTCTTTGTTTGGTTTGCAGGTAACTTTTATTATTAGTTGACGCCATAGAAGAATCGTCATCAAGAAGAGCCGAGTTATTATAATTTTCAACACTTCGACAGTCTAACGCTACAATCCATGACAAAGTTGAGTCTGTGGTGTTCAAATTTTCTATTTACTCGGAGTTCAACAGACGATACTTTTAAATTCTGTCAACTTATCATATATATGATCCTCATTCCGTGTGTTTATCTGACTTGAGTTTATGGTGAAAATCACCTTTGAAATCATCATAGCAACTTAAATGGAGCCATCGAGCACCTAGTAAATTTAAAACACCTGATATTGATCTCATAATTATGTTAACAATTCATTATTTTTACTGTCGCTCCAAAAAGCGTGAAAACCTATAAACAGTCTGATTGTTTGCTACAGTTAATGGAGATAGAAAATTCGCTCTAAACATTTCGAGCTAATAAATCTTTAATTACAAAACTGACTGGAACTAGCTATCATAGAAATTCGTCCAGTAAAACATCACCATAATCTTTGCCAATCATTTCTTGAGTATGATAATCACCTCTACATAAACCGAATCATTGTACGATATTATCATTGCATTATGTACCTTAGTGCTTCCAGGCTATAAACCGTCTAGACATTATATTTTTTTGCGAACCACCACATTTCAACATTTTTGCTAGTACTTTCACTGATATGCAAAATACCATAAACTTGAAGTATTAACTATCGAGGCCTTACGCGAATTATAGTTGACTGATAAAAATCAATACAATAATTGCAATAATTTCAAAAGGAAATAGTGAGTATTTCTGATAACCACTAAACTGTCCTTAGCTATCGTAATAATGCTGCAATATATTTAACTTGAACTGATGTGCGTACGTACGAAGTTCTACCGTGCAGCCTGACTAACTGTAGTATATTCAGTAATGCATATTGGCTTATATGCCCATTTGAAATATCAATGCTTATTTTTTTTAAAGCTTTATTCAAGCATTATTATGGAGACATTTACATCATCATCAAGCCACATTCTTCTCAAAACGATCCGTGAAATCTTATAAACCAGTTTTTAAACATAAATTTTAAAAGCCATTCAATTTACATTTTATCAGTTTGCTAACTGATCATCTCAAAAGCAATTAAGTTGAACAAACTTTAAAACCATACTTGAAAATTTTATTAAATATATTTATTTCCCCATTCCGTCTAACATGTATTCTTTTACTGTTTAAGGTACAAACAGAACGGAAGTCTAGAGCGAGTGAAGCTATGTCAGACGGATATACAGTGGAATCATCACTTAAGCCTACAGATTTAAAAGGTGGTAAATCAAGCTCAGAAGATAAAAATAAAGGTGGGCAACCTCGGAAAGGACAGAGAAAATCGGTGGGGTCTAAAGAAAAGGGGCTCAAACTTGATGAACAATCAACTACTCCAGGTTGTTTATTACTTTTGCATTCATTACACATTTCTAATGATATATAGCTACTATACTACACCTTATATACTTTAGTTTGCAAATACTTTACAAAGTACTTACTGCTGAGTAAAATGAATAGTTAAACATCATAAAGTAGACCAATATACTTGACTAACCAAACCACTGTTGTGATGACGAATTGAATGCTAGGAAGTAAGGTACGATTGCTTCACCTTAGTTTAGTAGAGCTTCTTGGCAGTGGATATCCAGAACTCTATTCGGGATTGAAATTAGTATTTTCAGACGCCTTGAAGTATGATGCTATATCACTGATCCACTAAATCAGTATCTGATTAACTACATTCCTAACATTTCTGTCACTTAACAATCACCGGTGTTACAACTTGTTACATATAAATATCAACTTGTATTTGCTAATTATGTTAAGTGAACAAAGACTGAAAGGGCTCGACACGAGGAAGATTGCAGTTGAAGATTTTGATCTCGGCAAGCCATAGATCCACAACTTATAGAAATCATATAAAAAAACACTTTTTTTCAGGATGTAAGAATTCAGTCAATAGTCAATTCAAGGACTTATAGTTTCCCATAGTCTGCAAACCAATCGATAATTCAACTAACAATAATTATGTAGAGTCGCCCTCGATTCTCTGCACCTTCCCCGGTGCTGCTTATGAAATTCATTACACTAGCATTTGCGATGATACTTTAGATCAAACTAAAATAAATTCATCTGCACTCTATGGATCGATAAAATTAATTATGGTTTTCAAATGAATGTTTAATTTTATTGAGTACAGTTTTCGTTGCATTTTCTCATTTAACAGAACTGTCTGAGGAAGATCAAAAGGCTAGAGAAGTTAGACAGCATATTAGAGAAGAACATATAGCTGCACTAGAAAAAGAAGGTGAATATGTGATTAAAGATATTTAGATACAAGAACTTATAAATATCATTTTGTCATCATTTGTATACCCTGATCTTATTATTATTATTATTATTACTATTATTATCATTTTTATTATAAGAGTTCACTATGTAAAATACTCATAAGATATAGGTTGGTTCTGGTTGCACGAGGTTCGATAAAGTCAAGCAATTATTCTTCATAAAGTTGAATCAACTAATCTGTTGCATTTATTGACCGAAAATAACATTCGTCGTTTTGTTATGGATGAAAAGCTCAAAACTAAATGAAAAATAAACACTGTATTACTAGTGAATTCGCTAAACAAAGCTACTTTCAGTTTCCTCCAGCTAACCAACATCGTTCGCCTATCATATTAGCCATATGGTAAACTTGATAACACATCAGTTAGCTTGGTGACACCTAAGTGTAAATGTTCAATAAAAGAGTATTCATACTCCCAACATCACTATAATCCTCATAGATCTGGAAACAATGAACTGATCGTAGTCGAAGAACAGTAAATAAAACCTAGTCGGACTGAATGGCTATTTCACCTTAATATGAGAATCCCCCTCAGTGCACCTTCGCGACCCCGAATCTAGGATTCAAAGCCAGGACCATCTGTTTTGCGTTCGAGCACCCAACTCCTAAACCATTGAGTCGGCATCCAACAACTTTCGAACTGGTTTACTATATTGCTACAGAAATCGTTCAATTCAGTTCGTTGAGATATTAGAGGGAAATACCATACTTTATTATTCTCATATTTCTCAAGCTCATCTGCATCCTCGTTTAAAAATTACTACCAAAAGGTTCATGTTCATACGTTAAACAGTTTTAATTGTAGATTTGAATGACTGGGAGAATTTTTATGAACTAGTTCCATTCACAGTACATAGCTCTCTGTTACTTCTGAAGTTAGTCATAAACATTATAGGATCTGGTACAAAGGCGTATCAGTTTGCGTTTACATACCTAATATCATCACAGAGAGAAGAGAAATTAAAAGGATGAGAAGTGAATGACAAAAATAACTGTAACTTCAACAAAAATCTGAACATAAAGATATTTATTAAGAACAACAAATCATGGCAAAGGATGAAAAGTTAGAGATGAAAACTAACTTCAGATCCAGAATAAAAAAGAATGAATGTAACCGCGACTAGTTTTGGACCATTTAATCCAACATCTCTGACACTGACTAAGAAATTGTAGCAGCCCCAATCAAGAAACCTGCATCTACCAAAGTGGTTCAGATAAGTATACAGTAATTTGACTTACTGATCTCATTGCTTGACTTTTTAGTAAGCAAAGCTCAAAACCTCCATGATTTCTAGCCAGGCAGTTACGTAAAATAATAATTTCTTATATCTCATGATCAAATATTTTGAAGAATTTTTTACCATCTCCTTTCTAATATCCTCCAATTTCGTTATTTTCCAATAGCCGCTAAAACTGCCTTTCGTTTCACACTAATAAGAGCTCAAGGATCAGCCATTCTATCAGATTTACAAGAAAAGATTTCCCAGTTAAAACAATTTATGACAGATTGTATTGGAATTAAAACACTCAAAGAACATGATGCGTAAGTTCAATACAGTATCGTTTTACAACCAGTTTTTTGCTACGTCATGCCATTGCACACAAGGTTGAACTTTAAACAGAACATTATACAAACTAGGGGAAAATATTACAAGAACTTGCGAAGATTACTAGGACACTAATAAAAATTGACCAAGGAATTGGAAAGAAAGCCTAAATTTTTGCTGAGTTTGAACCAGCTGCATCCTGGCTACTGACTCAGAAATTCGATTGTCAACAATTATTTAAGTGCCCTGCATTTATTGTGTGGACATAATATTGAATGTATAGGATGAGCGTTACGAAATGACGGCATTTATCTGAATGTAAGCAATGTTTTTGACTAGCATCACTTTAGAAAGGGGGCTAGGATCTATTCTGTACCTGGGTGATCACCACTTGAAACACTGACATTCATAACGGTCTTGGGATAAAATCCTATTATGAAATAGATAAAAAATTAGTGTATGCTTGCTGAATTTTTTCGACGCTAAAAATGACTAATTTGCATATGAGTGGGCGCTTTATTCAAATTACAGTACCTTCTCATGCATCTACAATCCTTTCGTTTCTTCTTGTGACCGTACGTTTTGAAAAGTTCCGGGAATTTTTGTCGCGTATACTACATTGAATAATAATGTTATCTATTCTATATATATTATCCCGATTGTTTCTTTTGAGAGCTGTGACCGATGGAGTCCAACCGTGTTAGGTGTAAGACAAATATTACCGATAGTAATGTGTGATAGTTGAGGAATATCGCGAATTGATTCCATTAGGAAATTGGGATAGCTTTATCCCAACTCAGTGACCTAAAAGTAATCCGTCTGCTATGAAAGTCCAATCTCAAAAGGCGGCCAGGATGAACACTACTCAAATATCTCATGCTAGGATGAAACGGATGTTTGCTTCTATCCAGTAATTAAAGGTTGTCTCACAATGTTAATTACAAATAAGTTTATCTCCACCATCTTTCCACATTAAAATTTTATCCAAACTTTCAATTCACTATTTATGATTTAATACATTTCAGTGTGAATAACACACTTGAGGTTATTCGGTATACGATTGAGAAAGAGCAGAGACTTCCTGAAAAGATGATTCTAGACGGTGAACAATTTTACATTGATGAAGTAAGCATTTTAGTTTTATAATATTTTTCATTCCAATATCCTTTGTGTTCACTTGAATTAGAAATATATTTGTTTAAATCATTATGTATAGTTAAAAAGTATTTTACAAAATCATTTCACATTTGGTTCGAACCCGGTTTTTTTAAGACAAGTTAATTATAATAGTTATTCATAAAAGAATCTACAATTCTACATGCATTAAATGCAGATATACATTCTTTTTACTTTTACTTACAGACTTGCATCACTTCACCCATTTCCAATGATTCATTTTTAATGGAAAAACTTCGAATTCACTCACCAGTTGTAAATAAGTTAATTGAATCCGAACCCCAATATTTTAATCTTAGTCAACTGAAATATCTCTGTGATAAAGTAAGTCACAACTTATTTTTTCTCCCCTGATTATATCTCATGTTTTTGTCAGAAAATACAAAATATTCACGCAGTGTTCAAGCAAAATCGACTAATCTCATTCAAGGACCAAGGTAAGGTACCTTGGATGACGACTGGTGTTTGCCGACGTAGAATTAGGTTGGAAGAAAAGTGGAGGCGATCTGACAAAGATGTGTAACCAGTCTATGAAATAATTGTTGGATGTTAAACTTTGGGTGATATAGCTCAAAAGTGTTTAGAAAGAACCCATAAGAATTCACGTTTTATAGCCCTCCTGTTGGTTCCTGAATCCCGAGATCTGCTTATACTTTTGTGACTACTGCCACTAACACACCATTATCTTGATAATTTTATCTCTTTCTACTACCAATATGGTGTGACAACTTGAGATGACGCATTTTTGTCTGGTTCTTCATTTGTCACAACTGACTGACCTCCCGTCAAAATCTCTCGCTTACCAATTGATCCAGTGTACTCCTTTTTAGCCCGTGTGAAAATAAACCTAGCTTGTTTAGTCAACAGAATGAAATGAAGTGAGGTGCATCAAATCGTTGTGATTAGAATGAGAGTAGTAGCTATGTTGTAAGTATAAGTTGTAGAAGTAGGAACATTATTCAAAGAGCGACAGAGTTATTGTGGTTAGTGAGTGTATTATTGAAGTCTTCGTACTATTGTGAGTAATAATTATTGATGATGTATTCATTGGCATTCATATAAAAAAAAATCTGTGAATATACAAATTATCTGTTTTAATGCATTTCATTAGCGGCGAAAATCTTAAATAGATTATGACTCATTTCTTTATTGTTACTTTCACATGAGTATTATTTGACCGGTATGTTTTATCTTTGAAGTGTTCCTTTTGATGTACCCATCAATTAAAAGTATTGGATAATATTGAATAACATTTGATTAAATAATCACGAAAATTATCAACCTTTTATTGTTTCAAATTCTGAATTCTGAGTGACTAAGACGAGTAGTAGTTGATTGATAAGAGTTCGCCTAAAGGATAAAGTGATGCTATTTTAAAACACTTTACATATTGCCTTACAATCTATAGATTTATGATATGTTTAATGTTCTGCATTTTACATTTTTGTTTTAGTTTGTAGCTCTAACCCATACAGGCTTTATTGATGTTGTCAATTTTCAAAGTATATTGAGACCAATTCTAATAGAACGTTTTACTGAATTAACTGGCTCATGCTCTACTGACACATCGAATGAATTGTTAACAGGTCTTGTTTATAAGTATCGTTTATTGTTTGAAACAAATTCTGTGAAGAACTCAGTGATATTATTGAATACAACAACAACCATTGATAATAACGATTTGATTAAAGTAAATAATATACGTGAAAAACAAGTGTATTACATTGATTGGCGTCAGTTTTTGCTAGCAGCTTGTCAGCCAGCCATTACATACCATCATTCGACTCTAATTACGCAATCCAGTCTAGTGGAATTATCACAAAGGCTCATGGAATTAGATCAATCAGTTAAACATGAAAACTTACTCAATGTAAAAGTTACTCGAGCTCAATTTCAATTCGCCTCATTTAAATGGTTTCCAGCCGGAGTAAAGGTAGGTAACTATTAACGGTTAGTACGATAAACTCTATGAATTTATAAGTTGAAAGATTTCGTGACTAGGAATCCAAGCAATATCGAAAAAGTTTGCAATGGAGTTTTTTACTCTTGAATCTACAAATAGCTTCCGTCTTCTAGTTCGGTAATGTTTAAAAATAGCATATGAAACATTATTTATGACACTATGGAATACGCATATCATATTTTAAGTTTATCAATAGTTGAGCATGCATAACCAAACTTATCATCTTATTCAATCAAAATAAATTCATTTATGCAATCGGAAACTCTGCGTACATTTATTTATTTGACAAATTTTCGCACTCTTTTGTTTCGTCCGTTTTCCGTTAAGCATTATGAAGAACTGCACGATTTCATATTCAGTATCTTCACGAAGAAATTCGTCCCATCAAAAATCAACAGAACACCTCCAAAGATTGATTCACAAAATAGAAAAACCTCTAGCAGTTTTCAAAGTCATAAAAAATTGTCACTGGTAGAAATTGTTGATTGTTCGGATCTTTTATTAAATATGTCAGTTATACAAGTAAAATCTCCTTATATCGGCTTTCTGCGTTGTCTATCAACACTGCTTGGAAGACATGTTCCATATATATCGGTTCATAATCAACTGACAGTGTAAGTAATTTTGTACAGAGTTTACTGACATTTGATTTGTCTTTAACATTGAATTCAAGTATTCCTTGGTGAAGGTTATAGTTTGGAAGTATTTCACTCGCACATATTTCACATGCATATTGAAAAAAAACGATTGCAATAACTCGCCTTACGCAAGTTGCACTGCATGTTATTCCTAACTGTAAAGGCATTCACTTGAAAACATAGAATTTTATTATTCATAACTCAAAGGTGTATAATACCCATGCAGATTGTATATGCCTATGGTAGCTAGCTACTCAACAGGAATCCATTCCATTTTATCTCAACGTCTTGGTTAATAGGATTGTGTTTATGGAATATTAATTCTCGGTAGCATGTTTATGTGTTACAAAATAATGGTGAATTTTGTTTAGGATAACAAGTTTTGGCACTAGATAACTTTTTTTCTGGTTGTTAATTTCAGTCTGTATGTAGTATGATATAACTTGTAAATCCAAATATAACTCACCACTAACTAGGATAAGTTTTCGATGTTAACTTCAATGTTTACTTTGAGAATTTAAGGGAACAATCTAGTACATTGTCTATGGGAAACCTGAAATTAGCCTTTTAAACCTGTGAAACAGCAACAACCGTTGGACACCGCTGAAGCTAAAGTTCACTGCTGGAACTGGATCTAA
The DNA here is from genome assembly GCA_944470395.2 of Schistosoma turkestanicum. NCBI lineage: Eukaryota > Metazoa > Platyhelminthes > Trematoda > Strigeidida > Schistosomatidae > Schistosoma > Schistosoma turkestanicum. The sequence continues at coordinate 12,152,406 of OX103979.1, read as the reverse complement.
AACGTTAATCTAACAGTCCTAAGTAGAAAATCTCGATCTCCAAGCTACTATATTGACTGATAAATTCTTGTTCGTATTATGATGAACATTAATATTCTTGATTTGTTTTCATCTGTTTTCTTTCTAAATAGAGATCACTCTGATTTGGAATACGAAGGAGTGCCACAGGATTGTCCTGATGATCCTATACCCAAAGAAATTTTAGAAAAGGTTATTTCAAAAATTATTGTACTTTGAAATTTCACAATGTTAAGAGGTGATTCACACTTCCGAGGACTTTCATGATAAGACAAAACAGATAGATGTCCAGTCCTTCTTGGGTTAAAGTCATTGCCTAACCAGTCAGTCCGTGGTGCAAACAGTTTTTATTTGCTTTTTGTATACGAATCGTAGACTTGCTCTATATTTTTTCCGGCTTCCAACAGAAATTTTTCACTAAAATCGATGCTTTTGTTGTCCGATTTCTCAGTAGTTAGCTCTTAAATGGAGTTCTCCAAATAAATTCACTTGTGCATAAACTCCTAAGTGAACATTGCTGAGTTACTTCAAACTAAAGTAAAGCAGCAGGATACTTGCTCGTTTCCGGTGGTTCTTTAGTCAATATCGATTTCCTATGAAAATCACCCTTGGATTAATCGGTATTCTTACACACAATAAATTATTTCAAAGCAATAAACTAAAAACAAGGAATTGAATACCATGTTGAGTCGCATTTATATGTTTACAATAACGTTAACTACTGATATTTTCCATACGAAAGAAAACCTTATATTCCCCCGTTTGTCGTATTATTGTTAATGGTGTTTGATAAAATGTTGATACATGACTTCGTTGTCACAATATCTATAACTTATTCCACTAAATGAGATCTTTACAAGGACATTTCAGTCCTGTGTTAGCGTAAGCCTATTCATTCAGAAATATACTAAATAGCACTTCAAACTTAGTTACGGATTGTAAATCTTCAACGAGGAAGTTAACAGTGAATTTTAAACTTCAAGCTTCACTGATATTGATAATCAGTCATGTGATACTTTTTTAAATGATTTCGTTTTTGGAGGAAGCTTTAGTTCATACCTTGTATAGAGCAGGACTAAAAATATAGATACGGCTAGTGTCATTCCATAAAGATATAATTTTCACAGGATATGTCTTTTCTTGTCCATCATAAAATGGGCATTCGTCACTTAAATTGAGGTTTAATGCACATGAATAAAAGCATCCAATCTTTAAGTAACTACTCTCAACCACATGAATTAGTGCCTGCACATTAAAAGCAGTTTGCTTAAATTTTTGAGAGACAATTTTCACCGACAGCCGGATGTGAACTGAAACTTTTCAACTTGAAAGACACTCATAATAAAATGGGAAATCAGAACCACTAACCTCAACAATCTGATCCTTCTAATGTTATTATTATTGACTTCGAAAGTTATTAAATGACTGTTGTAACTTTAGAAAACACTTTTCATTTTATTCCTACAACATAGATTCTAAGCTTCGGTTTAGTTAATACAAACCAGTGTCAAATTGTTCATGATGATCTGGAAGTATCGCAAGTTTTGGATGCGTCAGAACCGGGAAATTCCCTGATATCAGTAAGTAAATAAATAAAAAGTAAACGAAATTCTAAATGTATATTTAACCTCTGCATTCTTTTATTTGATCTCTCAGTCAATTCAACCAGTATTAGTTCCTAAAAATAAATCCGGCGATGATGATGCTTTAGTGTAGACGACTGGGCGTTTTCCAAGATCAATACTTGTTTTTTAAGAGTATAAACATATGAAAATCGACATCGGTAATAAAAAAACTACTACAAAGTCTGGATACTACTGTGATTCTCTGATTCTTCTGAAAAATATGATGATAAAAGAAAACGCCATTCATAGATAGTTTATTTACTGAAATTTACACAGTCAAAAAATTATTAATACATCATACAAGAGACATTGAACACATAATTCCATATTAACATCTTAACTGATGACTGTGACATGCATGAAAAATATTAATTAGATTGATTAGTGTTACTTCCACATACTTTACAATTTAAAATAAGATTTTCTCATGGACTGAGATTTTCTGAAGAACTGTTGGAACCGAGGGAAGAATTTCCCTATAGTCGTATTAGCTTAGTACGAAACTCTGTCAGTATGGAGCCACAATACCACTCTGAAAATAAAGTACTTTTCCGTCCTCTAATTCAGTAATAATAATCCTTTGATCGCCAATGGGTCATTCGAAGTTCTAGTAGAAAAATGTGAGTTGTGTAATCAATCAGGTCGAGAGTGAAAATAACTCATCGATGACTTCAGAAGAAAACTGTCTGCCTTCGGAACTAGAAACAAATGGATTTCAACTGTCATATCGGTAAGTGCTAGCTGTGAGAGTTGTGGTTCTCCATGGTGCAGATGCACTCACTCTTTGTCTGGGATCTGAATTGACACTTTTATCTCTCTTTACTATGTGATATGTGGCACCATTAAAGGGCTGACGTACCTGCATACCATGTTCTACTTTGTAACTGACTGATTGACTGTGGTTTAATAATGTGCAGAACCCTAGAGTCAGTTCTAAAATAAGATAAAAGCAGTTATCCGGTTCTCCTTTGTTTCATAATTAGTGTCCGTTTTTGATTTCAAAATGGCTTCAAATCAATTACATATATTAGTTCTTGGACATTCTTTCTGGGACCTAATGATATTCGTAGATTACCAATTATTCAGTTGATTAGGTAAGTCGGGTTGTTTTAGATCGGAAGTTTTAATTATTCACAAAGAAATAACAAGTGAACCTAAGATAAAACAGCTAGGGTAACACACAATGGCTAGAGTTAAAATGTGCTAGTTTTAGAATCTAGTTTTCACAGACATCAAGTCAAATATATACCACCTACTAGTTTGAATATATGGCAGGCAAATTAGTTTTCGTTAGCTTCTGTTACCATCATCGTACTACTAAATAAATAAAACTGCCCTACTTGCCATTTCAGTCTGAATCAACTGAAAATATATGTAAACAAACATTCTAGGCTCTTGAATTTCAATCCTTATAATAAAATAATCACAAACTGATTCTAGTACTTTGGATTTTAATTTTCCAAAATCTTATTGTTTACAGATTTAATACGCTAACATGTGTACTAAGAAGCATAAAATAGATTGAATCACACTCGCCTAAACTGCATGAAAATAGATTATTATCAATTGTGATATCGAGCGAAACTTGTATTCTTCAGACGGAATGCATTTTTTTTTAAATTTAATTTTTGTGTGTGACTAACAGGTTGATTGATTGGTTGTTAGACTGACAGCCTGATTACCATTGATAGATAGACTGACTGACTAAGGCTGACTAGCATCCAATACGTTTGGCATTAAAATAACACCAATAATCACATTGAAGTTAACGTAAAACATTCAAACAGAGCGAAGAAAAATAAGCAACTTAAGTACTTTTGAAATCAACACAAGTTATTTCTTCAACGTAAATAACCCACTGATTATCACTTCTCCTTCACTCGATATTAGTTTGTGATTTTCTTTCTTGTAAAAGTTATTTCAGTACCATCTTTTATGCTATTCTGTTATTATTGCATTTTGTATTTTTGTGTAATCACAGGACAAACTTCAGGATGTATTTTCAAGTCTTGAAAGTACTGGTCAACCGTCAACACTTAAGAATCTATTGCATAATATAAATTTCCAAAATTTATTAATCAGTTCATTATCACAGTTCAGAGGAATAGGACAGTTTTCCGAACCATGGATAACAGCATTACAAACTTATTTTACTAATTCATTTTGTTGATAGACTAGATAAAAACAAGCTGAGATAGATCATCATTGGCAAGATCAAGAAGTGTCACTAACTTTCTGGATCATACATACTGAAAGGCAGGAATATTTTTCTTAATTTTGACGTGTTACTTTCCTTTTATCTTTTGTGGAAAATTAGTTCAACAGAAAATCATGTTACACTTTTAGACTATAGAAGACAAATTTTGTTAGAATTACCTTTCTTTTCTCTAAAAAGTTTTCTGAATTTGAGAATAAATTGTATGAATTCTGTATTGCTTTTCTGAACAAAAATATGACTATCACAAACTGACTAAAGTTGGAAATACGAGGTGTTGGATTGCAACCGAACAGTCTGAAGGTATCTTAGCTACCATAAAAACGAAATGAGTGGGTGCTTTTTAACTTTCTAATGATCGTCTAGTTAATGCCAACTTATGTCCAAAGCTGACACTAGAATTTTAAATGATCATATTATTAAAATCTTGATGCTTAGGTGATGATAGCTCAATCTATATTCCTTCCTCCACTAGGAGACTATACTGGATTGGTTAGACTAACAGTTACCACCTTTCCAAGTATTCCAACGAAAGGCACTCAAATATCTTAAGTAATCAGAGACGTGCTTGTATATTGGTAAAGACGCCCGAGCCTACCGAAATCTGGCTAGTCAGGGCAGACGAAAACGTCATAGTAAACTGAAAATTCCCTTGTATAGAAAGTCGAATATTAATAATGATCGCATATGAAATTGAGGATAAACATCAGTAAGACAGGCGCAATCTTTTAAAATGAAAAAAGGGATGATATGTAATTAGTCTACCGAATAAAATGTTAGGCAGTGAAGGCTATGTTAGTGTTCAAAGTTACATGAGCGGTTGACCATATTTTCTATGAATACACGGATTTAGTTTGCTGAGAGGGATGTTGAAATAATAGACAACATAAGACAAACTCCTATAGATGACTCGTAGGTTTTATTGAAATAAACCAGATGCCTGTATATCATTCAACTAGATCATCATCTAGTAAATGTACATCACGGAGGCGAATTCAGACACCATCTTCATTTCTGTTTATGAACATTGAGCAATTATAAAAAATGATACTGAGGTTAGCTATGGCAATAGTCGTTCGCAGCGCCATATTTACACGATATGCTATGATTTCACTGTTAGTATCTTAACTAAACTCTAGTTTCAAGAATAATGACGTTTTCGAAACTGCCTTTTCTCAGTCTGACTCATTAACTTGTTTATAATATTACTAAGTCTGGTTGTCCTTATTTGCAAGAGTTTTGTAGTCACAGACTACATCTCACCGATATATTTTTAACAGCCTTCTATCCAGTTATACAAAACTCAGTATTTAGGTGGAGTGTTTTGTATTACGAAATGTAGTGTTACGGCTAACAAACAACATTAAAAGCATTTACACCGCTTTCTCATCGAAATTCGTATGTTTGTACTTGATAACAAAATTATTAACGATTTGTTTGACACTTGTTTCGCGAGCTACAAAAATTCAAAAGCTGTTCAAATATACATAAGAAAGTTTATATAAAATAATGCTAATCGTTTTATTCAATATGAAATTCTCAGCACTTAAAATAATGTAGGAAATCCTGTCCATAACTCATAGAAACATTTATTTCCATAGATAAGTTAGGTATTTGACTTTAGGTCATCCAATTAATCAGAGAGTAAAACCCACTTAAACTATCATTGAAATGACGTAGAAATGAAAAATAAACCTGCATTACATAAACCTTGTAAGGACTCTAGTTTATGATTCCTCCTAACCTTAAAGAAAAATGTCTCCACAGTGGATTAGAATCTTTTGAGAAAATTTCACCCATTCTGTTCCCCCATATATTATCTAAAACTAGGTTAGCGTTGATCTGGTAGTGTTTTTGTTTTAAGTTGAATAGAATTTGTTGCTTGTAAAGAAAAATTTCCTCTACACACGGGTAGCAGATGGTTGATTACTGCTGAGTTCAAAAAATCGCTTCAGGATTCATAAAACATTTACATCTGCCTTATTCTGTATCTTAGTAACTGACTTTGAAGCTCAGTCAACAAACTGATCATTCTCACATATTCACAATTATGATTTATCTTCCAACTAAATAATAATTAAAGTCACCCAATCTATAAGCTAGCTACATTAGAACATCACCGTTCGAATTTAAATAACCTTGAAATTCGCAACATAACACTGAATTTTATTTACTGCCCTAACAGAGTGAAATCTAAGTTCATTCAGCCACTATAATAAGTGTCTAATAAGCGCCACTTGAAAAGCTACTCCAACTCAAAATACAACACCTATTTTCGTTTCTTTATTGAATGTTTTAGATGATTCTGCGTTAAAAAAAAAACTTATCAATCGAACTAACTAACTAACAGTTTCGCTTGACAAAATGACAAATCCCTATTGTGTCACATGGTCAATGACGTTTGTAACTAAAAGTCTTGTGTGATCTACAAACTGATTTAGTCTGTAACAGATTCGTCATTACAATTTACCCCCTTGATCAAATTAACAGTTAACAACAACACAAACTGTGTGAATTTCTATTTATAGAGTAGGCTGTTAAAATAATTAAGCGATGGATGTTTTATCTCTCCACTTAGTTCTTATTAGCTAGATATATATGAGCTAGTATGCTTGAGCGTTGGTTACAGTCTACTCACATACTCATTTATATTAGCTTTAATGTTTGTTAATCGCTTAAATAATTCGATGACTCACTCATTTTCTTATGTAAATTTTTTATTCTATTTGCTCATGCGTTGGCAACCTCATGTCGTTAGTTCGCTTTCGCTTCGTATGCCCTTGGTTTTGTGACCAATGTGGTGCGATAATAAACCTCAACAACGCTTCGTATTCGTCCTCTGAATTGTTTACACCGTTCGGCGTTATCTAGTAACAGTTATCAGGAGGAGCAGTTAACGAAGTTTAGGAATGTATCGAATATCCACAAACTAAATTTTCACTGATAAAGACTTATCTGGCAGCATAATGAGCAGGGTCAGTGAGTATTGATATTAATATCGTAGTATTCTTGATTTAACCTTAATAACAGTCTTCACAATGGGGAAATCTCTAAAACATCTCTGGTTGTTAGGCTGGAACGTACTTGCAAATTTAATAAAATTCTCAATAACATGAAATTTGAATTTACTTCAATGTAAAGTATTCTACACAACTTATACTCTAGACGGTGGATAATAAACAATCCTCTAATCGGCAGTACAATCACTTATTTTTATTGCTCTTACCTAAAAATTACTCATCGCTATCCATTGTAAGATGTTTACCGATCATGTTGTAGTTCCGAAAAGCCTACACTCAGCCGTCTTACGATAGCTTCACATGTATATTGGCCTAACTTGGATGAGTACATAACTACGACTGGAGCCCCGCTGGGGCTATTGCCGGTCCCAAGCTCGGATAAATGAGAAAGGTTCGGCATGGGGTTGACGATCTCATCCCTTAGAAAACTAACTCACTAAAAATCGCTAACCAGAAAAATCAATTCAAACCATTTTAACTCTACCCTGGGAGTTAGAAGGTCTTCATTCAGAAGAGTTATGACGCCTTCGGCAGTCACAAGGCGGATGTCCCTTCTCTCAACCAGAGCAACCATTCTTTTAGGTACATAAAACGTTTGAACAATGTGAGAGACTAAAAGGCTGTTCCAAATTGCTGCAGAAATGAAAAGATACAACCTGGAAGTGCTTGGAATCATTGAAACACATCGAACACAGGTTGGAGAAATAAGACTAACTTCAAGGAGAGGTGCTGTTATACTCCGGCCATGAAGAAGAAAATGCCTCACACACGTAAAGAGTTGCACTGATGCTGTCCAAACAAACACAAAAGGCACTGATAGGATGGGAATCTCATGGACCCAGGATCATCAAAGTATTCTTCAACACAAAGAAAGAGGGCATCACAATGAACTTCATCCAACGCTACGCAACTACCAACGTCAACAATGAAGATGTTAAAGATCAGTTCTACGAAAGGATATCTGGGACAACATGAAGTGAGAGAAAGGAAAGAAAGTAGTGAGAGATTCACAAATATATGTGCCTAAAACAAACCGGTCATCGGCGGCACAATATTCCCACACAAATGCATATAAAGCTACATGGATTTCACCGGATAACACTACTCAAAACCAAATCGATCATATCTGTAACAATAAAAAGTTCGGAAGGACCATGGAGGACGTGCAAACCAAGAGGGGAGATGAAAGAGCCTCAGATCACCACTTGCTGGTTTCCAAAATGAAACTGAAAATCAAGAAGCCCTGGACAACGGAGAAGACAACATCACTAAAGTTTAATACAGCCTTTCTTTGGGATACTGACAAACTCAACGAATTCAAGATAGCCCTCATCAATAGGTTCCAAGCTTTTCACCACCTACTCAATTGAGAGGATACAAGCATGGAGAACAGTTGGAAAGGGATCAAAGAGGAAATCACTTCAACATGTTATGACATCCTAGGCCACACGAAGCACCATCACAAGGAATGGATCACTATCAGTTCTCTGGATAAGGTTCAGGAAAGTAGGAACAAGAAGGCAGCAATCAAAATCAGCCGAACAAGAGCAGAGAAAGTTGAAAGAAAGATGAATACACTGAAGCAAACAAGCAAGTGGGAAGGAGCATCAGGGCCGACAAACGTAAATGTGTGGAAGACTGAGTAATGACGGCCGAAAAGGCTGCAAGAGAAGGAAACATGAGACAATTGTATGATACAACAAAAAAGCTCGCTGGAAACCATCGTAAGCCGGAACGACCAGGGAAAAGCAAGGAAGGCGAAGTAATCAACTACACTGAAGAACAGAGAAATAGGTGGGTAGAGAACTTCAAGGAACTCTTGGATCGACCAGCTCCACTGAACCCATCCGACATCAAAGCAGCATCCATGGACCTCCCAATCGATGTTTGCGCACCTACAACTGAGGAGATCAGCATGGCCATCAGACAAATCAGGAGCGGCAAAGCAGCAGGACCAGACAACATTCTAGCAGAGGCAATGGAGGCAGACGTGGTAGCAACTGCAAAAATACTTCACATTCTCTTCAAGAAGATTTGGGATGAGGAACAAGTACCATCAGATTGGAAAGAAGGATACCTCATCAAAATACCAAAGAAAGGCGAGGTCAGCAGGTGTGAGAACTACAGAGGCATCACTGTTTTCTCAACACCAGGCAAAGTCTTCAACAAAGTGTTGCTAAACAGAATGAAAGACTTCGTATACACCCAAATTCGAGATCAACAGGCTGGATTTCGTAAGGATCGATCGTGTACCGACCGAATTGCAACATTACGGATCATTGTGGAACAATCAATTGAATGGACCTCACCACTGTACATAAACTTCATTGACTACTAGAAAGCATCTGGCAACGTGGACAGGACAATACTATGGAGGCCTCTTCGACATTAGTTAAAGTTAAAGGTTCAAAAAACTTCATTTAATTCACATCAATCTGTGTGTGCGGAATTCGCAGAATAGTTTTAAGGTTATCCAAAAAGAAAGATATTTTCTTTTTGAGCAATCAAACAAATGAAGAAAGAAATTCCTACAGCCATTTTGGTCAAGTCCTTGATCCATCCACCCACTAATAAGCAGGAGAGAATTTGTCTCGATCTAGTTTCAGGCCTTGGTAGGCTATCCAGTTCAATCTCGAGGGTAGCAATGTGCAAGTATGACTGTGAATGAACTACCCTAGGGCAGAGGGAAGAAAGCAAGAGAGAGAGAGAGAGGACAAATTGGCTGAGACACTACTCCATTTATTTCTGATTCCATTTAATTTATTTAAAAAGAAACATGAATAAACGTAGATCGAGCAGAAACACAAAGCACAAAGAATTAGGAAACTACAACTATGTCCAAACTAGGTCATCAGGGTAGAAAAATGGAGTATAGACGGTTACGTTTAAATCATAGTAATTTTGAAATAGAAGAGTTTGCCTATGAATCATGCGTCAAACATAAGCTTGCAATTTCTAGTATAAAAGTGACAGAAGAAAGTGTTAGCATTTAGGTTGTGAATTAAGGGAAACGATATCCCCAAGAAATAGATTCTCTTGTTCGTCACTGTCTTTTGATTTCTCTCTTCACAGAAATGTATCTTAAAAGCAATGAATAAAATCAGAAAATGAAAAGTATGAAGTAGTATTGTTACTTAAAACTGAAAGAAAAGAACAGATACATCTGCTAAATTTTTATCTATTTTGAACCGAATTACATAGAATTTCGAAACAAACATCAAAATTTTCTTGCATATCAATGTTGAAAACTAACTGTAATGCTTACTCACAAGATATTTTTTAATCAAGGATTGATATCAAAAGCAGTGCTACTAAAAACCGGCCAGTATCAAACAGTTCTACCTCTAAACTTTTCAGTACTAATCACATACGCCCCCTCTCAACGATCATAGCAAGAACCATTAGGTCTTGAGCCAACCCCACAACCTTAGCTCGCTGAATTGAAGCTGTGTTGTCCAAATTTTGAACCTCAGTCAATTAATTAAACAAGTATTCTACACTAATCAATGGCGCCATTGTTCAGTAGTCCCTACTTTTAATCATTCCCCCAGCTGAGGTTAATCACAAAACCAAAACTACCATTAAATTAAATGAATTTGCGGAGGTCTTTTGCATTATAGTATGTACTTTTTATTTCTCTACTAACATCCATTTAAATTTTTTACGTAGGAAAATAATATCAGGAAGAAGGAACATAAACAAAAACCCAATAAATCAGTGAAACATAATCTTAAAATTTAAGAAAACCCAAGAGTAAGACAAAGGCAGTCGGACCAGTCGTAGTTGTAAATTAATCATAAATTTTCATGTTGTTGTTGTTGTTGTTGATGTTGTTTTTGTTATCACTATTTTCTTTATTACTGACAAATACATTCTCTGGTAGCCTTTTCTTGTTATATATACTCCTCTTACAGCTTAAACATAGTTTACGTATATTTATATTTTGGTTGTCTATCATCAATTAACTTGAAACATAATCAAAGACAAAAAATACATATATTACTCATCTACTGTCCTCTGTGTTGATTGGTTCTTATCTTTAAACAGCTTACTTACCAACAGATTAGCACAACATCAAATGGTCACATTATAAAAGGATATTCAACTACACTATTAAATTATGGACTTTAAGATGTCTCCTTTGTCTTATCTACCCTAGAGTATTTTCGCTTAAAATTGTAAACAGAACAAATAACAAAATAAACTACAGCTAAGATAGAACATTGTCATTTCATAGTATGTTTAACTTAACTTGATTTGTGTTGAATTTAGTCACCGGTGAAAAAAAAGGGTAGTTAATAAGCTTAAAATACAGTTCCCGTCCATTTGTTTTGAGAGAGTATTCTTCTCATTTATATGAAGCTTTTTCAGTAAAACAAAATCACAACTTACCTTCTACTTATGAGTCTCAAATAAACAAAGTGGATTTTTTCACGAATTATCGAAATGTGATGAAATAACTCCCCTGTATAAGTGAACAGATTTTCCTACGTCTGGCCAGTCTGTCATCTTTTTCCTTGAAAATGAAGGCTTATAAAAATAGAAGTGTAACACAAAAGTGTACTTCTCAATGAACACTAAACAACTCTCTGTAAGGTTTAGTGTACTAAAGGTAAAGTGAGGTAAACTCTAGTAGAATTTAACATTTCACTTCAACTAGTAAATAATTATGAGGTGAAGTCCAGCTTAAAAACTTATTAATAAAGCAGTTGACCATTTTTTTTTATCTGGCTTTTATTGGATAGTTTTCAAAGCATATCGAATACCATTCATAACTTCTGTTTGTTTATAGCTTTTTTCAAATGACTGAAGCCAGTTTATGTGCAGAAAAGAATCTTTTTCAGATATTACGTATTCTCTATCTTATAATCGGTCATATATTGCCGACTTCAGCTTTCTAACTTTCGTTTCCAATCTCAGTTAACAACAATGATGAGAACAGTATTTTGACAGCTGTTATAATAAAAGTCAATAACTTTATGCTCTTCAATTAATATCATAGCTATCACTATCATTATTATTGTTATAAATATTATTCGACGTACCACTATAACATTATAATCATGGATGGATCAGTGCTAGACAGTCACTGGAAACCTGAAAAACAATAGATGGCGGTTTCGTCCTAATATAGGACCCTCCAGCGGTGGGTACCCATGGCCCCGCGAACGGTCTCGCGCACGAGCGCTTATCCTGCAGACCGCTAAGTCGGCGTCCAACGATGTTAACACAACTTCAATTAATCCACAATACTGGTGGTGGTAAACAGTACTCAGTCCAATTTATGCAAATCTAACCATTGATCTGACAGTAAATAAATTATTTAAAAATTTATGTATCAACTTGTTTTATTTTTGGTATCTACCGTCCTCATGCTTTTTAATTGAGTGATTCTATTTACGGTTTCGCTGTTGAAGTACCAAGGTTTCGACAGGTACATATGACTTCAAGGCGCTTCTGATAAATGTTTAGATCATCAGGTAAGTTATACCACATATACTTTATTACTAGAGATGATATATTTAAAGTTCACAATGAGTAAAAAAGTAGAAATTCTGCTGACATTTCGTGACTCAATTTAAGTGTACAATCTGCCGATTGATTGAACGAACAGAGTTACTCAGTAAAATAGGAAAACCATATCGTAAACGGTTAATTTGCAAATCTTCAATCCAATTCATCATCTCCATTGTCTGACATTTCACTATTCATGCGTTTCATACAAATTCCATTGTTTTCCCACTCTTCTTTTCTTGATCGTCCCCCATCTTCTGCTGCCAGACATTACGTTTACACACGCGTCATATACTACTTATAAGTAGCGCGCACCACACTACGAATAGATATTATTCTTATGATTAACAATCCATCCAGTGCTCAATCTATTTGAAATTATCAAATCAAACTTTGGTAATGAAACCTGCCTTTAAGTTATCTTGATGTTCACAAATGATAACAAAACTGTTTACTTGCGTGGTTTGTAGGTACTTGCTTCGCCATAAATTAAGTGGTGAGATTACCTTCGAACTAAAAATATCTCCAGAAACCACCTCAAAATTCTAGCAGAAAATAGCGAGTTGTGAAGTTAACTCATCTGAGCATTAAACTATAAAAAGGTTAATAATGAAGCTGTCAACAAACTGCCTGAGATTGAGCTTGTACACTGTTTAAATTCCATCCTAATTGTTTCTAGCTTTTCTTCATAAAAGCATTCATTTAACATATATATAATGACATAAATGTGCACTACTAAGGGGTCATAAACTGGAATGAAACAACTCTATCCGATTCCTGTGAGTTTTCAAAAGTTCTATCCGTTTTATATGAATCTGACATGAACATTGTCTCCATTTCTCATTATCTTATTCTACAATTCATATTTTGTACAGTACCAGAAGTGATAATTATTGTTATCATTAGTTTAATTTATTATGGTAGGATCTGAAGAAAACTCTTGCACACAAGTATTATTCAATGTAAAAATATCAAAGTTCAAAATACCACAAACAAATAATATTGTTTTTGTCGCGTTTCTTTGTTTAATTTTTGTAAATATTATTTTCAGTATGTAAAATATTGGTTTTTTTTATAAAATAATATGAATTTTTTGCATCCAGTGATTCTTTTACAAAACCCAAAAAAAAATGCACACACATATACGGTGTGTGCATTATTACAAATTAACTTAGAGGTCACTTGTTTTCATCCAATTGATCATAGAAGGAATATGGATCCATTTTAATAATTGGAGATTAAAGGTTTCCCGGTGTATCTATTGCATAAGCTTTGACTTGATACATTAGAAAGATGATTATATTCGTTGTTCGTTATCTTACCTGGGCTGTGGTATATTAGCCAATTTCGAATAGCCTTGACATGTTTTGGCATTTAGAAGATATGGTTGATTAGGTGGCGGTTGGCATTCGATATGTTGTTAGACTTCGTGTACTGCTCGTCCCGATAACCATTACTAGATCACTTCCAACGGTGCATAAATCAGAAGACGAATACGAAGTTTTGGAGGATGTTTATTATCACACCACACATATATCACAAAACCACAAGTGAAAATTAAATGCGAATGCAGAAGAGCGGTGAGTGAGCGGACGAGTGAATGGGACTAAAATGTACATATGTATGGAAATGAATAGGTAATCGAATTATTGAAGTGACTAACATTAAAGTGAGTAGAATGAATATGTGTGGGTGATGAGCAATGTTCAGACAGCTCATACAAACGCGACAATAATAAAAGTACAATGGTACAGATAAGTTGTTGCTAAACGAATGACTCTGTCTGTTAAGTTATAAAGGGCTTAACCAAAATAAACATACCAAACTCAAATGTTTGTAAGGTACCACGATTGTCTTAGGCATTCTTACTATTTATGACACTTCAAGATGATCGTTTAATAATGCTCAGTCGTCGGTGAGGTTTACCTACCAAAAATGAAAAATTATTTGGAACTAACTTGCATCGATCAAATACTAAGGCATAAACAGTTTTTGAGATGATCTCAAGCATTTGTCTCTCAACGTAGAATTCGGCTGTGATATGCTCTCACACGTGAATTGTCTACTTTAAAAAACTTACAATATGTCTTCCTAGACAACAATATTGACATTGACGAAAAGTATGATCAAAAAGACACGAAATTATTGACGATGATGTTTGTTTGCTTGGTGTAATTTTGGAATTGAACACATTCTAAATTATGTGCGTTTATTGTGCAAACAACCAATATATACGATTTATTGAATCTTCGTAGACAGAAACATGATTATACTACTTAATTCAGCTAATAAGTAACAAAAATATACAATAATTATAAAAAATTTAATCTTAACCACATCAAACTATTAAATACAATAGGCTTATTGCAGCCTTGATTGGATATAACGTTGAAATCATAGCGTATGTGAGCTTGATTCCACTGTAATTATGGATATGAACTTTCCTCAAACTGATAAATACATTTCAATAAATCTGCATTTAGAGGAATAAAGGAATACCAAACAGTGAATTCCCGATATCTGATAGATACAGAAGCACTGCATTCATTCAAATTAGGTAACAAATTAATGAATTCAAATCCCCTCGAATTCAATGAATCTAGGGCTATTGAATACTTGAATTATTATCCTTGTATGTGGAAAAGCAGTTATTAAGCCCTGTTTTCGTTAATAAAAAAACGTTTCCCTTTCACATCATTTTCGATTCATCTATTATTCTACACTTCACAATAATAACTTTACATAAATCACCTAATTTAACATCACAACGTTTAGCAATATTTTAAGTTATGGTCAAATTATCTTCAATTACTTTGTACAGTTACCGATTATTTCACACCCAAAAACCAATGGTTACTATTCTAATAAGTTAAACACTATCTTTAATCATCAAATTTAATTGACCCTCTTATCTTCAGACAGATTCCATTGATTCTTAAACCCTGATGTGAATACGCTATTTACACCAGTTAATGGCTAACTAAATTCAATATGATTGAAATTATTTTCACAATTTAAAATAAATAGAATATACTAAATTTAGAACTTGTTTCAAAATATACTAGAATCTTTGTTGGTTTGTTGTAACCATTATTCTTGGTTGTTTTAAGCCAATAAGAAGGAAATCTGTTTGATAATTTTGTGTTTATCAAAGTCTTCATTCACTCAAGCATCAAAAAACATAGAGTGTATAGTATTTGATTGTTTGGAGCATTAGAAACATTTAACAAAATAACAACTCTAAATAATTTCCATATTATTTACATGTAATTACATCTGCCTATCCGATCACATCAAATCAATAGTCATCAACTAGTTGACATAATTTGTCAGAGAAGTATAAGTTGGTCCGCTAACAATCAGTAAATTTTGAATGTACTGAAATCAAAAAGAGATTGCATGCGAGACCGAAGGTGCTGAGATTAGTTCCCGCCAGAGGGTTCGTAGATGCACAATACTGAGGAGTCCCATACTAGCATGAACCATCCTTCTGGTGCCTCTAGGTTTTCAGTGATGGTCTAACATTGACCAATTCGTGATTGCAATAAAATTCAACAATTTCCTCGAAACCCAAACTGATGACTTCAAATTTAACCTGAATTTCATGTAAAATAATAGTACATATTTACGAATAAATATTACTGCGGCAAACCAAATACTTAGAGACAGAAGTTGGAATTTACTCTTCTGAACGTTTTGGTAATGATTACTTTTATAAGTTTCACTAAGTTTATGCAACTAAATTTCAGTATTCGCTGTGACTGCGAATTTTCATGACTTTAAAAATATATATTTATGCTAATTAAGTTCACCACATAAAAAATTAAAAGTTTGAATAATTTAAAAAGTAATTATATTCTAAATGATTCTTTTTACCAAAGAGAAATATTTGATTGTAGATTTTTTTTTAAAAACGAAATTCTGTAAATCACAATTTGAAAGGATGAACGTTTGTGAATAGTTTATAAGCTATTTTACTGATCCATACATCTAGTGATTGCTATATTTGACAGTAACAAATGGTTCTCAGCAATATTTATTTGAAAGCTGAAGAAAGTCTAATTATTGAAAGCATCAGAATATATGTAAAGTATTTGATTACTGATAAGATACAATCTAAATTGATGGGTACAAAGTTTAAATCAAGTGGTTTTGTAATGGTCATTTTGATTTCAAACTGACCTCAGTTGAAAATTTTTTAGCAAATCCTGGGTATATATATATATATATCACGGTTGTAATTTACCAATGACTTTAGACGGGTATCGCTGCACACCTCAATTTTAAAAGCGGCTTCAAGGCATCATTCTTGTTACAAGATCGAGTTCTCGAAAACCCGAATACTCATGGAAAAGCTTAAAGCCTATTAGGTTAAATCTCGATATCTATCAAGGAAGGAATATTTTTCTCAATAATTATGGCCATTCTTCCCTAAAACGTTTTGTACTGACTAATGATTAAACTTATATTGGATATAATCGTTAAACATTTTATAAAATATAAAAGATATTTCTTCATATAAGTTTAGGTAATATACGTGTATGATACATTAAACAATACAAAATTTCTTAAACTTCAGTCCCCACTTTCCAATCTGATTTAAAGGTAAACAAAAACCCATCTTTTTTTATCGAGCCGCTTATTCTATTGACCATATTCTTCACTTACGTATATTACTTATGAATCCTTCCCTATATGGTTTGGAGTGATAAAAGACTCGTTGACTCATTAAATTACAACGTGCATGTAGCTAGCTTTTTTTTATTTCGTTGATAATTTCTATAACGACCGACAGCAGAACCATTGAAAGATATTGCACAGCTAACCCAACCTACGTTTCGAACAAATCTAATCTCCGTGGTGACGCCCGGTGAAACACATTTAGACTTATGTATGTGTACATTTGCCTGCGAATAATATTCCACAAATAGATTTGTGAACCTCATGGAGTTTTCATTCCTTTCTCCAAGTCCATGTCGTCCCATGCTGTCTTCATATCCAGTGTTGTCAATTACAACATTCAGACATTCAGGTCTTCCATCAAAATATTCTGGTTCCTTCCCAAACACACTTATTTACGATTGATTACAGCTTCTCATGCAACTGATCTGTTTATGATTGGTGGGTATAACACTGGATGATATTCATTGTACTTCATTTCCGCAGCTACTTAAATGGTTCTGCCGGACTCCCATGCTATGTGAACATTCCAAATATCTATATTCATTGTTGCTCTGATTGCTGAAATAGCCATCGGTCTCTTGACATCCGAAGAAAATCGGTCTTTCGCACCAAATTTCATGATCTTTCTAATCGAAGACCTCCCAACTCCCAAGGTATAACTTAAATGATTTGAATAAATTTTTCTTCAGGTAAAAAAGTCGATTTAACGCTTTGTTGCCAATAGTGGTGAGATGAATAAATAGATAAAAAAACAAAATCCTATCTGTCATGAAAACCATAGATATTAACATTAATGAAACTCAAATTGGAGGTTCAGTTATCTCTTAAACAACATATATGATAAATTTAAACCAAACTAAACATGCATCTTTTTTAAAACGTGTCACAGCTTTGTTTCTTTCATTAACTAATCTAAATAGCAACTATTCTGTTAGGTCAATGACATAAGTTCTCGTAGATATCACTTGTTAATATCTAATTTCGTAGAAATATTAAATAAAGGTCACATCAAACAAACAAATGACCCTAGTAAAGAATAATGGTTCATTCACTAAGACACGCTTCGAAGATGGACATCACGATATTTTACTGAGAAGCCATAGCCAGTGTTGTCAACCATTTTATGACTGAGACAATAAATGACTTTAAAAATTACATGAATATCTCGTTACAACATAAGTTAGGCAAAATCGAAAACTAATGCCTATCTAATCTTACCTGATCGGTTCCAAAACTTCCTTTCTGTCGCAAGACAGGAGTACTGTAAGTCCTGTTGAGTTTGAGACTGATGAACTATCCTAAACTATCACTAATATGGTGAACACTGTTCATTGATCTCCAATTAAGGTTGATTCCATAAAGTAAAAGAATGTTGTGTAGAACAAAGTTGTTTAATCCAAAAATTGAGATTGAATTCTATTGACAATCTGTATTAGACATGACTAAGAATCCACCTGCTTTCAACACCAGATATTTTATAACTATCCTAACTGAAATTCTA
>OX103979.1:12098830-12128830 GCA_944470395.2 Schistosoma turkestanicum | reverse complement strand
TGATGTTTAGAAATCGCAAATGGACAATCATTATTGCGATGTGTGCATCCTGTACCGATTTATCTCGATATCGCCGTCCTGAATTCCCCTGCTAGCCACCATCCATCTACGCAAATAAATACTTATGGTTTAGTTTGAAGTTATTAAGTAAGGTAGTCTCTTTTTATTCTAAGTTGGATTGAACCGAAAGCATTCATATATCTGATCAAGTTCGGTATCGCTTATTTAGAAGGATAGACCTTGAATTTAAACATCGTTTTTACTATCGATTTCAGAATAAAAGCAGCGGTTATTGATTATGTAATAAGTAATGAGTAAAAAATCATTTCAAAGTTACCGATAGTAGTCTATATATATTATACCGAAATTGGACTGACTTTCTCCAAATTACAAGCTGTTTTTTACTCAGATGAAAAACTGTCAAACATGTAGAGATGTCTCCGCTTATGAATAGCTACTAATTTACTTATTGTGGTGGAGCAAAATGTCTTGACCACAGACACTTCACAGTTTCAACATATGCACAAGATCACTTTTCAATGAAATCTAATCAGCGTAAGACAAAAAAAAAATAGATAAAAGTTTTAACTTTGAATTGATTTCTATTATAATCCAGTTAACCTATTAAACGAATTTCAAGTTCATTCACGTGATTTGTTAAGCTGTTAAATGATTTATTCATTTTCAGCCATAGAAAACATCAACAACAAAAAAGTAGGCTATTCATCAGATGATAGATACTTTTCGTGTGTATCAAAAAAAATACTTCACGACTACCTCTCTATTTTTGTCCTAGGGAGAGTTGAAAATGGTTCTCACTGGTAACCTAACTAACTAATGCCAGTCCATCACGAAAACCATCTACAGACTTGACTCCTATCCACACAATTGTTTAGTCATAATGTTATTCATTTACTTATAAATCAGTATGCGTGTTACTTTTCCCGTTATTTTCACTTAATCCCTCTAATAAATCTAGTTTTTCTAATAATTAGAGAAAATGCTCATTTCTCTCGATTTAATTTGTTCTATTCAAGCTACTAGGATTTATTGTTTATTCATGAGTTTTGCAAACTTTAAACCATTTTCATCGTCATCAGTCATATTTTATAACTTATAATTACAATCATGATTTCTGTATTGTTTAAAAACATACAACTTGACAATGGACTCGTGGAAAAGTGATCGTTCAACAATTTTTGGAAACATTTTGAATAAGAATATATATTAAAATTAATAAGTTTAGTGTAAGCAAAGTTGTATTTTCAAAAGTTTTTCCAATCACAGATAAAAATACCTAGTAAGTAGTATCAGTCATATTTCGCATATCACATGGTTTGTTGATGACTCACGCATTTTGTTAGTTTGTCTATTCCACACATGTGTGGATATATATAGATTTTTAACAGACTTTTTAAAATTATTTTGCATGACTTGGATGTAATTACGGTTACTATTATTATCTCGAATTTACATGCACAAATAATTAATTATCATTCCAAATTCAACGAAACAATTAAATAAGTTTATCTAATTGTAAATTGTGAAACCTAATGAGAAGTTGCCAAAAACACATATCCACTTAAAAATTACGCCCTTTAACACTGCATCAACACAATGATTCGACAAATTATTGCGGTAACTTGGCATCTCTCCAAAAAAAAAATTAAATGGAAGTTGTTCCAATGATTAGAAAATATTTGTGACAAAATTGGAATTAAAAAAAAAAATGCAGGAATCCGAAAACTCATTGCTACAAACTTTGAAAAGTTTAAAGGAATAAGATTTATTTGGCTCATGACAGTTGCATCTCTGTGCTACAGCGGTATGGCAGACAACCTGAACTAATAATGTACTTACGTACGAAGTTCTGTATTGTATCTGTCTGTCTGTCTGTCTATCATTTGGCTCATCAAAACAGTAGAATTGCGAATTAACCACCTGTGGTACAAATTTTCTCCACCATGTAAATACTAGTGGATATTGGCTAGCGGTGAAATCCAGCACTCCTGTTTTGTCCTATTTAATACTTGTCAGCTGGACGAATCGGCTGTGCTAAGGTAGCCAGTCCGTTTAGGAAGTACTTGTATCAGAAGTGACTGGTTATTTGCGCCCCCATAATATCAACCGGAACATGCAAACACTTACAAGTTAAACTTATGATGAATTTATAAAGATAGTTTAACCAACGTTATACCATCGAAAACAGAACTGATATATTCATTTGTATACACTAATGGATATATTGTTAGAATTTTTTGCAAAGTTTTTGTGGATAGTTCAATTCGGCAGTGTCACTCAAGTTATAGACACTAATAAATAAGAATAATGGTATATCAGGAATTAATTGTTAGCCGTACAAATCCGTACAAAAATAGTTGTACATTTCATCTGAGTTTTCATTTGTTCCATGAACTGATATTAGTTTCTAATACAGTTTACCTTGAAAACAGAGTGTTAATTAAAAGTCAGCTGACCGATAAAATGATTAACAGTATTGTGAATTCACGTGATACCATAGGTAATTTATTTCGCTTTGTAGCTGAACAAATAACATAGCAACGAGATTATTATTATTATTATTATTATTATTATTTATTATTTGAATAAAACAAACTAAAGCTAATCAAAACATGTCATGCTTTTATTAACTTAATTATGAAGCGATGACATCTACAAGGAGTAGTTTGTTTTTCCTACTTATCTTTTTTAAGTATGCTTTAAAACAAAAATTATCTCGAATAATATGAATTATTAATTAATCGCTTAGTGTGAACGCTCCAAGATTTCGATCTCTTTGTGTGCATGCATTTGTTTGTTTATTTGATAATAGTTGTTTGAATTTTGTTCTCGTCCACATTATAACAGAATAACCTTTGTTTTTTTTTTGCATCAGCTTGTTTTGAAATAATGACAGATTTTCATAGAAGAAAAGTTCCCATATACACTAAGTTAAATTTCCTCCTCCTTCTTGATTTTCTCTCTTTCTTCACTCCTCTTCCTCTCTGTGCATGTATGTCCCATGTATCTATCTATCTATATGAATATGATGTATATATTTTCATATGTACACCACCCCGGGACCTAGTTAGGATATATGACTTTTCCTAACACATCAAAAACCGATAATACGCTTCGATGAAAAAAATTGGTAGTCATTACATCATATTTTATGTTAAGAAAAAAACAAGATTGGTTTGTCTAATTTATTATATAATCATGATTATTATGTAATGTTAGCTGAAATCTGTGTTGACGTTATCTAATGTGTTGATGTGTGGATATTTTCTTATTCTTGATAACAAACAACAAAGGCATCATTTGACATTTGATAGATGTCTTAGTCACAAAATTTATCTGACCATATAAATTATTGTGAGTCATAATGAAACAAAAATACCGACATTATCTAAGATATGCTTTGGATTCTAATTTGTAACATTTCGTTATTTCCTCACTAGATTAGAATATATACATGATATGATAACCAGTCATTACTTTACATGAAGTGATCATTATCAAGGAGGCATAGACCGCCACTTTTAAAGTGACTAATTCATTGGATAGATTTCTAGAGATTGTTGAACTTCAGTTTGCATTACTGTCTGATTTTAATGAGACAACTTCTGAAAACTAAGAAGCTCTGAACAGTGGTTTTGTCTTAATATTGGATTCTTCAGTAGTGCGTTTCCACGATCTCCCTGGCGTTCAGAACTAAAAAATTCAGGTCATGCAGGGAGCATTTATTCTCTAGACCAATGAGCAAGTGTCTAACTGTTTACGTGTCTAACTTAAATCAATTGAAATGGCTGTTTAGTGATTCCTGGCTTTAACTAGTTTTTAATTAATATCAGTCCATAGTGAAAACCCGGAAATATTAATTCACTATAGCCTTTGAATTATCATCAATTGCTTGCAACTTTAAATTTTAAATGTACAAAGCGTGTTGGTTATTGTGAAGATAACATAATCTCCCAAGATTAACACTAAGGGCTATTAATATTTGAGAGATCTCAAATTTCATAGGAAGCTTCTATGTAGTTCTTGTCAGTTCATCCAAGACAATATGTTTGTCTAATGTCTATTGGCCTGACCTTGATTGTAAAATATTTCTCATATGATGAAGCTGTTCATTAGTCGGCATTCCAAGTTTTCAACCAATCGTTGAAACGTTCGAGCCCAGTTCCATCTACTTCGGTATAGGAAACCAGGTTGAGTGTTTGAGTTTTAATAAGCTGCATTAGACCTTGAAGCAAGCATGATCCGCTTACGAACTTTTAAAGGGTCAATTTAAAAAAGTTTACAGTTATGTGGAATGTGAGGTAATACTTCTTGATGAAGTTTAACGTTTATTTGTTTAAATAAGATTCATCCAACACTACTTCTAGGCAAAACAGACTTACAGTACACAAAAATCAGTTTATAAAATTTGTCTTAATTATCTTTGGTAAGTTAACACTAATGATATTTTCTTTATTCCTAAATTATCTTCACCTGTGCTTTCCAAAACAATCGGTATATAGAAGGGTTTATTTGATAAATATTAGTTTCAGTTGGAAAGTATTTACACAGAAGTGTCAAACACCATCGGATTTTGTTCAGTCGACTTAGTTTTGACATCCTTTCCATATTGTTTATTTGGAAAATCATTTTTCCGTGTTTTCTTATCAACAAATCCTTATTCTAACTGAGCCCCGAAACTGAGAGATAAATAACTGAAGGAGTGCCCTCTGAACTTTGACCTGAAGGTTGGATCCGTTATACACTGTAATAATACCTTGAGATATATTCTCATAACAGCTGGTCAACAGAATATGTTTCTGTGGGATCTTTTCACTGTTTCACTTTTGTGAAAATATCGAGCACACGTGAAACCAATGATTTGAGCTTACTTAAAAATGATTAAAAATGTATTATTGTATGAAAGTCTTTTAAAGAGTAAAGCTAACTAACTCTACCAGTATACGGTTGTGGAGATTGCTGAGTTTCATCGGAATAATGTACCGATGGATGTAAGACAATCATTGGAAATCTGAAAGCACCAGATGACCATTTCTTCCTAGTATAAAACTCCTCAAGAGTATGTATCTCAGACTCCGCACGTGGTAATTGAACCCAGAGCCTTCAATTTTGTAGACAAGTACTTTAGAACAATTAATCGACACCCAACAGTGTTAATGTCTAACTTCAACTAATCCACGATATTGCTTCCAGGTTTCCAATTGTGATCTAATACTGATCGGCTCATGATTTCAATAATTTATCCTGAAATAATCGGATGAACAGCCAATGTAATGAATTTAGATGGCGAATGATGATAAGTGGTTAGGGGTAATTGGTCTGAAGCTTTCAATATTACAGATACGCTTTGGTGACAACAACCATATTAGGGAATATCGACGTTTACTTCCAACCAATAAACAGCAAACATTGCGTATAACAATTTAATTTACTGACTGAATAATAAATTTATAGATGGAATTTGATCAACGCTAAAGCTTTGATAGTATGGTCATCAAGTAACAACTGATCGGTGTTACGGTGAATCAGTTTGAGAGAAAAACTTGGTTACAGCTAGATAAAACGTAATGCTATCCGAATTCCTAGTTTCTCTCTAGAATTAAATACAAAAAAAACAACAAGAAAGACTAGTTCATCGAAGAGTTCACTTCCATATATTTTATGTCTCAGTGGGTTTATTCCGTTTACTTAAATAAATAAATAGTATGTCCGTCAGTATTGCAGAGGATGAATAAAAACTCTTGGCAAGCAATAAATGCATGATAGTTTATCCTCATGTGAAAAAGAACGAATCAACAAACTTGATTGTTGTCATCATTAATTGTTGCTGTTTTTAGCTAATAGCCCATAAATGCTGATATAGAATAAACTGAGGTATACCAGACGAAAACAAATCCATTCGTATGTGTGTTTGCCTGTCTATCATTTATTTATATATCTATCGATCGATAGATATGTATGCATGCAACTAATGTTTGTGTTATGTAATACCGACTACATCAACCAAAATAAATTTGAATAACGTTATCAGTTAGACATTTTTTGTCTGCAAAATTTTTGTCTATTTGCCAAAATAAGTTCGATCTGAATTCACGACACCATTGCTATTTTCTATAGATATTATTTAATCGAAAGAACATAAGCCAAACTACAAACTAATGGAGTAAAATTAGTGCATGAACCTGAAATTTCGTTTAGGACAAAGCAAATGAAGTGGCATAGATGTAAGTAGGCTGGAGAGAAGGAAAACAAATCAATAAGATAATGATGGTTAATAAAATTGATGCATCACTTTATGTTATAGATTATAAATTCACTCGTCTATTTTCCATTTCCTAAAACAAGTTAATTAAAAACAATATCAGAATATATAAATTAATAGCTGAGTTTGTAGTAGTAGGATAGAAATAACACATTAAGTGACACAAGGTATTTATAAAACGATAAATAATAATCGTAACAGAGGTGGATAGTGTCCAGCAGCATTGCTGTTTATTAATGCTTATGACCTAACGGCTAGATCGAAGTAATCTTCACAGGATGCATATATGCCAAATGGGGCTAATCAATTCGTGATGCTAACTATCAACGGCAAGATTTTTAAACTATCAGTTACAGATGAAGATAAATGATGATTATTTCTGTGTATACAACAAGTGAATATTTAAAAATCATGTATTATCAAAATAAATATTTTAAAAAAGAATGCTTCTTTGTGATATCATTCACTTTCCTCTAAATATCAAGAAAGCAAATGTAAAACGTGTGATTCATTGTTTGACTGGAATATTTGAGTAAAAAATTTGCGAATGTCGGTCCTTTTTCAGGATCATTTTATTGAAAGGAAAAACCAATAACTCTTATTAACAGAACACACTACTCTTCTGTACATAAATCAGACCTCCTAACTGACAGTTTTGACTCTATTAGCTGTCCGGATTCGTTTTATCCGCTTATCGATACAGTGACATACTAAGTACTGTGTGACTTTGATAACTTTCAACTACTTGTTAACAAATCTAGTCTTGGAATAGTGTTGAAATTAAAACTTTTTAAATTGACTTAATGTTCTCCAATTGGTGAGAAGCCTGTCTACATTAAATCTGTCGATTGGTTAACTGACGTGTTTAAACAGTTAATATTTATCATTCAGGCTACACATAGGAAATTAAATGATGAGTAAGCGGGTGGAGTCAAATAAACAAATTCACAATTCAATGTAAGAATGATACAATTAAGTGAAATACAGCCAATCAAAATGTTCAAGTCGAAAAGTATAGTCTGAGTGATGAGTAAATGCATTAAATATCTTATATAATATCTGGTATTATATAATATTGGAGATTTGAAGGTCAAGTCTAATACACCGGCCTCAGTAAATAAATTTTCATTTGAATGATAGTAAGTTTCGAACTGGGACCAAACATCTATTGCGTGCTCTGTTGAGTATGATGATTCACCGGCATGTCGAATCGCAATGTAGACTTCATCTAAGCATTACAAAGTTTCCATAAAAACATTTTTGTTGATATTTCATTGTCTAAAATTCCGGAGTGAAATGTTTCGTCAAACTGTAAATTTTAGAATCTTATTGTATCAAACTACACTACAGACTGATCTATCTATCTACCTATTTATTTGTCATGAGATATATATTGACATAAACTTACTCATTGATCACCTAGTAAACTGACACATTTATTACACTGGGTACTTAGTGATGAAAAATAAAATTACTACTGAAATGTGTGATTGTAACAACTTTAGTGCTTGCCTTTTCTTTTGACTTGCATTTGTTGCAACTTATAAACGAATCTACATTTATTGGTAGTTATTCAAAGTGTACACTTTTTAATGGATAAGGGAGGAGCAAAGCAAAATTGTTTTTACGGACATTTCACTATCTGATGCTTTAAAAAAATTTATTTTTATTTATTTTTACTGGTAAACTTTTCTATCTAAAGCTTAGGATTTGTAACGATTTAATTATTTGATGAATCTGTATCCAAGTTGCAGTTATTATCTAATTTTTATTACCAATTAGTGTCGACTTACAAAGAGACTTACTGTGAACACAAAAGTAGGTAGACCGATATGATGCAATATATTAAACGTAGAATAGGACTTACAATATACCTTCTTTATCGCAGTTTTACTTAGAGGAGTCACCTACTATAAATACTGCTAAAGCAGTTTATTTAAAAATGGCTTAACAATTACAGAGAGTAAAATATCTATGATAAATACATTCTGAAATTTCCATTTATGTTAACAACATGACATAACCTTTCATACTATTACGAATACTCTTGTATAGAGCACTCAGTGACATTAAGTCCTTTCTTGACATATCACTCTTATTAACAAATATTACTGGAAGACCTCTTGGTTAACCATGTAAAACTTCTGTTTCATTCATATAACTGGGATAGGTAATCGAGTGATACATTTGTTTTCTAAAAACTGAGAAAACAGTAAGAGTGCAATCATTTCTTTATCCTTATCGGTCAGTTTACTATCGTTAACCTTTACTTGATCCTTTTTTGTTGCTTCTAGACAGTGAAAACGAATGTCGGATTGCATTCATTTCAGTTTATAATTCAAATGTTTGTTTTCAGTTTTACTTTTTGTGTTTTCTTTTCTTAAAATTTACCTCGGGAAATGAAAATCAAAGGGTCAAAACAGGCACTCTTAATTCTAAATTTCAACCCCTTCTAATCTCTTTTTCCAACATTGTAAAGATATCTTTGTTGATGGTAACATCTATTAGTGTGAAATACCATACAATTATTACACTTTTATATATTTAGCGGGACTTATTCTTTACTAATCTTACAGTTAGTTTATTTTATGAGAAAGTCTAACCACTACGTCAAGAAGAGAATGTTGTCGGGTCATTGTTTTTAACTTTATCGAAATTATTTAGGGTCAAGGGTTTGGAGACATACAAATCAAGCTGTTTACTCAGTCAATCAAATAAGACAATAAGACGTCTGTCAGTCCTTATGAAGCTCACGATTTATTACAAATAGTGTTGTCAATCATTTTAATATTGTAATTTTCTTTTTTTTTCAGCTGGTTGCTTGTTCATTTAAAGTCTATACGGTCTTTGAATAACACACAATAGATTTGTGCAGCGACAGAAATTAATTTTAATTACTTTCAAGCCGATTAACAATTTGCACTTATTCAGTTAGTAATTAAAACTTTCATTGTATTTTTTTTTGTTTATGCAACCCAATATCGACATACAGGATTTCGTTTAACTCTAAAATAGCTAACTACCGCTCAGTACACCAGTGAATCAATGATTTCTCGTCTAGACATATATTATAAACATGACTATCAACGTACGAATGTCGAGTAGATTCATCTGCTTTTTGGATGAATACAAAATTTTCGTTCATGTCTAGTGTATGCTGCCCAGATAAATAATAATGTATATGCGCAGCTTAAGCCATACCCAACAACGTCAAATAACTTGACATAGTATTTTCTTCATTTTTTTTCCCAGTATTTAATAATAAACAATTATTCATAGAGGGGATAAAAATCTGCCACTAAACTTAATACAATGATATTCTACTAATTCACATAAAGAGTTATAATTGTGAGAATAAAATTTTAGTCTCATTAAAATGTAGAGAATGATGAAAATTAATTTTACCAACTTAACTAATTCACTTTTAAATCATAGTGTGTTTGGGTTCTAAAAAATATTTAATATCTACTGAGTACTCACAGAAATCCAATTTCAGTATTTTATTATTTGAAATCTTCGTGAACTTCGTTTTGTTGTGCTAACGAAGTAAAGAAACTAGAGCTAATGAACATTTGTGTCAGGATCTAGGCGGATTACCATTGATTAGATCACTGGTGTGTCAAATCTAAAGAATCTGTTTGTTGATAGTAGTGTGAATTTGTTATTAAAGCCTAATAATTTTAATGAAATATATATTTCAATTAATAATCAGATTCTCAGTGAGTGTATTAACTTGTAAACTACTGGGTTAATATTAAATCACAATAATTTCAAATAATCTTTCTATGAATAACTAATTCAATTTCTGTACAATTCAAATGTTGTATTATAAATTGTCATAATGCTATACTGTTGTAAAGGTCACTGAATTCAGAATTACTCATTTCTTAATGCTCTATCTTGTTGACCATTGAATGTATTATTGCGGTGGTGTTTCATTCTCTGAGCTGGTTGTTTTGGTTGTGGAGCATTCATTGTTCTTCTGAACAACATCATCAGCACAAACTTCAGATAATGCTGATTAACACATGTTGCCTGTTCAATTAGGCAAATTTTCACGACTACTAGAAATTGACTGCTGTCACCATTATGGTTTTTAATCATCCTTACGTGTGACTGTTGTGAAAGAGATGAACTTTCTTGAAAGCTGTAACAGTCCTGAAAGGTTCAAGCTAACTACTAACTGAATATACTGAAACTACTTTACATAAAAGGTCGAAATTTCCAGTGTTGTGAATGTGATTTCCAAACTTTGATGCAAAGAAACAACTGATTCGGTTTATCGCCTTTTCAATATTATTCCAGTAAAATGAATGAGTTTTGATCTTAATTTATTAAAATGACACAATAATTGTCAACCATATTGACAAGTAAATATATCTGATCATGAATAATTATCTCCTGGTGAATTGATAAAACCAGAGAGAACTAGTGTGTGTGAGATTATCGAGTAGTGTGCACTCTGCTTTGCATCCCATTGAACATTGTGTGTGTGTATTCAGTACTTAACCATTTCTAACTAGGGAAAAAGCAACTGCTAAATGTGTCTTACTTTCCGACAGTTTGCTGTAGATGTCAATTTATAGTGCAACTGGATATATACTTCAAAAACCAAACTGTAGTAAGTTTCTGGAGTAGTCGAAAATTTTATTCCAGCAAAACTGGATCCGACCTATTTATTTCAACAATTTAGAAGAACAAGAAATAAAATGAATGTTATGTATTCTCAACAAGCTTTTCGAAATGATACATACGATCCATCCAACAACCTAGTCATATTACTCACAAGTAATATAATAAACTGTGAGAATTATTATAAAATTATCATAACAAAGTTATTCACATTTGGTTTAAACTTGTTAAAAATCGACATCTCTCGATAGTGAATAATTAAATCCTATGAATAGGATTAAATTCACAGACATTTTGATGTTGTAAATATTACGAATATTTCTACTTATCGATGAAACTTTCGCTGGCTCTTTTCATAAGATACATGTAGTCAGTTTGTAGATTTTAGATATCTTGACTCCCAGTCAGTTTTATTGCTTTAAATGAATTGATTATTTTCTTTCTGTAAATCCAATATGTTTATTATTTTTTCAATATTCAATACCACTGATGTATTTATATTCATTTGTTAACTGTCCATATAAGTAATTTCACCTCAATGTACTTACATGAAATTTTTCCTAGGTTCCACACTGTTCATGTATGTATGTTCACAAATCCTTTACCTTAATAAACACTATGTGCTAACTAGTAACTGGTGCCGTAAATAATTCTTGAGCTAAAACCAAATGGAGAATCCCTATATATTAGAGAACACCGAAGAGATGATTAGTTACAGTATAGAACAACTCTGTTTTACTTACTACTGGTCCCATCAAATATGCATAAAATGGATATTTAATAACTTTAAGAAGAATCTCCAAAGTTCTAAAGAGGAAGTGTTATTAGTTAAGTTTAATTATGTTGAGAATGTAACAGGTATCATTATTGTCGGATCTTTACATTACACTATGAAATTCAAAATATGGACGAATGAATTTCAATTAGGAGAGAACTGATATTCCAGTATTTTGATTTTGGAAAGCTCCAAACTCAAACAACTCTCCATTACCGATAGTTTCCCAATGATGTCATACTGTGTTGAACTTACGCCAACACTAAACTGTGATGAAGTTCATGCTTTAATATAGTCAAACAGCTTAGTATAGCTTGTAATACAAAAATGTCTTCATATCCAGTAACCCATTCAACATTATTATATCATTCATTAAGACTACATTTAATATTTATAACTAAGTAAAATTTATACATTCTAAATTATAAAAAAAAAAAAAAATAGCTGCTTTTCATCAATAATTTTAATGTTATTATTATTATAACCATTTTTTTAGCCTTGACCTTGATGTGTTGAAAAACCTTGCTATTATTATGGTTCTTACTATAAAATTTTGAATATTGTTAAATATTTTCAGTAGAAATAATTCAAGTTACCATTGTGTTTCTGTGCCAAATATGTTAGATCTACACATTTGGACAAAGCGGAAAATCTAGTTTACATAAGTATTAATCATAATCAAGATAGCTGCCCCCAAATAAAATGCTTCAAAAACCATTCTTTATTAAAATGTGTCCCTGACTGAGAATTGAATTATAAACATGAACACTTAAGGATTTCTTTGATCGCCCGTTTTGTCATGATATCATATACACAATATATAGGATTATTTATATCGAAATATTTCATTAATTCATGGTTTCTTTTAAATTCCTTGACATTTCTACCAAAATTAAGTGTATTGATTTCTTAACTCTGACAAGCCATAACACAAAAGTCATCTCCAAAAATTAGCTAGAGATTTGTAAAAAGAACACACTTAAATAACTAATCCAAAACTATTTTTTAATATTAAAGTTCCTTTTGAGTGACAGTGTAATACGAAAATATATGCACTAAAACATTCCAGCTCATTTTTATTGATTTATTCAGATCCTCGTTAGAAGCTTAAGCGGAATAGTTAACAAAATAAACTATTGTTTATTTTGAAGAAATTGATAGGACGTTGTAGTCCACACTATCCTAGATACGAAAAGGAAGGTATCAGGCAAAAGAAATACCGAAACCGGACACTGATGAATTTATCAATTAGACCATCTAACGGTATACGTTGATGAAGAAAGCAAATACAAAGATTGATGCAGAATAATATGGATTCATTTCGTTACTCTAGGTTCTCATCCATTTCTTACTTACTTACTTACTTACTTACGCCTGTTACCCCCAATCGAGCATAGGCCAAACACCAGTTTTCTCCAACCAACTCTGTCCTGGGCTTCCATCTACAGTTCTGTCCAATGTTTGTTCATTCCTCTCATATCTTTCTCTATTTCTCGGCGTAATATGATCCTTGGCCTTCCTCTTTTCCTTTTGCCTTGAGGGTTCCATGTGAGGGCTTGTCTCGTGACGCAGTTTGGTGCTTTCCGCAATGTGTGTCCTATCCACTTCCACCGCTTCTTCCTGATTTCCTCATCCACAGGAATCTGACTTGTTCTCTCCCACAGTTC
This sequence comes from Schistosoma turkestanicum, assembly GCA_944470395.2. Classification (NCBI taxonomy): domain Eukaryota; kingdom Metazoa; phylum Platyhelminthes; class Trematoda; order Strigeidida; family Schistosomatidae; genus Schistosoma; species Schistosoma turkestanicum. Next base: position 12,115,473 of record OX103979.1, on the reverse strand, counting down.
GTTGTTGCTGATGGTGTCTGGCCAACGAATACGAAGTATTTTGCGTAGACAGCTGTTAATAAACACTTGTATCTTCTGGATGATGGCTTTGGTAGTTCTCCAAGTTTCCGCTCCATACACTAGAACTGTCTTGACAATTGTATTGAAAAAGCTGATTTTGGTTTTGGTTGAAAGTTGTTTGGATTTCCAGATATTTTTCAACTGTAGAAATGCATCCCTTGCTTTGCCTATCCGCGCCCTCACATCTGCATCCGATCCACCTTTCTCGTCGATTATACTGCCCAGATATGTAAAGCTGTTAACGTCCTCCAAAGGATCTCCATCATGAGTGATTTGGTTGGTGCATATTGTGTTGCATCGGAGAATTTTGCTTTTTCATTTATGTATGTTGAGACCTACTGTTGCAGAGGCTGCTGCTACACTGGTCGTCTTCTCTTTCATTTGTTGTTGAGTGTGCGATAGAAGAGCCAAGTCATCTGCGAAGTCCAGATCGTCCAGCTGCGTCCTAACTGTCCAGTTGATACCGTGCTTCCCTCCAGATGTTGACGTTTTCATAATCCAGTCGATGACCAGGAGAAAGAGAAAGGGTGAGAGTAAGCAACCTTGTCTGACACCGGTCTTCACCTCGAACAAGTATGTTAGCTGTCCTCCGTGCACGATTTTGCAGTTGAATCCATCATAAAAATTCCGAATGATGTTAACTATTTTCTCGGGCACCCCGTATTGTCGAATAAGCCTCCACAGTGTTTTCCTATCCACGCTATCGAATGCTTTCTCGTAGTCGATGAAATTGATGTAGAGTGGTGAGTTCCATTCAATTGATTGTTCCACAATGATCCGTAATGTAGCAATTTGGTCAGTACACGATCGATCCTTACGAAATCCGGCCTGTTGATCTCGAAGTTGGGTGTCTACGAAGTCCTTCATTCTGTTTAACAATACCCTGTTGAAGACTTTGCCTGGTATTGAAAGAAGAGTGATGCCTCTGTAGTTCTCACACTTGCTGAGTTCAACTTCTTACAACCAGCAATATTTCAAAATCACAATGATCATAAATAAACTGACAAACAGATGTATGTATCAAGATACTGCGAAGTTGCTAATAAGCGAAGTAAAAATGTGTCACAAATATATGAAGTGTGAAAGGAAAAGTTCTAGAATATCGAACTAGTGATTAGAAATTAGGGAGTTAACAAACCTTAAATGGTTGTGTGGCGAAATAACCGGGACCAGATTATAATGGTTGTCATCAATAATTTAAGTAATCGGTTCCTCAAAGAACTTCAGAAAGACCCATAAAACTTAATCGCTAGTGGGTAAATTATTAATATATTATATTGTTTGGGTGAAATATATTATGATTTACTATACCATTCTATGTTATAGTTTGCCTCCAGATTTAGGTTCCCCTTAGGGCCAAAACAATTCATTTGAATATATATATAATACCATAGTTGGCTAGTGTAGTACATATTTTCTACAGCTGTATCCCGTATATAGTTTTTAACATTAGATGTTGACATCAGTTAAAAAAACTGCCAAATTCTGTTCATATACGAATTCACTGATAGGTGTTGACAAGTTCTGGACTAGGTCAAAGCAACTGTCCAGTGTCTCCTATGTTTTAAAGATATTTTATTTAAATTTACAGCGTAATAAAGTTTATAAATTGAACAATCTTTACAATCCTCATGTGTTAATCAATATTTCACCATATACTGTTGATTATTTTCCTATGGTGTTTTTGTATGTTTTGTATGGTGTAAGCAAGGACCTAAGTGTTTCATGAATTAATCTGCTTAAAATTCTTCATTATACCACTATCATTTTTTGAAAAGTTGTACTTACTTATTTTAGAATAAAACACGTCAAGTTTGACTTGTGTGAGAAACAAATTTATGTTCACTTACTGTTGTGCTTTAACAATGGCAAGTTAACAGCAGATATTACAAGGATTTAAATGCAACCATGATTTTCTCACTTGATTTCATATGAACAATTTTCAAAATACTCCATAATCAACAAAATACATGTAAAATAAATTCAATAATTTTGTTCTATTAAATAACTTCTCTGACATCGAAATCGGACTGTTTTGAAGCTAATTTACCTACACCATGGTAGACAGGTATATTTTTAATTATTCCAATTAAATTTATCTTAAGTGTAATACAATCTCCAAAGCTGAAATAATCACAAAATCATAGAATTTAGAATTCTTTTATACGAAGAATACAGGAAAAGTGAGGAACTGAAGTAAAATTAAATATCTGATATAACTGCAGTATAAAAGTTGTATTTTTCTTTCGAAAAAGCGCTCTTGAAATATATGTTAATCGACTAAATCCAAGAAATATTACACTAATGAATAAAATGAGAAATCCATTTCATGAAATGTGAATTAAACTAACAAACATGAACTGAATATATGATCAAATCTTTTTCAGTGGTCAAGTCAACATAAAAATTATATAACATTTTGAACAGAACAAACAGTCACTCAATCATTCAGCAACAACGTAGAACTTCATACATACGTACATCAGTTCCAGTTACCATACCACATTATCACAAAGAGATCGAACTGTCGCTTCAAATTTCATAGTAGTACAGGTATTAGCGGTAATGGAAATTACTGTCCGAAGATATTATTCAAGAAGTATAATTCGGTTAAATAAATTTGAGGAGAGAAAAATAAAGTCGACGAGGAATTCAGAGAATAAGAATTCGAGAGAACACAAAGAATGAATGCACGTGCGCCATTGCAAACGATTTTGAGCCACGTCATTCAAAGTCTCTAACTACCGGTTACTGTCATCTCACCGACTCCAACTAGGTAATCTACACCTAATAACATGGCTCAGTCCACTTGTCCGCGGCTTCGTGGATTTGTACCATATTTTAGTTGGCATGCCCCTGGATTTCTTCCAGCCTACCTCTACATCACAAAAAATCGCTCGTTAGGGCAGTAGGTGGTTGGTCATACGTAACACAAGTTCCAACCACCTCAGATGATAAAAATTCACTATTTCATAAGTTGAGTTTCCATACTTACCTAGTACTATATTCCTAACAGAAGCATCGCTTATTGGATTGTCCCAGAATATATGAGTAATGCCTCGAAGATACCTATGATAAGAATGTATAAGAATACTACATATTCTTAATGGCAATGTTTCACTCCCGTTAAGTAGGACGGGGAGCACTGCAGCGCACTAGTGGACGAATATCTTGTCTACGCTCTAAGTGACACCAGTTGGCATTAATCGGTTAAGCTATCTGTATCCGAGCTGAAATTTCGTCAGTCAACAAGTCATCAGAACTGATCAGACCCCAAAGATAAGCGAAGCAGTCAACACGTTCCTCTGGTTCAGTATCTATCACTAGTTCAAAGGCCGATGCAAGAATGGTTTCGAATTTAAAGAGGAAGAATCGCATCCTGAACAGACTTGCACTATTGCTTAAGGTGATCAGAAGGTTCTGCATATTGTCAGCGTCCTCACCAGAGAGAGCTGTGTCATCAGAATTTTGTAAGTTGACAAGTGAATCTACTGGTAAAAGTCAAACTTCTGAAAAGTCAGACGAAATTGCCAACTAAAAAAGTATATGGATAACATAGTTGATTTGGAATGGTAAAGAGGAAAACACTGAAGAAGATTTTTCAAGAAAATTAACTCCGATGAGAGTTCTATATAGGCTCTAACTCGTTCGAAATGTTCGAGTAGAAAATTGTATAAAGTTATTGTACTTCTCTGGAACTCCTTTCAATGACAGACACTGTCCTTGAACCCTACGAAAAACAGAGCCAAAAACATCCTACCGCTCGAATTAGTTGAAAAACGTACTTTCCTAATTATTAGTAAAAACCACTGTGCTGTAGAACTGATCTATTCATAGCACTGTGATATTTCAAAAATTACACTAATTCTTCTGGTCACAATCATCAAAGTTTCAGAAGCATTCAAATCAATGACATTCAGATTCACACTGTGTTGAGAAAACCAGATGATCATGTTAATGTTTCGAGTCTCTCTGAATCGTAAACTAATGACAGTCGTGAAGTTGAGACATATTTTAGTACAATTGTAAATACCATACCGAAACACTGATCTACATATTTACCGTATAGATTTCAAAAGCCATCCTAAAATAAACAGTGAACAATTCAAATTTGATTCAAGAATGTATACAGTTATTATTATGATTATAATTACTAGTACCAATACTACGACTACTACTACTACTACTAACAATAGTAATAATAATAACGATAATAATACTAAGACTTACTATTACCACTACTATTAATGATACACACAAACTAGAATCTCTTCCTAAATCAATTAGCCTATCGAAATTTAATACTAGTTAATAAAACTCGAATAATATACCCATTTAGAATGGCCATTTTGACATCAACACGATAATTCGGTCTAAGATAGTGATTATCGAGAGGTCAAAGATTGAAAAGGATAGAAACGAGTCGTTCAATTGATGGAGAATAATAATTAGAGGATGGTAGAATTAATTGGTCTTAATTATGATGATTGTAATGATGATGATGATGATGATGATGACTAGACATAATTAATCATATCCTATTGAAATAGTGACTATTTAAATTGTATTCAACGCCTAGAAAAGAGGGACCTTAAATCAAAACCTTTAATTATACTACAGCGAAGCAAACAACTAGTTTTTTTCATTTCGGTACAGTTATTCATATTCGATGTACACAAAAGCGTGAATACACAAACATCACCAACTAGATGAATGTTCACGAAATTTTATATGGGATCTGGAAACTTAACAACTATGTTGAATTCAACCTTGTCATCATTGGATTGACAGTCAGTAAGAAGAGGACCAATAAGAGTAAGGAAGAACTAGACATCCTAGTTACGTGACTGGTCAGTAGTGTAGACCCACAACCACTCCCATGGCTACTGGTGATTCGTTTCGAGAATAATTTTCAAAGTTCTAGTGCAAAGCTGAAATCACTGAGGTTCAATCACAGAGCGAGCAAAACAGAAATAATCTCTTACACTGAATGATCCTCGTGCTCTAACGTGAATCAACTAGAAGTAGAAAAATGTGCACAATCGAACTTCACCTGAACATTTGTCAGAGTAAAAGTCAGTATACTAGTCATTACTGTTTCATTCAGTTTGACACGGACTAGTGAGCAAACTGAGTTTATCAAGACCTGTCCATCTACCGAGTTGAAAATGGTCTACTGATGTTCTGCAATCATAAAAACTATGCACTGATAAACGGTATTGAATTAAAGAACAAACTGTCTGAAGTTGTGCCCGATTTGTCCTCATTATTCGAGCATTAGAATGCATTTACGCTTAATAGTATAGTGCACAGAACAGTCATATGAATCAAGTAGAAGATTATCTCAATATGATGGATGTGATCGGATTGAGGTGCAAGTTTGAAATGACTGGATATTAAATGAAGTGGAAATGATAGTTATAGTGATAGTAATAGTAATAGTAATATTAATAATAATAGGACAAATCATTCTGTTTTCAGTAGGTTCTCAGTTGATATCAGTCCTCAATGATGACATTCATCATAATGAACAAGCCGATTGACTAATTGGACGATAATCTCGTGCTCACTGATCACTGGTTGACAGATGAGTTTTCAGGAGTTGTAGTGGTAATCTGTGAGACCGATTAAGTGTTGAGTGAAACGACTCAGACCTATGCAACTGGACGATGGCTGAACCATATCGTGAGTTCTTTGAATTCAGAAGTGTTGACACTGAATACTAAATCAGTGACTGACTGAATGATATTATACTCATCTCAATGTGTGATCGTGGTAGATTAGATCCAGTGTGGTGTTGTGTATGTCCACCATCAATGTATCTTAAAATGATGCAACAAATGTTTCACACCCCTTCTTACGAAATCCTTCTCCAGATGATCGATCTTAAAACATGATGAAAGCTGTTCTAAAATTGAATATATCTCCACAAACTACTGAACGCGATCATAACAATAGTAGTAATAATAATGTTGATAATAATAACAGGCGATAATAGAACGGCTTACGTTCATTTAACTGAAATAGAAATCTATGATATTTGATTTTAAGCATATAACATGGACGTGTTTCTTTCTATGTCAATCTGTAGAGGTTTCGAAATGTCAAAGATAAACACATTTCTTCTTTGGCCAATTCATATCATTAGCATTACGATTGCAGGTGTGAGTAAACTTTCGTTGTTATAATTTCAACTTACAACTCAAAGTACATAGCAAGTAATGCTGAGTTTATTTACTACTTAGTTTTCCATGATTAAATGAATAAAACGACCTCGGAAATATCATCATGATAACAACCATGTAGTCAATCTGATATACTTTGTACTTTTATCCGGTTATTTCTACTGTTTGTTCAACATTGACTTAAGTTCAACTCCAGTAACTGTAACATTTAATCAGTTCAATGCACAAAACAGTAACTCACTGAACAATTTCACACTACCAACTTGATGCTTATAGTTTACCAGTGCGAAAACTCAAACTCCTCTATTTATGGGACAGATCACGAAAATACACACCGATAAGAAGTAAATGCATTCTGTACATATAATGTTGGACTTTCTCTCGTTAGTTTTATCGTCTACTCGATAACTTCGAGTTCATGATATCAACATTTTTCTGCATATTTGAAACGATTAATTAAACTATTTCATAACGTTACTACCACTACTCGCTCTGCATTTCCAGTGAGGTGTTAGTTGAGTAACTGTTGGTGGACTTTGAGATCGATAGGGAAGTAGCAGGAATAAAATCAATGTTTTGACATCTAACTATAGGAATACACGAAGAAGTTATTATGATTGATAAACAGTGGCAGACATGACATACATATTGAATAATACTTCATATTAATTATTCGAAACGTATTGTGTTTTCGATAGACTTCATATCACAGACATCATAAACGGTGAAATACATGTGAATTCTAACTGTTGAATGTCAATGTTATTAAACTACTTCCGTGCAACATACAGGTCAACCTTATCGTTCAATAAACCAGATAAGGTTGTGTTGAAACATTTGGATATATATATATATATATATATATATATATATATATATATATATATATATATATTCAAATGACAGACTAGAGAACATTTCATTGCTGTTTTTCTTCTATATCTTTAGTAAAACTAAATATGAAAGACAAAATGTTGATTTGTAACACCCATTCTATTGTATACTCGTCAATGAGTACAAAATCGTTTTTTAGTTAATTATGTACTGAATGCACTTCAACTTTTTCAGGAAAAAACATAGAACATACAGACATTAGTTTTATTATTATTCTTTCGGATTACTATTAGTATTTTGCCTATTCAAAGTTGAACTAATCGGGATAATTTTATACACACATAGACATATCTAACAAAAGTCATACACTTGAGTTTTGTGAAAAGCTCAACGAATCAATGAACAATTGGTGGTTTGTAGAAATGTATGAATATTAATTTCAATAATTTCATTTAATGAACACTTCATTTATATCCGTCAACGTATATGCATGTAATTACCAATATAATACAAATACTTTAAAGTAATAATAATAATAATAATAATAACAATCGTAATAAACAATGAAAACAACTGAAACATTTTTTTAGCTCGAATAAAATGACGACTAAATAGTTTCTCTCTAACTAACAAATCCACTCATATTTGTGTTCTATTTTCTTCACCTCTTCTTACATTGCTCCTGATGAACAACAAATAAACAAGTGAGCGAGTCGAGAAAAAGACTAAGTTATTCATAAATTTCAGTTTTCTATCATATCAAAAATCTTCATATTGTCATCAATTAGAGCAACATATATAGACGAACAATATTGTTCTCAATCAGATCTTTATTAGCATAGTTCACATAAGGGATTGATCTCAATCAAACGAACGATTAGAAATCCATTTTCGATTGACATAAGACTGCTCAGTAGTGGTCACTCAAAACTCTTCCACGATTTGAACTCAACACCTCCAGGTCTCGCAGTGGCATGTCAGACTTAGAACACCGAATTGACACTGGTTGTTTATATCTCAAGCTCTAATGAGTTCACGATATTCTATGACCACCAGCCTTTACTATTGGTGATTGATACCTGACTCTCATCCGATCACTGAACACACCTGTTTAATCCTAGTTTCTGACTGCTTCCAACGAGACTGGCGAACTTAAACACCAGCATTTGCGAATCTTCCGATCTACGAAAGTGCAGAATACCCGTTATTCAGTAAGTCAGAAGACAATGTCTCAACAGTTGCCGAACATCACAAATCGAAAAAAAGGCTGGTACCAAAGTTCTCATTAGGTGGCAATGGCTTTGAATATGCTCAAACAGCTGGACACCATAGATCTGATACTGAGTGACGCTGTGAGTGTTCTATGCTGATCAACATCCGGCCAATTCTCTCTGGTTCAAAAATGTCGCAAAGCTGATACCGATTTTTGATGAGACCTGGACGTAAACTCTTATTATTGGCATAAACAAATACTTGGCTAACACAACAAACTACAGTATATCATCAGAATTTGGAACAAACATGTTTACAATAATCCATTAAATTTTGTACTCGTGACTCCAATTATTTTTAATAATATATCCATACGTATGCATCCATCCATCCATCCATCCATCTACCATTACGTAGTAAATGATGTGTGTAGTTTAGTTGACTCAAATAACAAACTAGACGATTGCAGCTCTCATGATTACAACTAGTAAGAAAACAATTTTCTACGGGTTAAATGGAATAAATATTGACTAATGGAGTGTAGTTGTAGCACACATATACACAAGCATACACTCTTGCTTGATTGACTGATGAATGGATTGATGAAACAAATGGTTTATTTAATGTTCTGTTTACTTTATGCAATGTAAGCTATTAACTTAAGCCATAAATCGAATAAGAATAATGGTTCACAAGTAACTAATTAACGAAACAACATTTTAATCATTTTTGGCATTAATTGGATGTGTTTATTATTTGTGCGTTTTGGCTCGGCTTACACAATTCATAACTATTTATTTTTAGATGATGTTTAAGACTGAACATTAGTCAGTCAATTGGATGATTGTGTCAGACACACACCGATCATTCAAACTGTTGTTTGATATCATTGATGAGTGAGTGGAATGGAGAGATCTTTAACCTCATCTCAAACTTTTGTAATTTTCATGAATATACATGGTATCCGATGCCTCTGAGATTTAGTGCAGTCAGTGGAATTAAAGTATCGTTAACAGAAAATAGAGTGTCAAATGTAGAAATCTACGGGTTGAGTAATTTTCATATAGGTCAGACCAATTTTGGAAGTTTTATTGATATATGAGACAACATACGTATCTTCACAGAACATGCTTCCTATGAATTCACCTGATTAAAATCAAACGACAACAAATGGGTACTCCTCTTAAATAAACTCAATTATGATTACTCCTTATCGTATGCGTTCAAATTAATAGATTTTACTTTCTATTTGATGGCATTCAGGTTAGTAGGTGACCAATCTCATTACTCGTACTCCATATGCGGTAATGCTGACAATATAGATCTCCGATCACAATTTTGGCTGGTCCGGTCAATTTTCGAGTAGTAATTTCCTGTAATATCTTAATCACTGGAGCTGTGCTAATCACACACAGTAGTTGAAACATTCCAAATGCCTACAAATGGACAGAATGAGATCAGCTACTCGACTAAAGTACATTATTGAGTCACTATCATGTTGAAATAAAAAGAATTGAGATGATTCTCCTGCAAACATCACCACAACGACAACTTGTATCACTGAGACTATGTCTGTCTAATCATCATTCACCAAAATTGTTTCCGTCAACTGGTCAATATCACCAATGGTTCACTCGTCCCGATTCAAATATATTAATATTAAGCGAACACATATATATTGAGTGGAAGAAAAACATAAATATAGAATAATTGTAGTGGGTGAAACTGGAAACATGTGGATATAAAAATGTTGTTCTCCAGTTCAGATATTAGTGAAACCGATTTGCAGTCTATCTATCTATCTATCTAAGATTATCTGTTATCGTCGCGCTAGCTAAACATTATGCAACCGGGTGAGGAGTGAGTCGAAGTGTTAAATGACATGAACATTTAGAGCTGAGATACTTTAGAATATTCCGGGGAACCATATTCTCGTTTTCGGAAGTAACTCATTCTCTGAGTGCAGCCAAATGTACTCAACCTACAATCACAAATGTCTCAACATTGATTGTCAGTGAGTGATCAGATAATGGTACTTGGGAATTAACTGTCGAATCATTAAAACACTGCTAGCACCTATACTCTTATAAAGCAAGCTTTATGCTGATTCATCGTGACTTTAATTGACTTGGTTGAGGTAATAATACAAAACAGTAAACTGTCAATTCTCGATTGCTTTGTTATACAATGTATTTTGATTTAGCGAGATTACCTACACGAACAAACCTACACTTTCTTCTTCTTCTTCTTCATATTATTATTAATATAATTATTATTATCAGCACTGTTGATAGTTTCCTTGATTTTGTCGAATGTAATGTGAGCACATAGTCTTATTGATTGCAATGTTTAAGGTCACATCAGCAGTTGCTTCCATTCGAAAAATTCGTTGAAAATCAGGAAACACCAGACTGTCGTTTGGTTTCAGTCTAAGATACTTTAGTAGTGCAGTCAATGACTTCACAGTCTTTATGATGGAATGTCTGTTTTGTCCGTTCTAGTTTTCTATGAGTTCTGCGACAACACAAATTCATGATGGCAGTTTCAACTATGAATTAATAGTAGTGTATTTACTAGCTTTCTCTATTGATTGATAATTATGTGACTGGTAGTCAAACATTACTTTTCACTATTGTTCAGTGATTAGAACTTAAGCTTGTTGAAAAAAGAATTGATCAGAATTACCATAAATGCTCAAATTTGAAACAATTAGTCCTATTGATAAATTTATCTGATGTAATGAGGCGACGAATTTTGTCAGAACTATGTGATATATTTGTTTAATGCATTTCGAACAATGTAATTGCACCTCAAGTGATTCAGTTGTTTCCAACTGAGAAATAAGAATCGACTAGACATTCGGTACATAAGAAACTGATAGAACAATGATGAGAAACAATGCAAATCATACCTCAATACATCTTACATCAATATCACCAGGATAGGTTTAATGTAAGTATAACTAGTTTTGAACACACAAGCCAGTTAGACATTCGTGTGGTCAAGTATTCGTCCTTGAAAACGTTATACACGTTTACAAAGGTCGGATTAGAAACAATCTTATGATCAGTCTCAGTCACGTGTTTGGCGATGGAAGAACACGAGTGTTTGTCATCTCTTACTGGACCATTCTTTGAGTGGTAGGTAGATAACATCATAGTTATGTAGAACAACACCGAAGTTGACAACTGTTTATTAAACTTATTATGGCAAGAAAAGAGGAATCACCAGTGGTTCTTTTTAAATCAAGCTCAGGGGAACATGTCTCGAGAAAACGGTCTATCGACAAGACTGAACCTTAGTTTCCATAGTTATTGTTCGGTTCAGTACAAACGAGTTTTGAAGAAGAACTTATGCAAGAGGACTGACCATTAGGTTCAATTCTGGTGAATAACTTTATGACAAAATTAGAAAACGTCTGTTTGTGAAGTGCAATAAACGAGTTAGATTTTGATTGTCGCAATATATAGACAGCACTTTTATAGTTTTATACAACATTGGTGAAGCACATATCATGTTAGAACCGTTTAGTATAATTCACATATTAATGTATTCCTGAAGTCGCAGTTTGAAGATACTACAGACAGTGAAATGTTTATGCAACGTTCAGGAACGGTTTCAGATTGAACTTTCATTGCAACAAGTTCATATACTTACTCTTTCAGTCAATCAATAGTGATTTAATAACATGAAGGTGAACTGAATAGTTCTGAAGCTTATTCGTGGTGTATCTGTTAGTTTGAAAACTCCTGTGAAGTCATTTATTTTGAGCATATAACCTATCAAACATACCATTTCATTTCTGAACACGGTGCGTTATGACTGATCGCGGGAAAAGGAGAACAATAAGAAGTCTAATTTCGAAACTTCTAGTCGATGTTGGTTCCCGTATTAATACAAAGTTTTCAGAATGATCTAAAAAATTCCACTGGCCTTGCTTAATGCTCATAGAATTCATCTCTTACATACAAAATAAACCATTGGACACACAAAGACAAATTTAATCTCTATGGGCAGAAAAATATTATGCGGTCTTTTGATTTACTGTGATTTTCACCTGAATTACCTCCGTCATCCATAGTTCCACTTTTGTGAATACTCTGTTTGAATAATGCAACTTCCGACTGCTAATCAGCCTAGTCGGTTATGTTATCTGTAACACAAACCGTTAAGCTATTCTGATCGAAGCTTTCTTGACTTTTTCGGCCTCACACTGAAAAACGAATTTATTTAAAGAGTCATAAGAACCAGGAAATATTAGACATTTGTTTTGTCCTAGTATGGAACTCCTCAGTGGTCAGTATTCATGACCCCACCAGTGATCGAGCCCATAGATTTACAGCCCCGAGTGTTTAACTTTCAGAACATAAAATTTGTACACAACATCTGACTATTTTCATAGTTTTACAATATACTTTGTGATTCACGAATTATTATTATTGGTATTAATATTATTATTATTATTATTATTATTATTATTATTATTATTATTATTATTGGTATGATGGATATGATGATGAAGTGTATGGTGAAAATCTTTTTGATAAGTCAGTGCAGCATCTTAGCTTTAAACATCTACTAAGAATTAAACTGCCACATTTACTAGATCGGTAGTTCATGCAACATACTACCTGAAGAGATTACTGATTTAAATCGGATAATAATTCAATTACGTTTATCAATTATAATTTTGATATGAATACAGAATAAACTTTTTCAACTATCTTTTTGTGTGTAGCTAATTAATGATTTGGAATTTACATTAAAAATTTAACAAAAACAAAAACCTAAATAAATACAAGAATAAGACTTATCCAATATGTGTTCTAGTAAGGTGAGAACAATAAAGTCTAATATACCAGTGAAGTCATTGAAAAAAATCATGTGAACTGATAAAAGATTAGTGTAAATAAACAATAGGGTTAAATGAGGTTAAGGTAAGTTTGTTTTAATTAAATTCAAAATATGTATAAACAAGTTCCGGGGTATAGTACAGGAAACCAGAGTAGACAAGTTGGCTTCCGAAACATGTGAACATTTAATCTATAAGGTTATTATTATATTAACAAATGTAAGTGTCAAACAGGAAGATAATTAATCTTGGATAAGATAAGAAAGTTAAATCTCAGCCTGTGATAACCAGGTCGGAAAAGATTATATTTTATAAGGACTGCTCATATAACAAGAATACATATATATGATAATCGTTTTGTTTGAACATGTTTCATGATAAGTTAATCGTTTAATAATACATAAGTGTTGGTAGGCAGGACCTGATAAACAAAATAAAAAATGAGATTAAATGCTGACTATGCCAGTTATTCATAAATTGTGTGAAAAAACCGTTCTGTGAAGGATAAAAGATTATTGTGAGTAAATGAAATGTAGGAGTTGGCACAGTATAAATAATGCGGAATTTGTCACACACTTACATGTCACAATGTTAAACAGTAGGACTGATGAAAGATATCTACGAGATGAATAAACATATTAGGGATTAAGCTTCTATGTCACTGTCCCTGATTTCACTTCAGCTTTTTCAACTGATGAGATTCGTTACGGACTGTAATGGACATCCATTTATGCTCAATTGATCAAGGATAAGGTTTAGTTTGTCATGAACCAGGCATCATACTTACATGTCACAATGTTTAACAGTAGACGCTGATGCATGATATCAACGTGATAAATAAACATTTCTTGATGGTGTCCCATCAAATCTTCTAGTTAATATGACCAATGAGATGGCATAGCTGTTTGTTTCATTCTTTGAAAAAGTGACTCTTTGTTGAATTTTACTAAACGGCTCTAACATGATATGTGCTTCACCAATGTTGTATAAAACTATAAAAGTGCTGTCTATATATTGCGACAATCAAAATCTAACTCGTTTATTGCACTTCACAAACAGACGTTTTCTAATTTTGTCATAAAGTTATTCACCAGAATTGAACCTAATGGTCAGTCCTCTTGCATAAGTTCTTCTTCAAAACTCGTTTGTACTGAACCGAACAATAACTATGGAAACTAAGGTTCAGTCTTGTCGATAGACCGTTTTCTCGAGACATGTTCCCCTGAGCTTGATTTAAAAAGAACCACTGGTGATTCCTCTTTTCTTGCCATAATAAGTTTAATAAACAGTTGTCAACTTCGGTGTTGTTCTACATAACTATGATGTTATCTACCTACCACTCAAAGAATGGTCCAGTAAGAGATGACAAACACTCGTGTTCTTCCATCGCCAAACACGTGACTGAGACTGATCATAAGATTGTTTCTAATCCGACCTTTGTAAACGTGTATAACGTTTTCAAGGACGAATACTTGACCACACGAATGTCTAACTGGCTTGTGTGTTCAAAACTAGTTATACTTACATTAAACCTATCCTGGTGATATTGATGTAAGATGTATTGAGGTATGATTTGCATTGTTTCTCATCATTGTTCTATCAGTTTCTTATGTACCGAATGTCTAGTCGATTCTTATTTCTCAGTTGGAAACAACTGAATCACTTGAGGTGCAATTACATTGTTCGAAATGCATTAAACAAATATATCACATAGTTCTGACAAAATTCGTCGCCTCATTACATCAGATAAATTTATCAATAGGACTAATTGTTTCAAATTTGAGCATTTATGGTAATTCTGATCAATTCTTTTTTCAACAAGCTTAAGTTCTAATCACTGAACAATAGTGAAAAGTAATGTTTGACTACCAGTCACATAATTATCAATCAATAGAGAAAGCTAGTAAATACACTACTATTAATTCATAGTTGAAACTGCTATCATGAATTTATGTTATCACAGAACTCATAGAAAACTAGAACGGACAGAACAGTCATTCCATCATAAAGACTGTGAAGTCATTGACTGCACTGCTAAAGTATCTTAAACTGAAACCAAACGACAGTCTGGTGTTTCCTGATTTTCAACGAATTTTTCGAATGGAAGCAACTGCTGATGAGACCTTAAACATTGCAATCAATAAGACTATGTGCTCACATTACATTCGACAAAATCAAGGAAACTATCAACATTGGACAAAAATATTGCTGATAATAATAATTATATTAATAATAATATGAAGAAGATGAAGAAGAAGAAGAAAGTGTAGGTTTGTTCGTGTAGGTAATCTCGCTAAATCAAAATACATTGTATAACAAAGCAATCGAGAATTGACAGTTTACTGTTTTGTATTATTACCTCAACCAAGTCAATTAAAGTCACGATGAATCAGCATAAAGCTTGCTTTATAAGAGTATAGGTGCTAGCAGTGTTTTAATGATTCGACAGTTAATTCCCAAGTACCATTATCTGATCACTCACTGACAATCAATGTTGAGACATTTGTGATTGTAGGTTGAGTACATTTGGCTGCACTCAGAGAATGAGTTACTTCCGAAAACGAGAATATGGTTCCCCGGAATATTCTAAAGTATCTCAGCTCTAAATGTTCATGTCATTTAACACTTCGACTCACTCCTCACCCGGTTGCATAATGTTTAGCTAGCGCGACGATAACAGATAATCTTAGATAGATAGATAGATAGACTGCAAATCGGTTTCACTAATATCTGAACTGGAGAACAACATTTTTATATCCACATGTTTCCAGTTTCACCCACTACAATTATTCTATATTTATGTTTTTCTTCCACTCAATATATATGTGTTCGCTTAATATTAATATATTTGAATCGGGACGAGTGAACCATTGGTGATATTGACCAGTTGACGGAAACACTTTTGGTGAGTGATGATTAGACAGACATAGTCTCAGTGATACAAGTTGTCGTTGTGGTGATGTTTGCAGGAGAATCACCTCAATTCTTTTTATTTCAACATGATATTGACTCAATAATGTACTTTAGTCGAGTAGCTGATCTCAATCTGTCCACTTGTAGGCACCTGGAATGTTTCAACTACTATGTGTGATTAGCACAGCTCCAGTGATTAAGATATTACAGGAAATTACTACTCGAAAATTGACCGGACCAGCCAAAATTGTGATCGGAGATCTATATTGTCAGCATTACCGCATATGGAGTACGAGTAATGAGATTGGTCACCTACTAACCTGAATGCCATCAAATAGAAAGTAAAATCTATTAATTTGAACGCATACGATAAGGAGTAATCATAATTGAGTTTATTTAAGAGGAGTACCCATTTGTTGTCATTTGATTTCATCAGGTGAATCATAGGAAGCATGTTCTGTGGAGATAAGTATGTTGTCTGACCTATCAATGAAACTTCCAGAATTTATCTGACCTATATGGAAATTACTCAACCTGTAGATTTCTTACATTTGACACTCTATTTCTGTTAACGATACTTAATTCCA
>OX103979.1:12096212-12098479 GCA_944470395.2 Schistosoma turkestanicum | reverse complement strand
GTTGTATAAAACTATAAAAGTGCTGTCTATATATTGCGACAATCAAAATCTAACTCGTTTATTGCACTTCACAAACAGACGTTTTCTAATTTTGTCATAAAGTTATTCACCAGAATTGAACCTAATGGTCAGTCCTCTTGCATAAGTTCTTCTTCAAAACTCGTTTGTACTGAACCGAACAATAACTATGGAAACTAAGGTTCAGTCTTGTCGATAGACCGTTTTCTCGAGACATGTTCCCCTGAGCTTGATTTAAAAAGAACCACTGGTGATTCCTCTTTTCTTGCCATAATAAGTTTAATAAACAGTTGTCAACTTCGGTGTTGTTCTACATAACTATGATGTTATCTACCTACCACTCAAAGAATGGTCCAGTAAGAGATGACAAACACTCGTGTTCTTCCATCGCCAAACACGTGACTGAGACTGATCATAAGATTGTTTCTAATCCGACCTTTGTAAACGTGTATAACGTTTTCAAGGACGAATACTTGACCACACGAATGTCTAACTGGCTTGTGTGTTCAAAACTAGTTATACTTACATTAAACCTATCCTGGTGATATTGATGTAAGATGTATTGAGGTATGATTTGCATTGTTTCTCATCATTGTTCTATCAGTTTCTTATGTACCGAATGTCTAGTCGATTCTTATTTCTCAGTTGGAAACAACTGAATCACTTGAGGTGCAATTACATTGTTCGAAATGCATTAAACAAATATATCACATAGTTCTGACAAAATTCGTCGCCTCATTACATCAGATAAATTTATCAATAGGACTAATTGTTTCAAATTTGAGCATTTATGGTAATTCTGATCAATTCTTTTTTCAACAAGCTTAAGTTCTAATCACTGAACAATAGTGAAAAGTAATGTTTGACTACCAGTCACATAATTATCAATCAATAGAGAAAGCTAGTAAATACACTACTATTAATTCATAGTTGAAACTGCTATCATGAATTTATGTTATCACAGAACTCATAGAAAACTAGAACGGACAGAACAGTCATTCCATCATAAAGACTGTGAAGTCATTGACTGCACTGCTAAAGTATCTTAAACTGAAACCAAACGACAGTCTGGTGTTTCCTGATTTTCAACGAATTTTTCGAATGGAAGCAACTGCTGATGAGACCTTAAACATTGCAATCAATAAGACTATGTGCTCACATTACATTCGACAAAATCAAGGAAACTATCAACATTGGACAAAAATATTGCTGATAATAATAATTATATTAATAATAATATGAAGAAGATGAAGAAGAAGAAGAAAGTGTAGGTTTGTTCGTGTAGGTAATCTCGCTAAATCAAAATACATTGTATAACAAAGCAATCGAGAATTGACAGTTTACTGTTTTGTATTACCTCAACTAAGTCAATTAAAGTCACGATGAATCAGCATAAAGCTTGCTTTATAAGAGTGTAGGTGCTAACAGTGTCTTAATGATTCGACAGTTAATTCCCAAGTACCATTATCTGATCACTCACTGACAATCAATGGTGAGACATTTGTGATTGTAGGTTGAGTACATTTGGCTGCACTCAGAGAATGAGTTACTTCCGAAAAAGAGAATATGGTTTCCCGGAATATTTTAAAGTATCTCAGCTCTAAATGTTCATGTCATTTAACACTTCGACTCACTCCTCACGCGGTTGCATAATGTATAGCTAGCGCGACTACAACAGATAATCCTAGATAGATAGACTGCAAATCGGTTTCACTAATATCTGAACTGGAGAACAACATTTTTATATCCACATGTTTCCAGTTTCACCCACTACAATTATTCTATATTTATGTTTTTCTTCCACTCAATATATATGTGTTCGCTTAATATTAATATATTTGAATCGGGACGAGTGAACCATTGGTGATATTGACCAGTTGACGGAAACACTTTTGGTGAGTGATGATTAGACAGACATAGTCTCAGTGATACAAGTTGTCGTTGTGGTGATGTTTGCAGGAGAATCACCTCAATTCTTTTTATTTCAACATGATATTGACTCAATAATGTACTTTAGTCGAGTAGCTGATCTCAATCTGTCCACTTGTAGGCACCTGGAATGTTTCAACTACTATGTGTGATTAGCACAGCTCCAGTGATTAAGATATTACAGGAAATTACTACTCGAAAATTGACCGGACCAGCCAAAATTGTGATCGGAGATCTATATTGTCAGCATTACCGCATATGGAGTACGAGTAATGAGATTGGTCACCTACTAACCTGAATGCCATCAAATAGAAAGTAAA
>OX103979.1:12026212-12088712 GCA_944470395.2 Schistosoma turkestanicum | reverse complement strand
AATAATCAATGATGTTGAATAAACATTATACTAAAACAATGAATCTGAAATCGAGAACCATTGGATACTGTTTCAGAGTCTAAACACCATTGTACTCATTACGAGATATAAATATTTTAAATTGGATTGTTTCCAATGTCAACAGTACCCAATTTCTGTTTGTTTCAAGCTAGCAATAAACAACAATCTCTTATTTCTCGATTTTCAATCGTTCGTCAAGTGTTGTCTCTTCTCAATCGAGATTACCTTTGAATCGGAAATTTCCGAATATCATTGCACCTCCAAATCCTCTTCGACTTCATTTTGCGCTTTTATCAATGGTATAAAACTAACGAGAGAATGTACAAAATTATATGTACAGAACGCATTTACTTCTTATCGGTGTGTATTTTCGTGATCTATCCCATAAATAGATGAGTTTGAGCTTTCGCACTGGTAAACTATAAGCATCAAGTTGGTTGTGTGAAATTGTTCAGTGCGTTACTTGTTTTGTGCATTGAACTCATTAAATGTTGCAGTTACTGGAGTTGAACTTATATCAATGTTGAACAAACAGTAGAAATAACCGGATAAAAGTACAAAGTATATCAGAGTGACTACATGGTTGTTATCATGATGATATTTCCGAGGTCGTTTTATTCACTTAAACAGGGAAAACTAAGTAGTAAATAAACTCAGCATTACCCACTATGTACTTGGAGTTGTAAGTTGAAATTAAAACAACGAAAGTTTACTCACACCTGCAAACGTAATGCTAATAATATGAATTGGCCAAAGAAGAAATGTGTTTATCTTTGACATTTCAAAACCTCTACAGATTGACATAGAAAGAAACACGTCCATGTTATATGCTTAAAATCAAATATCATAGATTTCTATTTCAGTTAAATGAACATAAGCCGTTCTATTATCGCCTGTTATAATTATCATCATTATTATTACTACTATTGTTATGATCGCGTTCAGTAGTTTGTGGAGATATATTCAATTTTAGAACAGCTTTCATCATGTTTTAAGATCGATCATCTGGAGAAGGATTTCGTAAGAAGGGGTGTGAAACATTTGTTTCATCATATTTTAAGATGCATTGATGGTGGACATACACAACACCACACTGGATCTAATCTACCACGATCACACATTGAGATGAGTATAATATCATTCAGTCAGTCACTGATTTAGTATTCAGTGTCAACACTTCTGAATTCAAAGAACTCACGATATGGTTCAGCTATCGTCCAGTTGCATAGGTCTGAGTCGTTTCACTCAACACTTAATCGGTCTCACAGATTACCACTACAACTCCTGAAAACTCATCTGTCAACCAGTGATCAGTGAGCACGAGATTATCGTCCAATTAGTCGATAGGCTTGTTCATGATGATGAATGTCATCATTGAGGACTGATATCAACTGAGAACCTACTGAAAACAGAATGATTTGTCCTATTATTATTATTATTATTATTATTATTATTATTATTATTATTATTATTACTATCATTTCCACTTCATTTAATATCAAGTCATTTCAACTTTGCACCTCAATCCGATCACAACCATCATATTGAGATAATCTTCTACTTGATTCACATGACTGTTCTGTACACTATACTATCAAGCGTAAATGCATTCTAATGCTCGAATAATGAGGGCAAATCGGGCACAACTTCAGACAGTTTGTTCTTTAATTCAATACCGTTTGTCAGTGCGTACTTTTTATGATTGCAGAACATCAGTAGATCATTTTCAACTCGGTAGATCGACAGGTCTTCATAAACTCAGTCTGCTCACTAGTCCGTGTCAAACTGAGTGAAACAATAATGACCAGTATACTGACTTTTACTCTGATAAATGTTCAGGTGAAGTTCGATTGAGCACATTTTTACTTCTAGTTGATTCATGTAAGAGCATGAGGATCATTCAGTGTAAGAGATTATTTCTGTTTTCCTCGCTCTGTGATTAAACCTCAGTGATTTCAGTTTTGCACTAGAACTTTGAAATTATTCTCGAAACGAATCACCAGTAGCTATGGGAGTGGTTGTGGGTCTACACTACTGACCAGTCACGTAACTAGGATGTCTAGTTCTTCCTGACTCTTACTGGTCCTCTTCTTACTGACTGTCAATCCAATGATGACAAGGTTGAATTCAACATAGTTGTTAAGTTTCCAGATCCCATATAAAATTTCGTGAACATTCATCTAGTTGGTGATGTTTGTGAATTCACGCTTTTGTGTACATCGAATATGAATAACTGTACCGAAATGAAAAAAAACTAGTTGTTTGTTTCGCTATAGTATAATTAAAGGTTTTGATTTAAGGTCCCTCTTTTCCAGGCGTTGAATACAATTTAAATAGTCACTATTTCAATAGGATATGATTAATTATGTCTAGTCATCATCATCATCATCATCATCATTACAATCATCATAATTAAGACCAATTAATTCTACCATCCTCTAATTATTATTCTCCATCAATTGAACAACTCGTTTCTATCCTTTTTAATTTTTGACCTCTCGATAATCACTATCTTAGACCGAATTGTCGTGTTGATGTCAAAATGACCATTCTAAATGGGTATATTATTCGAGTTTTATTAACTAGTACTAAATTTCGATAGGCTAATTGATTTAGGAAGAGATTCTAGTTCGTGTGTATCATTAATAGTAGTGGTAATAGTAAGTCTTAGTAATATTATCGTTATTATTATTATTATTCTTTTTATTTGTAGTAGTAGTAGTAGTAGTAGTAGTCGTAATATTGGTACTAGTAATTATTATAATAATAATGATAACTGTATACATTCTTGAATCAAATTTGAATTGTTCACTGTTTATTTTAGGATGGCTTTTGAAATCTATACAGTAAAAATGTTAATCAGTGTTTCAGTATGGTATTTACCATTGTAGTCAAATCTGTCTCAACTTCACGACTGTCATTAGTTTACGATTCAGAGAGACTCGAAACATTAACATGATCATCTGGTTTTCTCAACACAGTGTGAATCTGAATGTCATTGATTTGAATGCTTCTGAAACTTTGATGATTGTGACCAGATGAATTAGTGTAATTTTTGAAATATCACAGTGCTATGAATAGATCAGTTCTAAAGCACAGTGGTTTTTACTGATAATTGAGATAATAAGTTTCCTAATTAATTGTCTGAATCATTTTTTCGTGCTTCTCCGGTACAATGAAATCTTATTTTCATAAAACGATTTCTCAATAACAATCATCTAAATAATAAATAAAATTTAACGACATTGTTCTTGAGCTTTATACCGATTGGCTTATTAATGATTAGTTCATCTTATTGTCCGTGTTTCCATGATCTCATAAGCTATCAATGCTCATTTGGATTTTCTTAATTTGTTGCCTTCATTTGATTGAATTTGTTTTCGTTATTCTCAGTCAATATTTTGAAATATTTACGAATCCATAAATTACAGAATCACTTTTAACCAGTTGCAGAAACTCAAACATGTTGCCTAGGCACCGAATAATATTGTTCTTTTCATCACGACTATTTAGGCTAATCACATAGTTTGTAATTTTAAATTATATTATCCTCGTGGCATATTATTTTTGAGGTTGTATGTTATAAGGACGGTCCGTATAAACAACTTTTTGATGTAATAAAATCAACTCAACTTAGAAGGAAATCTAAATGAAGTATATTGAGTAGGATGATAATCCTTTCTAATCTGATGATAATATGACAGTTGTCAGTAAGATGTGCCACTCTTTTTCCTACCTTGTTTCAGTTCGTTAAGGTTCCCTCTTCTAAACTATTTCATGTTTATTTACTAAGTAGTGACCTATGTCATATATGTCAAGTCCGTTGCAATGCTGAACGAATTTTATCGATCAAGGTGCAATATGAACACCAGTGCAAGTGATTCGACACACCATACTTTATGCTGAAATAAAACTTGGTGCCTGGAGGTGGTCGATAGGAAATTTAGAACCTAGATTTTGTGCTTTTTGTCAGTTGTCAGCAAGGTGTATGGATAATTTTGAGGGAACTGATGTTCACTGTTGGTTTCGACTCCGTGTCACTCAGCACCAAAGTCACAGACTTTACAAGTAAGCCAGTACAGTCACAACTGACCTTGTATGACTGACATGTTCTTCAAAATTACAATCACACCTTTCTGATAAGTGTCCAATAGCACGAAACCCAGATCTGAAGTTCCCTGTCAGTTACCTCTAAACATCATCTAACTAATCAAGAATCACTTTATGCACTGCGAATATTTTGCTCGACAGATATAACTACTAGTAATCTTTTTGATAAATCCATTTCTCTATGATTGACTAATACATTTTACAGGCTACATTTCAATCTTTTGGTTTTCTGGTTGATTGATAAATGATTGCTGCCATTATTATTAACTTAATTATGCGCAGCATAGTCTTGAACCAAATTTCAAAGTAGCTGTTTATTTTAATTAACTACCTTTTGATATTCGCTGAAAATTTATGAAATCCTGTTACCAGTCAAGCTATCTTCACAAAACAATGTCTCTTATGAGTAACATCAAACTTTCATTACATATTATTTGTTTGAAACAAAATCTACTTCCCTTAAAAATTTTTGGTAACCTTGATCTCATAAAAATGATAAATTTACTTGTGTAAAAAATAAGGGATGGATAACGAAGTTACTCAAGTATGAATTCTGTAATATCGGATAAAGTAGTTTTGAAGACCGATACTGACTTCCATTTTCCCAGTCTCATCCAATTTCATCATTTCAAATGATGAAGTATGTAACTCCGAATATAAAGCTACACTGAATGACTATCGAGTGATTATTAACATAAATACTTCCGCACTTTTCTGAATAAAATAGTTTTTATTAATACTAGTACACTAGATTTTATTCGATAAAGTTATTGAATTAAATGATGCCTTACTTTGGGTTTGTACATAGTACATATTCAATAAATATCTCACTTATAAACTGAAGTTGACTTTTAGGTATTAATGAAGAATACAATTTTTCAAACCATGATAGAATATTTGATCAAGGTTATGGATTGGTGTAGACGAGCCTTGTTAACTGAATTTCTTTAGTTGATGACAGTTAGCGATTAAAGTTGTGGTGCGCGCTACTTATAAGTAGTATATGACGCGAGTGTGAACGTAACGTCTGGCAGCAGAAGATGGGAGAAGATCAAGAAAGGAAGAGTTAGAAGACAATGGAATTTGTATGAAACGCATGAATAGTGAAATGTCAGACAATGGATTGATCATGGATTGAAGATGTGCAAATTAATGATTACGATATGGTTTTCCTATAATACTGAGTAACTCTGTAATTTTCGTTAAATACAATTCGGTTGCCCTCACCTGTGTTCTCCTTCACTACAAAGTGACTTACAACACATACGAAATCTCTACCTAGCCAACTTTGTGTTGTTGTATGGTTTATAATGGAAGTTGTTCAGCCTAAAAGAAGATTTTGATTATGAGCAAGATCACACTTAGTTCTTCAACAACAATCAAATGGTTATGAACAATATTCAAATGTTTCTTAATTTTTTTTGTAATGTTTTTTCACCAGTTAATATTTACCCAATAAATGAATCCAAATGTTAAATCAACGTGAAAATGAAAAATCCACAAAACCCAATCAATGAAATTAACTATAAGTAGGCATAAGAGTTTAGCGGGAACCAAGAGTACATGTGTACATTAAAAACCAATATTTAGTTACTTTGTTATGAAATTTAAAAGGTACATTGTTAGTTTTTGATGTTTTCAGGAATTCACAATCTACCAGATTGACTTTCAGATGGAAATAAACAGCAATCAGTCAAATCATATATACTGACTATCAATCTTCATCAGTTTCTGATAATGTCAGTTCAGAGAAACAAAATGTCCTTTCCGACGATGTTATTTACTTAAGTGGTACATCTATCATAAGAGAAGTATGAAGTATAATCATCCACTTGAATAATATAAACGAAGATAAAGGAGATATTAACGTGTCAAAAACAATTAATGAGAATAGAGTGGGGAGTCAGGACTATGGTTAAATGAATAACAGGATATATCAGTCGTGAATAGATGAGTTTTAGAAGGCTCAGTCTCGACGAAAATTCTCATTCTACTTCCCTTGGAGCCAGTTCATTTGACTCTGTATATCATTGTGAGTGAAGATGTTAAGGGAAATGACAAAGTGTACAAAAACAGAACCTTCGGCTGAATTACATTCGCGTCCTAATAATGTTCATTAATGCCTTTGGAAAGAACAAGTTTTGTTGTCCGCAGGAGCAAGTAAATCGGTAGGTACACATTACGATAGATCAAAAACAACAGTTTATCCACGGGTCAAGTATTTACTGAAGATTAAAATTAGCAGCTCAATTTAATTAAAATTTTTTTAATCAGGTTCATGGTCAATGTATCTTCGATAAATTCAATGTTCATAAATAAAATCTTCAGTAGTGTTGAGAGTTATTTATAATTTTATTCTGTAATTCTACCATTAAACAATTTTTCATCAGCCTATTTTAGATACTATTCAATTTTTCTTTGTCCGGATTCACGTAGTTCTTGAGAATGGAGAATATTTGGAGTTTCTCCTACTACTCACTGTAACACAAGTTTGTATAATACCTCTTTCAGGCTACTCTCCCTATATTGTTTTGACACATTCAAAATAATCGAATTACCGAAGTTACCATGTGGTCTATCGTTCTTAGTTGATATTATCTAGAAAAAGTAATGGAATCTACCTCAAGGGAAATGATAAGTTTGAATTGGTGGATGCAAATGACTATGGTCCAAAAGGTTTTGTCTAATTACATCATATTTTCCGTGTTTAGTTTGCGCATAATCATGCTTTAGGCCATAGGTCTGCTCTCTTAGAAGATTATGAATCATCTCTGTTGTTCATTTCTCTGTTTATTAACCTACCTGATCTCTGTTCGTGATTTGAACCAACTTAAAGTGAAAAATTAAATTTATACTGACAGGAATCGCATCGATAGAATAGTTTGATAAGTGAACGGAAGATGAGCACTTATTAGAGACACTTATCAGAGATTTTCCGATTCAAATTCATTTTTTTTGCGTCAATGGAAAATGTAGTTTTACGCATTCTATGGTGAATATAAACTCCAATCATTTCTGAGAAAGATCAGTTTATTTTTGGAGATGAAATCTCTCAGCAAATCTCATGATTTTTCAATTCAATTAACTTCAGAAATATGAATAATTTATCTATCGAATGGACTGAATGAGTGATATAAGGCATACTAAATAAAACTGAAAATCACTTTAAGTCTCTTCTGTGCAAGCACATTCACTCAATGAAACCGACTTGAATTAGTTCATTTTTTCATCATCATATCAGGATCTTAATAACTACATTTAGTGAACTTTATTTGAAAGCAGAAGTCGACCAAAAATCGATACACAATTTGTCATAAACACTTATGTACTTTTAAATCTATTTATCTAGGGTCAGATTTGAATAGTTGATATGACCTTATCAAAGGGAGTTATACATTTTTATCATAGTTACCCTACGTCATCAAACTTTTAGAAAATGATATGTCATAATTTGAATATACTCTTACATACATGAGGGCAGTTAAATGTCAACTTAAACATGTTCCGGCCTGCTGTTCAGGCTTATCTAAAACTGAACGTAAATCACAATGTACTGTCCGGTCTTACTTAAGTTAAAGGTCAAATAATATAATTCCATCATTAAACAAGATTTACTATTACTTTGATATGTTACAACTAGCTAGTGGTAATAAGAAGCTTATTTTAAAACTAACAACTAAAATGCTAGGAATAAGGTGAAATATGAATTTCATAATCATACACTTCGGATCATGGAAGAAGAACCTAGAGAATAGGCTCATTTGGTACGGTGATTTGTAACCATAAAGAATCTGCTTTATGAAACATTTAGGGGAACAGCAAACAAACACTTTTGTTAAATTTCAGAATCAGAATCCTTTAATTATGATACTGAAATGCCCCACATGTAAACGAAACTCAAATTTACTTAGTCAATCATTCACTATTTCAATGTAATGAGTCCCATGTTTACAGCTGCAATTATCTATCATTTTGTTCGTTATAATATAACCATTACATAAATTAAGTCGTGCATTGAGATTTTCGTAAGGTTGAAAAAGACATTAATGAGTACTATTACATGAAGATCATATTCTTGAACAGATTCCTGAAAGATCAGCTGTTTACGCAATGGAATGAAATGAATGGTTTTGTGCTACTCACTCTCTTGAAACATCATGTAACACATTGGAAACTTAACTGTTAACTTCCCTGACTCTCACCCTTTCTCTTTCTCCTTATGATGGACTGAATTATGAAGACGCCGATATCTGGAGGGAAGCACGTTATTCAGTGGACAGCTAGGACTCAGCTGGACGATATGGACTTCGCAGATGACCTGGCTCTTTTATCTCACACGCAACAACAAATGCAAGAGAAGACGACCAGTGTAGCAGCAGCCTCTGCAGCAGTAGGTCTCAACATACATAAAGGGAAAAGTAAGAGTCTACGATGCAACACAACATGCACCAACCAAATCACTCTTGATGGAGATCCTTTGGAGGACGTTAACAGCTTTACATATCTGGGTAGCATCATCGACAATCAAGGTGGATCCGATGCAGATGTGAGGGCGCGTATCGGCAAAGCAAGGGCTGCATTTCTACAGTTGAAAAATATCTGGAACTCCAAACAAATATCAATCAACACCAAAATCAGGATTTTCAATACAAATATCAAGACAGTTCTACTGTATGGAGCGGAAACATGGAGAACTCCGAAAGCCATCATCCAGAAGATACAAGTGTTTATTAACAGTTGTCATTGGCCAGACACCATCAGCAACAACCTACTGTGGGAGAGAACAAAGCAGATTACATTGGAGGAGGAAATCAGGAAGAAGCGGTGGAAGTGGACAGGACATAGCTACGAAAAGCACCTAACTGCGTCACAAGACAAGCCCTCACATGTAACCCTCAAGGTCAAACGAATAGAGGAAGGCCAAGGAACACATTACACCGAGAAATAGAGAAAAACATGCGGAGAACGAACAAAAACTGGAAAGAACTTGACAGGGAAGCCCAGGACAGAGTTGGTTGGAGAAAACTGGTGTTCGGCCTATGTTCCATTGGGGGTAACAGGCGTAAGTAAGTAAGTACAGTTTTATAGTGTAATTTAAACCCTAATTTCTAACTCTTAGATTTAATAGAAATCCCTTCTTTATTAGAATAAATAAATAAATTTCTACAACTAGATAATTAAGTGTAGCTGTGTGCACTTGTGAAACTTCCGATTTTTTGAATAGGGGTTCGAAATTATAAATGTTCCATTCAAAAGACTACCAGCTATTTACCCAAATGTTGAGTGATCCTTTTAATAACAATTAAATAAGATCGAATTATTTTGTGTTGTTAGAATACTCAGTCATTTACATAAAAACCAGAAAAATTGGCAAGTCATTTCTCATATTTATTTGTATTGTCTTGTTTGGTTTCCATAGATTTTCTCTCTAAGCTTGCGCTTAGTTATTCTATATTGATCCTGAGTTAGTCCAAGCGGAATCAATGGTTGATCACAAATGTTCAAATTATACATTACAATAATATTTACGCCTACACAGTTTGAAGTTCAGTGCTTTTTTGCACACAATATTTTATCATTTGGACATGTTAAAAAAAAATTAATAAAACTGTTAACAAGTTAATTTATTTGTATTGGTTGTTTAGATCTTCCCTTAGACGTTTAAGACTCTTTTGGCAAATATACATTCTGCGCAGATTTTTTTCGATATTGCCTTTAGGTTACAAGCATTATTAGGAGAGAGGGGTAGTGGCTATCAGTGGATTCGTCCGATTTGGGACTGGTCAGATGGAGGTACCGTCATCTCAGAGTTGATATTCTCTCTTGAACTGGACCCCAGTACCTTGCGCTTCAAACGCCATCGCGTTAACAGAGTATGTATGTCTCAAAAGTGTATCAGAAATTATAAAAGAATATCCTAGATGTCAGATTTAGTGTATGAGGCATACTGGTTAAAGAAACGGATTAGTATTCATTTGCCCTAACACACAAAATGGGTTTGAAACTTTTGTGTACTAACATCCGTTTGAATGGTGCGTCATACTGAACATTTTTTTTTAATGTCATAATCTTTTAGCAAACCACAAATGGCTTGGTCTGTATTTTGTACTCATACATCAATAAGTCTTGGATAGGAAGAAAAATAAAGCACACATCATGAAGTTCGAAAAATGTTAAGCCTATATGACACTGAAGTAGTGAATCACATTAATTCACTGAAATATATTCAAGTGATCATTTCAGAAATGTGAACTAACTGTGGGACGAGAACTTATTTGGTTGAAATCAATGCATAATTTTCTTTGCAACAATAACGCAAGGTCATAGTGTTTATAACATTCATCTTCAGGTGTCAAAACCGATGTTAATTTCGTACCTATTTAGTAGTTATTTATGTTACCGATTCCAATAACTACTGATCATAAATAACTAATATCAAACTAATAAACTCTTAGTTATACCTAGGTCATATCACTCGATTGATATTTTTCCAACAGAATACCCACAACCTGCCCAGGTGCGAAAATAACACGACCAGTCTCCGGAGATCAACTGAAATCAGAGTAAAAATCTGACAACTATATGGGACTAGGTCCACTGGTCTGTTCATTATCAAATAGAACAATCATACTCGATAATATATAATTAAATATATTTATTCATGAAGTGTTTGAATAATAAGTGATTAATTTATTTATCAGTGAATTTTTATTGATAACATCATCGATTAAACACTGAGTAGCGAAGAATCTAATGCTCGCTGTACTGATCAAATCCTGTAAGTTGTTGAAACTGGGTTGAAAGGCTTTAAGAGATTGTTCGATTTTAAGATAGATATCATGTTGGGTTAACTTTAGTCAGTTAAATAATAAAATATAGTCGAGACCGTACACCTGTTAAGTCTTAACGTTGGACTCATATTCGGTCTTTCCCATTCCAACAATGGCTTTAGGTCTCCTATCAAAACTGTCTAATCCTTTATTGAGCATGTCTCAACTATTGACTGTCGCCTCCCATACAACTGACCTTGGTCTCATTCATCGTTATCCTTTCGCAGGCATGTAGCACTGCATAACGTTCATCGTAATCAACTCCTCCTTCGTCTTGAAGGATGTTTCAATGATTCTTGGTCCATGAGATTCCCATCATACAAATGCATTTTGTGCTTGTTTGAACAACATCAGTGCAACTGTTTGTGTATGTGAGGCATGTTATTCTTCGTGGTCAGAGTGTAACACCGTCGTTCGTGAAGCTAATTTCTTTTGTCCAGTCTCAGTCCAATATGTTTCAGTGATTGCGAGTACCGCCAAGTTGTATCCTTTCTTTTGCGCAACAACTTGGATGGTTCTTCCGATCTCCCACAATGTACGAAAATTCCATGTACCTATACTCATTGTTGTTGCTGTTGTCAGAAATGTCGTTGACCTCGTGAATTCCGACTAAACCCTACTTTATTTATGTGAGGTGATAACGCTTCTGAATGAAGACTTTCTAACTCCTAGGGTAGAGTATAAATGGTTTGAATTATTCTTTCTTGTTCGTGATTGTTTAAAGAGTTAGTTTTTTATGGGATGGCGTCGCTAAACCTATGCCTAAGATATGATATGAACAAAAGTGGTTTTGTAAACTACTTTTAACTATTAGGAATAACATAGTGAAATGATATCATCGGCCTTATAGCTTCCGAAGAAACTCGAATTCCGCCATGAATTATGTCAACTCTTTTTTATGATGGTATTTCAACTACTAGGGTAGCGTTAGAATGGTTCACGTTATTTTTCCGGTTAGCATTTGTTGAGTTTGTTTTCTGTTATATGGATGCGTCAACTCCATCCTCTTCCTTTTCCAGGCCTTGACCGGCAGAAACCCCAGAAGCTTTTCGAAAGCAGTTATTAAATTCGTTATAATGACTAATAACTACCATTTCTCTTCAAAAGTCACCGACTTATAGTCGAAACCTAATATTCTGTATATATATCAGAATCTTATACTTTGTCCAATCAATAAGCATCCAGTGAAGTTGTGTGTACGATGACTTTTAAATAGAATTTAAAACTTAAAAACGTCATCATAAATCGATAGTTAAATACTCTTCAGTCAGAATTCAAATTAGTGTTGCCTACAAATAGCGATGTATTAAAAGACGTTTATTACTATTTTATATGCATGAAAACGTTTATCCTACAATTAAACTCAAATTGCAGCTATTAGATTTTTGATGCACCGAAAGAAAATATCAGTCTAAAAGTACTCTCTTTTTTTACTTGTTATTACTTTACTGTAGAATCAGTTTATCCGAATTGTGGTTCAGTTTACTTAATCATCTCTTTTCCTATCTCTTTCTCTCTTATCAAAGAGCTATCGAATAGCAAACAGACAATTCTCTCAATTAGACTAAGCGTTTTTTTCTTCAACAGTAAGATACAAATGTTAAGAAGAGTTATTATTTAATGAATTCAATGTTAAAATGTCTTGAAACAATTTATATATTTTTTGATCACTATAATTGATGTAGTTAATTTATTTACTTCAAAACCCGATATCATGAATAAATAATTACTGACATCTTTTGAATTATTGTTTTTAGAAAATGAATACTTAGCTGATTATTATCCTATTGTTAATTAAATATACAGTTTGATGCATACAAATCAATGCTTTTCCAATCATTACTTAATTTAAGCCCCATTATCCGACGAATTCTTTAGTGAATATACTTCAAGTCATCATCATATCATCGCTGATGAATCGTCACATGTTCGAAACATTTTTGTCATTAGTTCTCGCTGGAATTTCGGTAGCTTGATGTGTGAAGCTGGTCATGAATTACCACCACTGTTATTATTTTAACAAAGTGGATTTTAGGAATCGATATAATGTAACGAGGACTTTCCTCACGAACTTAAGTTACTCTCTTTAATTTTTCGTACAATTCAGTCAAATATTCACGTATTCCACGAAACAATCTTCATATTTGTGAATATTTATCATCAATAAATATTAGGTGTTATTAAGATTATTGTAAGTTTATGTCACCAAAATTTTGAGTAAGAAAACAAGATCATAAGGATTTGCCGTCCATGTTACAAATTTAACCGAACTGATAAAGTGACTCGATCGATAGAAACTGCTGAATGGGAACGGTTATGTTACACTCAGTAAAACTGTAGTTGAAATAAAATGATTTGCATTGCATTCGGTAGAGGAGTTATAACTAAAAAAAATCTCTACAGTTTTATCTATATTGAGTTTTCTTCCCATGTCCATGAGATAAAAAAAAGTAAATGAATAATAATCTCAGTCAATTATTGACTGGCAGTAGACAAGATTCATCTGTACTAATCGACATTATTAAGATGCTGTTACAATACATACTTATCATTTGGGGCGAAATGAAAAATGCTTTATTTTTTTAACATTTTCCCGTCAGTCACCATCTAATACACTGATGATATAAAATAACCTAAATAATCATGGTAATTCAGTGTGATAAGCTTCTTTTGCATATCGATTTATCAGTTTTGAACAATTTTTCGTTTTGACCCAATCACTTTCGTAAGTTTATTCGAAACTAGTTTTTTTTTAAGACAGTTTGGTTACATCATTAAACCTACGGATATCATGACAAAGAGACGATTTAACCATTGCGTAACTACTTGCTTTCTATAAGACTGTAAGGCGATATTTTTTTAACAAAACATTAAAGTTAATCATATTAATTGACCCTTGACCTTAATTTTTATGACCGAGACAAAAATAGTGTTATTAAGTTACAAAATCCGTTTTTATATATCAGTATGGTGTTGATAGATAAAATTGCTTATTCGTAGCTAGGCTGATCAATACATTTCTAGGTGAACTTGAATACGATTCAAAGACTGAGTTATTTGTAACTGTCAACATTCAAAGCAATGACTGCTGGCATTCAACTAATAAAATCATTGTAGTTGGTATCTTACTTGTATGAACAACAATCTGCAGTTGAATCGAAAGAGTTGTGGTATTTCAAAAGATGATGATTTTCAATCATTAATGTCTCATCATCTCGTGTTACTAATGTCATTCTAATGACGAATTTGTTCATTTAACGAGAAAACTTTAGAAAAATGGAAGTGTTCAACTCCCATGGATGTCAGGTGATAAGCTCATAAAATTAGGTTATTCAATTGGTTTTCAAGATAACATTGACAAAATATACATTGTAAGTGTTCCAGAAAGATTTATTTCAAATCAAGATAACATTGATTTCGTTATATTTTTGAGCTGAAATTGATTTTGGGTCTTTGCAAAGAAAACACTGGATTTGAATAAATAAAAAAGGTTGTTCGGTGGAATTACTCCTTGGTTCGTGTTATTAAACGTTACAGTCTACCATACTGAGAAATGCAGGCAGTGTGGAACACTTATGATATAACAGATGAACTAGTCTCATTATATCCAGCCAATATACCACATTCAAGTAGAATTTAATTTCATAACTATAAGACCTCTTATATATTTTATTGGAAATCTTTCGCAGATCGAGTTCAGTTAATAAGGAGATTATGCTAGATTATGAACTGACTAATATGACAACTATGGGACATAGGAACTCAACTTGACAGTGTGTAAGTACTTGTATGTGTCGTCATACTTTCAGATATTGTTTTCAATCTCAAGCACGTTCATCTATGTAAGCTAGTAATAAACCACAAACTGAAATCAAAAATATTTTCAATTCAGTATGATTATCAATCGTCTCTAGATGATGTCAGTTTTAGAAACAAATCAAATTCAGAGTGATCTGAAGTCTAGGCAACTGGAAACAGATGATCCAATTAATTGGTGCCAGACACTAAACTGGTTTATCCATAGTGAATGCATACCAGTCTCAACAAATCATTATCAAATTCTATAATCATTATTTTTAGGTTCAAAGCTTATGTAAGTAACAATTTCAGTGAAGCGACATTTACACTTTAGTTATTGTGTCAGTAGGATAGGAAATTCAAAATAATTTTTCTTCATGGAATAACGTCAGTTGAGGAATTATTGAATATCTGGAAGCAACAAACAAAAGTTTCTCCATAGTGTAGGATTTCTCTGTCGTTTAGCCCAATACTTCTACAGACAGCAAGTTCTTGACTGAACCAAACATGATCCTGACTTAGAGTTAAATATAACAAATTAACCAGTAAGACTGTTTATCTGTAGTATGAAAGCATTTAACTCAACGCACGCAGTTCTGTTTTTCAATATGTTTATGATCATTGTTTCGATTGGACTATTACCTTTACTTACTAGCCAGGAGATCTAGAATTCAAGACCTGATGAGGTCGTGAGTGTTCGTTGATGATGTGGACGAAATAAATGTTCAGTGTTATTTAGTTTAAATGGTACCTTAAATAAGAGCAGCCTGTGATAATCAAAATATTAAAAATTAAAACGTTATCCTTAAAACACCTTTCTATTACACATAACTAAAGGTCATTATGTGATAATTAGTTAGATTTTATGCTGTGAACTCGAGCATAATCTCATATGTATGGTAAACATGATGTAATTATGTTTTAAACATTAAGTTAGAACAATAATCTGAAATCTAAAACATAATTTTTTTTAAATGTGTTCCGTCTGTCATATTAGCTGTTCATAATTTATAGTTATTTTACGATAAAAAGTTCATATAAAGGTCGATGTGACTAAATGACTGGACAATTATATTCCATACATAAATAACACCAATGAAAGAAGTAAAAATTATTATCATGTATGTTTTCATTTTCAGTGTAGTTGATATCAGTTAGTCTCTCGTATGTTTGTATGTATGCTTACATGTATGAATCATTGTCATCAATTTTTTTTTGTGTGACTTCTGTGGGAATTCACTCAGATTAGATCGAGATAATTATATTCGTAATCTATCTATTAGTATTAGTTGAATGATGATAAAAATATTAGCTTTTAATTCTATTGAAGGCTAGAAGATAACAAGAACAAATGTAAGTATTGAAATAAATTTAATGTTCCTATTCATAAGATAGAAAGACTTCTCTAAATTAGGTGGTAAATTATATCTTTAGTAATCGAAATTCTCCAATTTACGAGCTCTTTCTGTTGTCTGAGTATGATACATATAATATATATATATTCACATGATTTGGTTATATATTCGCTAATACTTGAAATTAGTTTACTCAATACTACTTTTGTTCTTATCATACCTTAGTGAATTTGTACAACTACATGTATTGTGTAGTACTCAATGGAACAATAGATAAACTTTTATTTAGTTTTGCAAAACTACACAATGATGGATGTTTCTTGGCCTACAGTTCGGCCCAAACTTCACCTGGGGACCTAGGGTTACTGCCGGTCCCAAGACCAGAAAATCGAGTAGGGTTTAACGTATGGGTTAGAGTAGGTATCCCACAAAGAACTAACTCTCTAAACAAACACTAACAAGAAAACATAATTCAAACCATTTATACTCTACACTAGGAGTTAGAAAGTCTTCATTCAGAAGCGTTATCACCTCACATAAATAAAGTAGGGTTTAACCGGAATTCACGAGGTTAACGACACTTCTGACAACAGCAACAACAATGAGTATAGGTACATGGAATTTTTGTACGTTGTGGGAGATCGGAAGAACCATCCAAGTTGTTGCGCAAAAGAAAGGATACAACTTGGTGGTACTTGGAATCACTGAAACATATTGGACTGAGACTGGACAAAAGAAATTAGCTTCAGGAACGATGGTGTTACACTCTGACCACGAAGAAGAACATGCATCACATACACAAGCAGTTGCACTGATGTTGTTCAAACAAGCACAAAATGCATTTGTATGATGGGAATCTCATGGACCAAGAATCATTGAAACATCCTTCAAGAGGAAGGAGGAGTTGATTACGATGAACGTTATGCAGTGCTACATGCCTACGAAAGGATAACGATGAAGGAGACCAAGGTCAGTTGTATGTGAGGCGACAGTCAATAGTTGAGAAATGCTCAATAAAGGATACGACCATTTTGATGAGAGACCTATAAGTCAGTGTTGTAAGAGGAGACACCGTAGATGAAGGCATCATAGGACGACATGGATTGGGATAAAGGAAGGAAAACGATAAGAGATACGCGAATCAATATACCTTCAACAAACTGTTCAAATGCAGCTGCATATATATGCACAAATGCATATACAAAGCGACATACGTTTCACCGTATGTTACAGCATATAACGAAATCGACTACATTTGCATTGATAAACAGTTTAGAATCTTAGACAATGTAATAACATATGTGGCTGCAGACTTCCACTTGCTGGTGACTGAATACATAGACAAAAAAAGGAAGTGAAAGCCGAGCATTAAAACTGATAAACGTGATTATGTGGAAGGACTAGCAATGACGGTAGAAAAGGATACCAGAGAAAGGCATACGATCAAGATCCAGAAGAAAGGAGACATAAGCAAGCGTGAGAACTACAGAGGCCTCACTCTACTATGAATACCGGGAGAGGTTTTCAATGAAGTGTTGTTAAACCGAATGAAAGATTCAGTAGATAATCAACTCCTGAATCAACAAACTGAATTTTCAAAGGATCAATCGTG
The DNA here is from genome assembly GCA_944470395.2 of Schistosoma turkestanicum. NCBI lineage: Eukaryota > Metazoa > Platyhelminthes > Trematoda > Strigeidida > Schistosomatidae > Schistosoma > Schistosoma turkestanicum. Next base: position 12,070,986 of record OX103979.1, on the reverse strand, counting down.
TACAGACCAAACCGCGATCGAAACTTTGGATCATTGTGAACTAATCAACTGAATGTAATTCATCACTGCATCAACCTCATTGATCACGAGAAAGCATTCCATACCACAAACAGGATGACATTTTTCAGGCTTCTTCAACACTACGGTATATCTGAGGTGATAGTCAACAACATACGGAATTCTTAGGTTGGATTAAGCTGCAAGTTAATGCTTTGAGGACAGCTCACAGGCTTGATCGATATGTAGACTGGTGTCAGACAAAGCTGCTTACCCTCACTCGTTCTCTTTCTTCTGGTAGTTGGCTGAATGATGAAGACATCAACATCTAGGGAGAAGCACGGGATACAGTGGACACTTTGTATACAGCCAGGCGATCCAGACTTCGAAGGTGGACTTGCTCCTCCATCCCACACACACCAACAAATGTAGGTGGAATGGGTTCGTGTGCAGGCATCCACTCAAAAGCAAGACCGCTTGATGCGACACAGTAGGCACCAACCACATCACGCCTGGTGGAGAAGCTTTGGAAGATGAGGAAAAGTTTCATAATTGGACAGCAACCGTTCTATACTATGTAGCGGAAACTTGGAAAATTACAAAAGCCGTCATTCAAAAGATCCAACTGTTCATTAACAGTTGTCTACGTTAGATCTTCCGTATCTGTTGGTCAGACAAATCAGCAAGAACCTGCTGTAGTCGAGATGAAACCAGCTTCTAACTGCGGAAGAAAATAGGAAAACGTGCTGGACCTGGAAAAGGCGCACATTGCACAAATCACTCATATGGATCATAAGCTAAAGCCTAGTTTGTAATTCTCAAGGCCAAAGGAAAAACGGAAGATCAAATAGGACGTTAAGCGTAGAATTGGAAGCAGGCATAAAATGAAAAAGCAGCAGTTGTGTACTGACGTAAAGGAAGACTTAAGACAGATTTTTGTAGAGAATGTTGGTTGGTGGCTTATACTTATAACATGCGCAGATGTTTAGACGGATGAATATGCCTTCCACCTAGTAGCTTATGAAAAAGTTATCTGTTCATCCAAGTTTAATACTATATCTTTCTGGTGAAAATAAGTCATTAGGAAACTCGGGTAAAATAAATTTCAAATTCCCTTTTTAATTAATTGAGTCTGTGTTAGAGTACTGTTGTTTTTAAGAGCTGTAATACTTATGTACGATAACTTGCAACATTTCAACTCCTCCCTTCAGGATGGAATTCTATACATTTTGGTAATAATCCCTTCTAATCTTACATTATACGAAGGATTCTCTGTTGAAATAATGGGTGATGCATTTTTTTCCATAATGTCATACGTTTTACGGAAAGGAAATAAGCTACTCAAAAAATTTGTAGTAAATGTACTTAAGTCTGTAAATTATTCCCGTCACAGAAATATATATAACACTGTTATAAATAGAATAACAATTTCTCAAACAGAACACAGGTTAAATAAATATAACTTGAACTTGATAAATCGATAAAGCGATTGTTGTCATAACCATCGACAAGTTCTTTCACTCTCTCTCTCTCTCTTACCTAATGTGATAAATTTATTATTTAGATTTTGGGATAAAATGTGGTGAATTTATGCACTCTGAAAGTTTAACGAAATGTACCTATCTCGACGAAGTCAATAAAGTATGAAACATATACCAACCAAGACTAACCAAACTTCAGTCGAAATATTAACAACGGGATGATTCAAATGATTTCAACCTGAATGAAAGCATTCGTTTTTGATTTAACTATATTTTGTTTTTTAGAAAATTCATGTCCGTATTTTCAGATAACTGAGTGACGTATTAATTAACTGAAAAATTATTTAGACTCAATGGCTAACTGGATTACCTGTCTGAGAAAAGTACTGGGTTCGAGTCTGTGTGAAAATCGATGATCAGATGCAAATACTTCCAGATAACGAACACTAGATAGGACGACGCTTGTACCATGGATCTCACCGGCGGCAAAAACACCCCATAATATAAATAACTATTTTTGACGAATTTTAAAGAATTTATGTGCTTATTATATTCTGTTCAAAAGCGTTTACGATAATACTTTATTCTCCATTTACACTGTTTCATTCATAGTGAGATGCAATAGAGACAACAACGTGAATTTAGTTTTCCTAATTAAATACTCTCTCAAAATGACTTTACAGAAGCAATTTCAATTAACCAGAGTACTTGTAATTGTATGACATGCTGTCAGCTTTGAAACCGGAGACTAGTACGTCAATGGTAAGAATAGGAATTGTGAGTTATTCGTTATACTATTTCAAGTTTTAGCATTTCAAATGTTCGTAAATAAAATAATGGTTTCTTGATGACTTTGTAGCACTGGAAGATAATTAATTATATTCAGTCGGAGAACTATTTGATAAAAACGGGAGCAATGCATAGTTAGTTATTCAACTTTTCAGTTTGGAACTTCTCAGTTGCACATCGATACAAGCTTTCACAGCAGCTAATCGATGAAGAATTTCAAACTAAAGACATCAAGTAGTCAATCGCCTTTGACTTTTTATGATCCGCTAGATGACATTTATAATTGATAAAACCAAACTTCCAATTATTTATAATATTCAATGTGAAAACTTTTGTCAGTCATACACTTTCATATCTCAGTCTCGCTTTTTAGTCCATTTACAGTATCAGACACTTTGTTTTGAATCTAAAAAGTCTACTTGAGTTGTTTCATTCTAATCCTCAACTATAAATCAATTGGACATGGTTTTGTCATAAAGCTGTTAGTATAGAATATCCAGTCTCATTTTCACAATTGAGATGCTTGTTGTTGGATCTAATCACCATACTACTTATTCATTAATAAGATTAATTTATTCTAATAGTTATTTGTTAATTTTATTTTTCAAATGTTTTTTTTTGTCTAGTCCTTCTTTCTTAAACACAACATACACATCGTGTGACAACAACAACAACAAATAAAAAAAAACGTTATCTTAAGCACATTGTTGTATATCATGCGATGGAAAAATAAATTTTCTTTTTTTTTTTTTGGTGGGTAAATCAAAGTTAAATGAATAAATTAGGTTACAAATAACTAAATAAATCGTCAGTTTTGATGATTGTTGACTAAAAAAAAAACGGGTGAACTATTGAATAGATGGATAATTGTTAAAAGTATGTACACAACCAACCTGTTATGAGTAAAGACTATCTGGCCATTTGGATATATATATATGTGTGAGTGAATTCAAACTCTCATTCTCCACAAGATATATTTATATTGCACATATGATTTTTACTGCTTTGGCTACAAAAATTAAACGTAAATAACTCTGCGTAGTTATTTTTAAAAATTTGAGGAGTTCGTTTTAAACCAGGAATTTATTTTGCTACATCAATATTGAAGACCAGGAAGCACTGGAAAATGGTTTCGACTTAGTTTTGAACTTCTCAACAGTGCACATCTGTTGTTCTTTTTGTGTGAAGTATTCTCCGCTATATTAAACATAATTCTCCAGATCAAAACAATATCTATTGAGGTAAAAGACAATCAGTATAAAATCTACACACAGTAGTACTTGCTTCTTTACATAATAATGATGGAATAATAGTTGGAAAGTGTTTTCCTTTCACATAACCTTTTGTATAGTCGATTCTCGACATGGTCAAGCCTAAGATCTTGAAGATAAAAAGTAATTAGGTTTTTCATAATATTTTGTCCTTAAACTTTTTACCATAAGTCTTAGTTTTTTCAACTACTTTGGCGTTATTTGAAGGAATAATTGCGACTAGTTTAATTATGGAATAGATTTGAAATAATTATTTTTGTTACAATAAACACCCTTGTACATTGATAAAGAATTTGGTATTATGAAATAATAAAGTAGATGATTCAATTAATTTACTAAATTACAGGCAAAAAAAGAATAAGTTTTAAGCTCATTGAACATTTGAACGAATGCACAATCTCAACGAGATATCTTAGCTTTACTATTATCCATTTGATCAAAAAATTTTAGGTAGAACACAATTGATTTGTAACCTGAACTTCCAAAGAATTTGAAAATTTGGAGCATGTGATTTGTCCCCGGTTTCATTAGATTGAGATGACTATAGATAATGAAAATCTAGCAATACTAAAATTTGTTATATGCCGGCCCAGTGGTCCGATGGTAAGGCGTTCGCCTACAATGCCAAAGGTCCCGGGTTCGAATCCTGCGGGGAGCAGGAGTCGTGGATGCACACTGCTGATGAGTCCCATACCAGGACGAAACGGCCGTCCAGTGCATCCAGGTTTCTAATGGTGGTCTAACAATGACTGATTGATTGATGATTTCAAATGTGTAAAAAAACACAAACCTCCAAAACTGTGCCCCAAATATATATAATATCACTCAAGCTATTGATATACTTATTTCTTTTCAATAAAATGAAACTCTAGGATTGAAAACAACCATCTACTACTTTTTTTTTTCAGTTTTTAACGTTTTACAAAAATCATTTGTCTACATAGATAACTTGTTAATTATTCATGTTTAAGTGAATAAAAAGTCTGATCTGCTAGCTGTTACAATAATACAATGGGGAGGAAATTCAGTCGATGTTAAAACCTAATTTTCTTGCTAGATATCAAAAAATCTCTGAACTTTCTTAAAGTAAAAGTGAATTATTATGTTCAAGTTCATACTAAGATTAATGACTGAACATGGTGTTAACACAAATAAACATCGCTAGTTCTGTCAGAAAAAAAAACAAAACAAAACAAACTAATTTGTCAACACGTTATATCACAGTTATCTTGAACTGACAATGTCTAATCACTCATATTGCTTGTCGGAAGTTGTCAACACACATCAAAGTATACTCGTTCAATAAATAAATATCTTCCTCTCAATATGAGTGATCATAGCAAAACTAAAAATTGCCAAGAAGTTATCTGGATATATTAGTTTGTTCATACAAAAAATTGATACAGACAAATGATATGATGAATTTAATAATTAAATCAATTGTGTGGGTGTATATATACTAGTTAGTTACATACTGTCTGTTGACACGATTTAACATGAGTAGTAGTTACTACTACGCATTATTCCTAATATTATGATTAAACATTTAATAAATATGCGTACAGATTAAATTTATGTTTCGGCAAGTACAAACATGAAGGAATACATATATATATATATATATATATATATATATATATATATATACATATATGGAGATGGAGAGAGAGAGAGAGAATGAGTCAGAAAATAGTACAAATTATCAGAGAATTCTGATGAATGGCCAAATTAGCATGCAATTTTTTCACCAAATACTGCAGGTATTCCTCTATACCTGGTAGCCAAATATCATAACCATCTGAACTTGATGTATTGTGAACATAAAAGTGAATTCTTATTCACCTACTCTATTAAAGTATGCAAATACATTCTTTAGTAGAAAATTGTCATGAATCAATGTCACATTTCTCGTGGACAATTTCGCAATAATTTAAAAAAGTTATTCAACATGATCCAAAGTTGTCAGAGGCACATGGACCTTATGCTGAAAACTAGATTGAAACTTGTCAGAAACTCATGGTCTAAGAAAGCGACTTGGTGAGATTGATCATCAACCAGTATTAATATTGAATTCTTTTAACATTGTGTTCGTTGTTCGTATGTTCAAAGTTTGTAGTAATACTACTCTCATAAGCTGGTATATTTTGGCTATAAATCACTTTCATGAAGTTAACTTATTAGATGTGTAAGAATTAGCAGCACACATTATCCAAACGGTAATTCTCAAAAGCTTTGTCATGTTTCATACACGCGAAAACGCTTGAATCTGATAAGTATAGTTGTTGGCATACCTAATTTATTATCTCCATTCAAGGTTACGATATTAACTACTGAATCTAGAAATCAGTTTTCAAAATGAATAATTAACTCTGTATATTCACACATGCCAAATTGCACTCATGACATAAAAGAATTTGTCTCAATTTTTTTTACCTAACTGACTAGGTGACGGTATAATTGTTTAGAGTCTCCAGCTGATCCAATTTGCCTTCAAATTATATTATTAACTACTTGATCAATAAAAAGTCGGGCCAACTTAGATTTTTTTAAGGTAGTATACTTGCTAATTTGAAAAATAACTGGTTTAACAAGTATGTGTACCCTTAAAAATTCCAACTGTTTTACATATATAATCCGTTATTTAATACTATGTGGATCGGAAACTATCAATAATGATTCGGTTCTCAAGAGAAAATAAAAACTATTTGAATCGGTGATCTGCCACAAGTTAATTCTGTTACTTTTTATGTGTTCCTATTTGATGTATTCAACAAATCAAATCAGGTCACAAAAATGTCTTTATCTACAAGATTATGATTAACGTGTCCAAAAATTTTTATTTCTCACTTAAATCCGATAAGTTTACAATGTGATATGTAAAATGTAGTATTTGTTTATGCTTGATTTCTAAATGACCTGAATGAACAACATTCACTATTTGTTAATTACTGTCAAAACTATCATTTTCTATTTATAGCAGTTATTGACATCTTTATACCAAATTTTATATTCGTTCGGAAAAGGTCAACACATTTTGAAAATCTACATAGTATCATTATGTCTAGTCGGAATTCTCGTGCAATATAGAAGATATATATATCAGCAAATGGATTTGTGAAATAAAAATATTCAAAGATAATAACAATAGTTGTTATTCTATTTTCAATGATCAAAATAATGTTGAGCATTAGAAAGTCTGATTCAAACGCACATTGTAATTGAGTAGAGAAACAACACGACTGTTTATAAAAGTATAAAAGTTAGTGGCAGGTGATACTCACACGTAATCGAAATTGACTCTAGATATGATGCAAAATAATATAACGGAATATATTTACAGCATTTCAGTCTCCTTGGTATTGATCATTTTTTCCAATAGTAAAACACTTTCTGTTTAACTATAAGAGCTTTGATGAAGACTAGTTCAATTTCTTTGTTAACATTACGGATTAATCATAGTTAAACAGCCACTGAAAATCAGGAAGCACTGGAGGGCTATTTATTCCTAGTGTCACTCTTTAGTAGTGGGATTGATCTTTAATGGTGGGGTCATAGTACATACTTTTGAGGAGTTCTGAGCTAGAACGAAACAGCGGTCCAGTGTTTTCGCGCTGTCAGTGCTTGGTTCATTAGAATGAAACTATGTAGCTTCGGCTTTTCTAAAATGTTTTTAGGTAGCTTGTGTTCACTATGAAACCAAGGAAAACAAGTTATTTAGTGCTTTCCAGTTTTTTGATGATTTATTAACTGATATCATTCTACAGCAAAAAACTTATTCATATTAAAATAATCTCTACAAAAATTTCACTTGTACACTAGTGATGTCTAGCTATAATTTTTGGATGATTATGCTCAATCGAGTAGGAAGTAAGATATGTATTATCTATGGCTAAAAATGATAATCTCTGTACATCAAAAATTACTAGTTAATAATATGTGCTATTTGATTCCAACTTAATATTTATTGGTATCGTGCTAAATGCAATGTGAGAAGCAACAGCTATTCTATGAGCCATAGATCTTCAACATGTTTTAGTGAAAAAAAGTTCATAATAACTTTTATCATCCCATCAAAGTCGCTTTCGATATTATTATAAATCTTTAAGTAATCACTCGTAAAGAAAAAAAATTGGGACAAATACAGTGATTAAAAATCAAAGTACATACTATCGACCCACATCCACTAGGCCACCGAAACATCAACTTGTCCAATGTAGAAGTAATCTACTAACATTAATCGTCCATTTTGTACTAAAGAATACCAGTGTTTGGTAATTACTCAGATGTACATGATGCAGGGAAGAAATTATTTCAAATACATATTAGGCTTTCATGTTTATCTGTAGCATTTCAACTGGTCAAATATTAAATCAAACACAATGAATTACTAAAGATATATGAGTAAAAAAAAACAATTTTGGGGTAGGGGATAAAGAACGGTTTTAGTTCATTAGTAACATTTGATAAAATGTGACCCCTAGATTTGGTAAACTGATCTGTAATCAGATAATAGACTGACTCTGTTTTTGTACTTTTTATTTTCACCTCGTTTATTTAGGTTAGAGATTGAAGAAACAAGTCTTTTCATCCAAAAAATCTAATTTATCATAATTCAAACATTGGTAAAGCTTGACAACATGCTAACTTAGAATGGTTTCTTGATCAAAGCCTCAAAATTGTTTTGGATTTACATAATCGTAACGAGAACTCAGTACCTGCTGCTTTAAACCCCAGAGTATTTTTCTCTCAATCACTAGTGACTAGCTTTGTGAGGAAATTCTCGGAGTTCTAGTTGAGAAGACATGACCAATGGAGTTCAACCTTGTCGGGTGTAGGCAGTAACTACCAAAAAAGACAAATGGGTGAGGTCGCGCAAAATCCCTAGATCAATCAGAGTTAGACATTAACACCGTTGGGTGCCGGCCCAGTGGTCCGATGGTAAGGCATTCGCCTACAATCCCAAAGGTCCCGGGTTCGAATCCTGAGGGGAGCAGGAGTCGTGGATGCACACTGCTGATGAGTCCCATACCAGGACGAAACGGCCGTCCAGTGCATCCAGGTTTCTAATGGTGGTCTAACAATGATTGATTGATGATTTCAAGCGTGTAAAAATCACACAGTAGTCGTTAAACAAGTACGGTATCTGAGATTGAATAGGTTGACATCTTATTCGTGAAATCTTAGTTTAGTTCGATTCAACATGTCAGGATAACCGCATTATTTCTTTGGTAAATCTGATTAAATGAAATAAACAGCCTAAAATAGTCATGTTAGATAGTAGTATATACTGCATAACTATTTATTCTCAACTAGATTAATCTTGTAGACATGGAAATGATAAAAACTGCATATTACTTGCTTTTACTCTCAAAGCTTGTTCTCACAACAGATGTAACAGTTTTTACCTTGAACTTTTTTGAATACTGAAAATGTAATGCCATACCTCATAGTACTATGGCTTTGATCATACTAGTCACACAATTTCAGATATCATATCATTTTTAACGTGACAAAGTTCAAATATCAAGTGATAAGAATAATCTCATTTCTATTCAATGAAATTTCATGGTAAATGAAATGAACTTAGGTAGCATGATTAACACTAAGTTTCAAATGGAGCATGTCTTCACTAGCTACACAGCTGAAGTATGTTAATATCAGTTTGACAGATAGCGTGGCTTGACAAACAAAAGTGACAGTGAGGCTTGGTTAGAGAATGGGAATCATGAAGTATTCGACAGAACATCTAAATAGTCATTTACAGTTTACTAGTGAAAGTCCTTCATTGAGTCAAGTTCACATTAATTTCCACTAATAAATAGCTAATAACCAGATTTTTCAAAATATTATTGGCTGACAAATCACTTTCTATTTTCGTAGATGATGAAATTCTAAGTGGATACCTGATTCATATCAGCTCAAACTATTGTCAATATGAAATTGTTGTTAGATTACTTTTTCACTTATCTGTTAATCAATCATTTATAGAGCTAACCAAGTAAATTCCGACAAGGTCATTTAACTGTCTAGTCGTTTGATTTAATTAAATAACCGATTAAATAATAATCTAATCATCGGATGAATCAACCAGACAGAATGGTCTATTTCAATCCATATGGGTTAAAATGACTAGTCTTTTATTTAAAATTTCCTCTATCCTATTCACGATCTGATAATCGAAATTACAGGCTAGCGTAGAGATGATGCAGCATTTTCTTCAACTCACTTTAATATTTTATTAGTGATAATTCATCGTATCGACAACGATTAACTGGTTTGTACTGGTAATAGCTAGGACCTGCTGAGTGGATAAAAATGATAATATATTAAATTTTGCCGGAAGGTGATTAACAATGGGATCAAAAATCGACATTTTGTTGTATCTCAGGATAAATCAAGTGAAATGGGTAGGAGTTTCATGAAACTCAAGAGACTATATCTTATATCGCTTTCAGTTAAATGGTGGTACACGTTGATACGCGACAAATATTGTTTAAGCAACAAATAATAGTTGGTCTTGGCGATCATTATTTCCCATAAATGAAACTTTTTCAAAAGTAAAATAAACTTACCAGTTAAATTAAATACATAAGTAGCCTAACTATAGAGTTTTCGTATTGATTTTAAGAAGGCTCAGAATTGTGTACCGGTGAGTAATGCCAGGATTAGATTTGTGAAAACATAAACGAGAAAAATATTATTGAGTACAATTTGATTTTAAACGATTATGGAAATATTTTCTTCACAAATTGTAGCCTTGTGACTGTGTTTGTTTTACCGTTTATTAAATTCACTAAAATGTTTGTCTAAAGTCACGCGATTACAGAGAGAAAAGAAAACAGTAAGAAACAGAAATATCATTCAATGGAGAAGTGACAATTCGGATTAATGACAGAAGAATAGCATGAAGAATCATGAAATTATTGGTTATAATACATATGTGTTGTTTAACTGTTAAAATGGTGAAACGTTCTTCATAAAAATCTATTGAAGCAATAGTCTAAAGGTTAAAGTACTTGAATTTTAAGCGTTTTTAGTCAACTACTCAACTTCTGTTTAGCTAACTTGTGCCTGAGTAGATAGCATGAATCAAAATCAAGTTCGCTAATCTGGTCTTATTTCGTAGGTTTCATCAGTGTAACCAACACTAAGCAATATTTAACCACGTAAATAAGAAAAAATTCTTTAATTTAGTCATATTTTTTTAAAATACAAATAACTGAAAAGTTTGACGAAAATCCATAAAGCAGTATATGAATCTAAACAATTTAAGGAGAATTTTGCAGTATGACTTTTTATACTGCATACAGTTTAGTTGAGCAACTATTGATTGTCTAACAAATAGACGGCAAAGTCAAATAATTATGACAAAGCGTAGGAATAAGAATATTTCAAACAAGCTATAAGCAGTTGAAATGAATTTTAACATGTGTATTGATCTGTATTTCGAATAACTTTCTCTGTAAAATAAGAAATGAACTTTACGCTGACCAATGAATATGCTTTCACAGGAACGCCCTTCTACTTTTTTAATTGATGTAAATGGGGAAATTCTTTCCTGTTAGTGATTTGTATATAAAATATCATTATTTCGAAGTCATTAGCTGTGAGGCTATTATTTTTGCAGTAAAAAAATATTGCTAGCTTAAAATTCTACTAAAGTAGCAAAACTGACTTTGGATAACGAACTTAAGATAGAAAAAAAACTTGACCAGGTAGCCTAAATGTGTGACAATGTTCTCCAAGTTCAGACTAAATTCCCTGCTTAGTAATAGGATATCATAATAATAACTTTATTTAATATTTTATGTTTAGTACAATATAGAATTCTGAGCACGGAGTTTTTCAATGAGTTTCTTTTACAAAACAATTAGTGATTGGCTGTTTGGAAGCAAATCGGGGAATTTACATCTTATTAACCTTCCATAAGCAGATTGCCAACTCACGAAATGTCTCGGATTGCACTTTTTCGAATCCCCAGAAGCGATTAGCAGTACACCTTTTATATTCTCGCCTGAGTACATTATGCAATTATTAAACATGATTGTCGTTTTACAACATACGAAAAAAGGTAACTTGAAATATTTTGGAGTTCGGAAATAGGTTCTCCAGAAATTCAAGTGGGCCTCGAGTATGTATGGATGGATGTACCGCTTTGTCGACTTGTTTATTTAGTTTGGCTTTATGAAATTGTATCCTTTACCATCAGTCAACCGAGTACACAATCATATAAACACGTGGATAACTCTACTCTACAAATAATTTTAGTTTAGGGAAGACATCTATAGTTGTGGTGGTAGTGTTTGGTTCTCTGAGCTCAGAGAATCATCCACATGAGCTACAAATCTTCTCCACCATCTCAAAGACATCTGAAGTCTCACGGTTAAGACTGCTATAAACTATTGTTCCCTTTATGTTCACAAAATGAGACCTATATTAGAAATAACAGCAGACTAACGACTTAGTACTTTGGAATGGTCATCGCGAAATTTGTCTATGCAATTCAGAATATCCTATGCATTGAAACTAGTCTAAATCGATTTCTTGATGACTACTCACAAATGGAGATTTGAATGATTATTATTTCTCATTACATAGTGTTCAATTGATACAGTTTTGAAAATGAAAATTGTGAGTGATTTAACTTGAGTTATATTCACTGACAAAAATTTATCTCAACTATTTAGAGATGATTAGAAAATTTTTAAAATATGATGAATAAGACAAATGCGATACAAATTAAAAGCTTCAAGTTTGATAATAAGCATGAATTGTTTTATTATTTCATAAGTATATTCAAAATTAGCAAGCATAGTATTCAGAGTCATTTTGATCAATTTACATTATATTCATAGGAAGTATTAAGTATTTGGTGAAGGTTACTGAAAATGTAATTTGTGTCAATTGCATATAGTCATAGAAGTATGATGAACGTAATTTGTGTCAACTGAAAAAGTGATAAATTAGTTCAATAGTTTTAATAATATTTAAGAGTTAAACAAACATAATTATGTAGAATAATGATTAGTTGACTCTATAAAATTAAAAGATTGATATATATAATATTGTTTTAAGAAACATAACTTCTCACTCACTACGTTTAACAATCTAGAAAATAAGTCTAGGGGTTAAGTTGAGACTAAAGTACTTTGAACTTCATATTAGTCATAGCTTGGTTGGGATGAATAATGAACGACGGAGTAAAGGACAGATATTCTTTGTAGACTGGGATTCCTAGGCACTAGTTTCCTCACATATCGAAAGCAGATATCTAGGTCTCATGCAGCAGAAACGTTAACCGTTGGAATATGGAATCAGCATCCATCGGTGCACGTTTCCAGAATTTTTACTTTATGATATATCGAAACGATTAAACAGCGTTATTTCTTTGCAAATCTCTAACTTCCTACGGAAAAGATCTATAGATAATAGCACAACAGTGAACATTTGAAGAAGTAAAAAGCATAAACAAATCTAAAGGATTTGATTAGCCATTTTGGAATATGTTCCCCTATCCTGTCTTCCAATCGGCGATCTGTCCTCCCTAAGTAACTTTCTCCGCAGTTACATGTGAATTGGTAAATACAGTGGGATTTGGACTGAATCGGTCTTGGAGACTTGATTGGGGTAACTGAGATCGATCGGGTTGTTGTGATAAGCCTCAGATTAGCTGCATTGAAGGTCTTTTTTATTGCAGCTGCAGTCTGTTTGGTTGTAATTTTCATGCAATGATCACCTTTGAAAGGTAACTGTAGGTACACTGGTTTCTTGGGTACATCAGTCGCTATCAGCTTCGTCATAGTTGTGTTCTGATGACCAATAAACGTTTCAAGATATCCGTTTGATTTAAGTGTGTCAGTAATAAGCTTGAATTCGTCGTTCAATGTATCAGCAGTGCAGATTCTACTTGCTCGAGCGAATGGCCGATTGGGAGATAGGATAGGGGAACATATTCCAAAATCTAAAGGATTCTTTTTTGTTAACAGATCGGACTCAAGATAGTTAAAATTCATAAACCTCGTCCTATCGATTTCATATGCTTAGATAACTAGAAAATTATGTGGCAGTTTTAATACGTTTTACTTGTTGCATTTTGAAAAAATACATTAGACTAGCTGGATTCATGTTGTGATCGGTCAAATCAGTCTGAAGATACATCCCGAGATTCTCCACACACACAAAAACAACACTGGCTTTTGAAATACATACACACCCAAATATGTGTATTTGAAGTAAACTATAGACAGACATACACGAACGCACTTGACCCTTGGGAATCATATGGATTTCAAAACGATAGGGTATAGAATAATTTATCATTTTACTTTAATATTGTGCATTTATATCTACGCATAAATATTATTATATTGTTTATCGGTTCACATGAAAAACATGAGCCGGATTATTGATGATAAAAATCAAGAGGTAAACAAACTAACAAAAGTACTTATCTTAAAAAACAGAACAACAAATAACAAATAATGGGGAGGATGAATTCACTAAGTATATCGCCAAGATCGTTTATAAGGGGAATAGGAGTTGAGATATGTTTAATCCCAAAAATTTCATTTAACCCAACAAGTAATGAGATGTCTTGCTAATTATTCTACGAACAGGGTTCATTTAGGCATCACCAAATACTTAATAATGACTTACTTATGTCCAAAACTGTCAGGTTTAAAAGTTTTACTATGGTTGAAATACTGCTCAATGTATATTCAAACGTTTAACATATAATAAGGTATTTTAAATAACGTGCAATGTATGCCCCTAGCCAGATTAACTACTAGAGCAATCTTAATGCCGACAACTGCAGACTGATCAATTTTACTAGTAATTTATTATCATTAATGCATACATACAATGTAAGTAAAGGACTAACTAATGTAAACTTAATTTTCTGAACATTAGTTTTCATGCTAGCCGATTGAGTGGAAACGACGAGATTGTTATTTTCGCTGGCATTTTAATGAATATAATAAATTTCAATTTTACATCATTAAAATACATGTTGAATATGTCCGCTGGATTGCTTTTTACTGAAATTTTATCGGTGTTTACTTGATATGCAGTATACATACAGTACGATGCCCGGTAAATTCGTTGTCATCTTTACTCATATATATGTCTTTTTACATTAATAGAACAGAGAAATTCACTTTGAATATAATACCAATAAATCTATTTTAAAACATATGTCGTCAAAGTAAACATACTGTGACATGTGAAATCAGTTTAGGGTTGTTAAATTCTTTACGGATAAATTTATTGCTGAACAAATGCAGATTTAATCTGTTTGTTGAATATAACTACATTAATAACTAAACTTACTTTCTCTTACTAAAATAGTTTATGTTCTGTAATTAGCTGTTAACTATCTCTAAACCCATGTCCTATTCCAAATAGATATCCCGCTAAATATATATTGGTCTTAGCAGACAATGCTTATCTCTACCTCGAAAGGAAACTGATTCTTGTAAAAATACTGTAGTCATATCACGTGACTGTTAACTATGGTCAATATATAAAGCGACATAATCATAAAATCTAGAACGCATCTTTGGCCTATTTATGGTCAGCCGTCAATTCCGATAGCCATTTATTAGGTAGCTTATGGTGGAACCGGGATATAACATTTATTTGCGACTGTTGTCATATAACTCACGCCTTAATAATACTAAAGTTCATTTTTGCTGCGCAGTACGAACCCTCCATACAAGTGGTTGGATTAAGCGAGACGTTAAGATACCATCCAGCCGAACAAATGACTATCTCTTGACCACTTAATCGGGGAAAATTTATTTAGGCTGATATATATTGGTAACAGTAACTTGTATACGGCAACGGAAACCGGCTTAAAAATAACGTACGAACTTGTCGCACTCACTCATCAAGTACATAGATCCTAGAAAACCGCAAATGCCACTTCGCGGCTTGGAGATAAATAAATAAGAACCAAAATCAGATACGCAATATATTGCTAAAACAAATGCACATGTCGAAGAATTATTCCAAGCTTAATCACCAAGCAAAGCTAACTTTTGAGACTTTCCCACCATTCCCAGTTCTGAGAGCTTAAGTCCTAACTAATATATATTGATTTCCGGATCTTATAGTCTATTTATTCGGGGAAAACCCTTTGTCAACTAGCTTCGAAAGATTTCAACGAAATTTTTTTGTCGCCGACTCCCAGCTCCTCAAAATGTTTTCATTTGCATTTTAAAACTCAGATCCACGAAGGTTAATATCCAGGCAAGCAGAAGGTAGGAAATAAAATACGTGCTTGCGATGCAGAATGGCATCACGATTAATTCGCCACTCGATATGAGTTAATTATTGCAATCTTTGACATAGCTAGAAACACTACATTAGTTGACTAAGAATTCGAAAAAAAAAGAAAAACAGGTTTATTTCAACGTGTACCGTTATATTTCGACTTTTCGATAAATAAAGGAAATATATCTGAAGTCAAGTAACTACTTTAGACCCACCCTGCAGAAAAATTATTCACTGGCATATAACAAGAGATGACAACCGAGTGAAGAATTATAAACATCTAGTCTACAGAAAACGCGAACTTATAGGTAAAAGGATGAGAATGTATATCTTTTGTTAGGTTGATAAGGGTTAACAAAGTTGAATATGCTAAGCTTTATGTACAAGTTTGAATCAAACAAAAAAATTAACGAGTAGAAAATTGCAATGAACGAGGGAAACAACATGGATAGAAATATCTGTACAAAGAAGTTAAGTAATCACGGACTAATGGCGAGTTGAAGACTGGGGTACTTGTCCATTGTAAAATGATGCATCAAGTCACTAACGTCATAAGCAGGGTCAAAATACGTTTCATCGAGCTTGGATGTAATATCAGAACTTGAATCAAATACCAGGGAGTGTAGATCAACAAGCTCTTCTCCACATGGACCGAAGTCAATATCATCCGCAGCCCAATCGGTGTTATCAAATTCACTAGTAAGACGAAGTGATGTACTATCTAATCTGACACGCTTTTGATGCCGAGAATCAAAAACATTAATATGGTAGGATGGCAGTGGTCTTTCTAAAACAGATGATGAATCTGGAAATAAGTATTGGTTTATTCTGGAGTTGAAAATTGCGTTAGTATTATCACCAAGACAACTGTCCACAGGCTTTGGAGGGTCGGAAAGAACATCACTGTTAGAGCTCACATAAGAAGTTGTTGAGTCCGGAGTTTGAGAAAGGACTGTTTCATTAGAAGGTAGTGGTGTATAAACTGGTGATTTGGATGACAGAGGACTAGGTGATCGACATGAGTTGGATATCTGAGAAACTAGCTGAGGCGGATAGTTGTTCAAACGACTGGGATCATATGTTTGCGACCGACGTTCATTTCTCGGTAGTAAATCTGAGCAGAAATCGCAATCAGGTGAGCAAAGGCGACTTGATAACCCAAGGATCTCAGAGGCCAAAGTATCCCTAGACTTTGTATCATAGTTTTCAACTAAATTGTAGAATAACGTATCGAGCGAGCGACGTATATGTTCACGCAGCTCTATAAGGTACTCCTTAATTCTGAATCTGACAACAGTATGTACGACCGATAAGTTGGCTTTTTTTGTAGTTCGTGCTGTTGAACTCGAATTCCCGCATCCACTTCGGGTTTGCAAATACATATCTCTAACTTGGCTTAGGGGTGGTATGGATAACTGAGCGTCGATGAGAGCAAAAGTTATGGATTCACGAGACCTTCGGATTTGCTCGGCCTGACCATGATTGTGCGACCTGGGATGGGATGTATTTACTTCCCTGAAAGATTGGCTTGCCGGTATTTGGGACTTTGTATCATAGCTATGGGTTGTAGAATCAGATGAGTACCTTGACACGTATGATAATGATGGAGACGATGAATGGTCATGAGAAACGCCCTCGGAATCTGATGAATCTGACCTGTTTGAAGCTGCAGATTGTATCATTTTGTTGGATGGGCTATTTGTATTAGATACACAGTTTCCACCTGGCTTACGATATGGATGGACTTAAGGAAAGGTGTGTTATCATTTTAAAGAACTTACCTCGATTATTATCAGGACGAAACCGCTTCACATGTGACTTACCTTCAAGGCAGTAGACAGGTGCAGTGTTAGTATTAATCTTTCTGTTTGATATATAGTCATAAGATTTTTGTGTGGACGGAGCAGAGAAGTTAAAGGACTGATCTAAGTATTCAGGTCGTAGAACTACGGGAATTAATAAGTCCTAATAAACCTACCTGATCTCGAGTTGATATTCATCATTGTCGACGTAATAACTCAAGTACAAAATATATCCACGATGTATAGGTTCCTCTGACAGCAAAGTAAACTTGTCCCACTTGATAAGTAGCAACTGCCTGTCGGAACACGCTCAAGTTGAGCACGCTACTTTGACTTGAGAGCGTCAGTAATAACAGCCATACGAAATTAAATTGATGTATTTAAACGAACGTACACTGTCCAATAATCATCGATGGGGCTTAAATATAACCAAATATTTTTTAGATATCACAGTATTACTCTGTTATTGTTGCAGGACTTTTTCGTATTTAGCTGGTGGTAATCTAGTCAATCAACTGCTTTAATTCTTGTAAAATGTGGAGGTTTATAAAAGTCTTTTTATCATTTCATCTGGGTAAAATTAAAGATAGAAGGTTGATCGAATCAAGTATGAAAAAATTTAATGAAGAATTCTGAATGCAAACAGGTTGCGATCGTTGTGAGAGCTTAAGAAATAGGTTGTAATACGAGTGATGCAGACGAAGTGAGCGAACAAAACTTCAGGAATGAAAAACGATGTGTGGAGATTATCAGGCGAGATAGGGATATGCTAATAATGTGCTTTACTGAAAACAGTGGGTAAATTATGAGAAATCAATTAGGCACAGCAAGTACGGAAGAGAGATTGTATTCAGTTATTGGGTAAATTTTTGTCAAATATCCGCCCGAAGATATCCCCTCAGATTACTTGAGCTAGTCATGTTCATGACCACTTCTTTCGATACTCTCTGTTACTGCTTGAATATGAACACGTTCGATTAGAAGCTGATCATCTATTATCAGATAATATAATTTGAGGGAACGCCGCGTGGAGACATTCTGCGGATACTAACGTTCCAGTTTCGGATGTGGGACTAAATGTGTGCATTGAGACAGCAACTCCATCCTGGTGAAAACAAACATATGTTTATCTAATATGCCCCTGATTATTCTGTTAATCCTGGCTAATAATGTTCTGTGACGGAATTCCTCGGCCAAATCGGATATGAATCAATCATAAACAACTCGGCAATAAGTAATTACATCTTTCAGCATAAAGTGTATCCTAATAGGTCATATAGTCTTTACAGTGCTTACGTAATCTCTATGGACTGCGTTTAGGGAATTTCTAGAATGACTACCGGTTCAAACCATGGATAAAAGAGAAAGTTTGTCAATCCCGCCCCATAGTAAACAAACTTACTGAGACAACGTCTACAAATATATGAAACATGAGACAACCAAACAATACAACGAAGATGCTAACTAGGGAGTATATTTAACAAGAGTCACCAGTCATCAAAAATCAAAGCAGACCAATCACTGAAGCAGAAGAATAGTTGAACAGATGCTCAAAATAATTCGAAGAAGCACCTTGACTCCTCTTAATCACTGTTAAATCATGAGCTAATGATGAAATCAGCATTTTCTTTAGACATATCAAGAGTGGTAAGGCTTCAGAGCTAGACAACATAATACTCGAAGTATTAAAAGGAGACACAAAACCTAAAGCCAAGAAGCTATTGCGAGAGCTACAGAGGCATCTCTCTATATGCAGTACCGTTAAAAGTCATCAATAGAGTACTGTTGAACAGAATGAGTGATTCACTCGACTCCCAACTTGGAGGTCGGCAGGCCGGATTCCGTAAGGATCGATCTTGTACAGATTACCTCTGAACGATCATCGGAATGAAATTCACCACCCTACATCAACTTATTTGATTATGAGAAATAACTTCATATCGTGGACAGAATCGCACTATGGAGTCTCCTTCGACGACATCCAATGCGCAACTCGGATGCGGATCTGAACAAGCACAAGGGTAAAACCATGACAATCCACAAGGACCTCCTGTAGTAAAGGCCAAACTTCAAAATTTCACGAAGTTTCTGGATCTGAATAGTGTACAAATTACGGAAATCACCCAAATGCGTCACAAGGCTTGCCCTAACTTTGAGGCCCAAGACCAAGAAAAGGATGTTGGCCAAGGTACTAGAGACAGAATCGAAAAGATGTATAGCTACCGAAAACAGCCGGAAAGCACTACTCTGATCAGATTCGGTTAGAGAATGTTGGTGGAAATCTTTTGCTCTACTGTAGGTAACAAGCGCTTGTCAATAAGTTAGTTTGGGGTTTCCTAATTCTATCTTCATATTTTAACCAGTGTGTAGTGGGACACTTCTACGAAGAAAACGCGATTGGTGAAAAATAAACATTTATTATTGTACTCCTTTCGTTTACTTGTACCAAAAACACTTTCTTGCGCGCAACGTGCTTTTCGCGTTGCTGCCATTTTTCATAACGTGCTGCTCTCCATGTAATGCCTACTTCTGGCCTCAGTAAATATTCAGACATGGATTTATTTCTGATTTACGTGACGGGACAGTTCGGAACATTTAGTGGTGATCATAGTCAATCTGCGACTCGGTCACCACTAAAAGCGTAAAAGTATCTTGAGAAAGCAGCTTTCATTGTTTGTATCCTGCCTGCTGATTTTGAAGGGCGGACTGAATTTCCCGGTCTCTTATAATGTGTTCTATTGAGTCCTATCATGCTGCTATAGAAAGCTGACCACCATTGTGGGGCGTGTCCTAAAATCGGGTGTTTATTCTGCACTGCACACACACGTACCGCAACCTTGGGCAGGGATGACTTATAGCGAACATGTAGTGATGCCTAAGTACACCAGTATCACAGCGTTACTAAAACCAGCTACTCCAGAAGTAATAATAATAATCTGGCGAACCTCAGCAAGATAGTCAAACATTTACGTCGTCACTTCTTGTGATAAGCATATCTGGATTTACTTCTCATTGGTTCTAATCCAGCAGTGTTTCGTTGCAAAGCAACCGTCGTCACTAGCACTAACTACCGTATTGTACATTACAGAGTCGGAAACACAGATAATTTTATGTGAATGATTTTAGCCATCACTGAGAAGCCCATGTATCTTGTGAACAAGGTTTTACAAAACGTATGTTAGTAGTTATAGCATTTCCAATTTTAACATACCCAGAAAGAGAAAGAAAGAGAAATTGGCGAGGGAATAGAACAGGAAGCACTAATGTTCAAAGCTGGTACATAACAGATACTTTTCGAACAAAATCTTAAAATGTAATCACTCAAACCGTCCTTTTACGGTATTAGATCATTTACTGCACAACTGCATTTATAAAGGTTACAAAAGAAAAGCTAGTAGTAAAATGATGAATGGGAAAATTGTTTGTTCAAAAGTAATGTTTTGTTAAAATTTATGTAGATTTACGAACTATAACCCAAAGTCACCGGTCTAAGCATTGATGGACGTGCGAAAAATTACCTTAAATTCTTCATCTGCCATCAGTTAGATATGCTAATGGAAATGGAAGACGTATATCACACCTACCACTTCTGATTACTGATTCTACTTGGAGTGGGATTAAGAATAGTAGAGACTCGGTTATGATGAATTAATAGAGTCACTTCTGTTACGCACAATACTCTAAGGTTAACAAGCTAGCGACGTATAAGCATTATTATAACCATATTGTCAGTAGTAAAGATATTTAAATCATTATAAACTCCTGAATTAGGACTACTAGCATGCAACCTTTTAGTTACAATCTGAACACAATATTCCAAAATGCATAATAGGGGACAATTTGAAGAGACATTACAAAAAGTGTAAGTTTCAAGGGAGAAGAACAAATAAGAAGAGACTGAATATTGCTAATAACTTCGACCGTTCTAGCCAGCAATCTCCCGCAACCCCAGCGGCTTCTTCATAGGTTTTCTGCCTGCAGAGGCATGATTGCGTGTATATTGTCCAGGTGACGAGACTAGCAAACAAGCTGCTGATCATGTAATTGATGGGCGAACAGCAGAGTCAGGTCAGAGTCGAGCAGCGCACGGGTAGTCAGTGGCTAAAGACATTTTCTCGATAAATCTAAAAGACAACCAATTCAAGTAGATGAAAATAATGTCATCATCAGGGCTTATCCGTAATGACTGGGAATACCGCCGAAATTCTAAAATTTATAAGCTAAACAACGATCATTTGGTTGAATTATATAGTGAACTTTCGTCCATGCAGATGTATTTGAATTAAAGTGAATGTCAAGTTTTTTTTTCTATATTATATCCAAAGTTCTGATAGCTTTGAAAAACAACTAAAACTTACTGTGTACAAGGGAGATGCCGGGTAATTGGTGATGCGTGAATCACGAGTGGTAGGTTATTAAAAACGTGATTTGCATCTCTGAGACGTTCGGACTCAACAAATGGTATTTCCAACTCAAAAATTTATATTGAGCTAAAGCGTCTTGCTGGAAACAGGATTTTGGATTTCAGATGGTTGAATGCGTCTGCTATAAATAAAAACCTTTTAGCCGATTAACTAAAAGACCTATCCTCAAAACGGCAGCACATACCATGTGTTTGGACGAACTATAAAACTCTATGAAAAGGGTCATTAGCTAGAGTACCTCTACGCTTTAAGTTGATGAGTGCTGCAATACATTTACGAGCAATGGGAATAACTGTTAGCCAACTTTTGGGATTTAACGTTTGGCCACTGGGTGATGATGAGTAAAGAATAACCCCATTACAAATGCCCTAAAATCTTTCCTTACTTCATATTTTCAAGGTGAGCAGTCGGTGGATGTGTTTGTACTTTCTCACATATTTTTTATTGTTGCATGCCTTCTCAGTATCACAGACCACCTTGTTTGCGTCCAAACCGAGATTAAAAACGAATATCGCATTCTGTTTTCAGGAGACTGTCAATGTAGTCGGCGGATTAATATTGTTCATCAAGTTGGAACATAACGGGTTTCACTCTGTTAAGTCTCGAATCCTTCATGTGGCTAAATAAGGTATATTCCACATTGATATGTAGATGACACTTTGAAAGTCAGAATAATTTAATGAAAACCTGGAAAACCAGAAAATTAAACCTCTCGTAACTTTATTTTTAATGAAACAATAAAAACGTTGTCTCAGATCTAAGGATAACAGTTATCCCTTTTTAATATCAGCTATCAATGCTTAAATATAATGAAAAAACTGGGAAAAGGATATGTGAAGTATGAAGGTACTATGGTTCAAAATATCCTCTAAGACAGAAACGAGTTCAGTAGTCTCTTATTTGTCACTCGAGGTTGCTAATAACTAAAAGCGTGTTGTCATCAAAATGAACCCTGATTCAGCATCAACTTACTAAATGAGATAGAGCAGGGGATGTACAAAGCTATCGTAAAACTAGAAGACGTTGCTACCAACCGAAAGTATAATAATAATGATATTTATTCTCAAGCAACAGTATGTTACAAGAAGCATGCCAGTTTACAGGCTAGATCAAATTGACATAAATGCCTACACATTTACTGCAAAGTTTACCTCAGTTAAATTAACTGTAAGAGTCAGTTTCTGATAACACATTTACACCATGTCACTGACAGGAACAGTATGATACAGCCACATATTCAATAAGAGAGTACAATTAGGGAAGGTGCACAGCAGGTTTCTTGGGTGATTTGCTTAGATCAGTAGTGAATTTGTTGGCAAAGGTCTATTGAGAAGCGCTTGAAACAAACTTTGGCCTAGATATGCTTCTACATAGGATGCATGTTCCCTAGAGGTGCCATGGATTTTCCACTATGAATAGGGACCGGTAAAGAGAGAAAAGAGAGACAAAAAGGCAGCGAAGAGGCAACTGTATATATATAACCAAAACACTACTTAACATGTTATGTTGAATTAGACAATACATTAGTAAGTCAAAACAAAATTCATACAGATCACTAAAATTAAAGTAAATTATAGGAAAAATTTAAACTACAAATAACCGAAGCTAAGTTAACTTTTTAACCGTGACAGCTCAGCCAGCTGTAGAAAGTATGTTTCTCTTAAGATTTTTATGTATCGCGTTTGCTTACAGATGGACATGGACCTTAAAACAACGCTTATAACCAGAAGAAAATGGGAGAAGATAGGAAGACTAAAAATGTACTTAAGTGAAAAATCAGCTCATAGTGGATCTAGTAGAATGCTAAACACGCTTCAAACTAAAACACTGCAGCAAGACCTCTCATTTCTTTCCAGATGGGTTTGAGAAAGCGATCCCACATGCACCAAGATTGTTAACAATACCAGAGAAGCCTACAAAGATGACAAGATATAAGGAGATTTTGGAGATTATCTTATTGTAAAATGGCCAGACAGTTGTTTCTGAGGGAAAATACCACAACAATGTCGCCGGTGCAACTCATTTTCGATCGGTGGCCCATGTATTATGTCCTACGATCGAAAGGTTGTCCTGAAAAGTTTATGCCGAAATGTTCTAACACACCTCCACTACAGTCATCCAGGGATCAACAAAATGCAATCTCTGGCACAGAGTTATGCTTACTGGCCTTCAGTGAAAAAGACTTCACAAACATTCAAAAACCTAGGGGAAACCGAACCACAACGATGGCTGAAGACAAATACGTGGTAGGAGAGTCTCCATTCAGAATATTTTGAAACACGCTTTTTCAGATACCGCACGTCCACAACGATTTTCTTCTCATTAATCACTCATTGAGCTGTGGAATCTTACGGGTCTATAAAGACATGGTATCTGTCCTGAGAATACTCAATTTTACTCATGACATGAGCCATATAGTACCCACATCTTTGGCCCATTTCAATTCATGAAGAGCAAATATCTTTTCCCACGTCTGCTGCCATCTCTCATGAACTGTTTTTCTTGTGAACATTTTTCACTCGTTTGATTCCGTCCATAAATCACAAATATTGGTTCGGAATCCATTTTATTAGATGATAGCTCCGCAGTAGAACAGGCTTTCTTGTCCATACTTCATTAACTGCCTGTTTCAATTTTTAAATCTGCTGAGTAATAATGCTGTACCAGATAATAAAAAAGGTCCTACTCGGCAAAAGTAGGTTTACGACAATTTGCGGTCAACCCTTCAGTTGTATCTACCCAGTTCATCAGTAACGTAGCAGGAAACCTGTTTACTGCTATTTCTAAGGTGCTGAAGAGTTGAAGACCGTCGAACAATCCATTTGCTCTAATTCTATCTGACAATTTACCGTTTAGATTGCTAGTTAGGAGTGGGTTTCTGTGTTGTCATGTTCTGCCCTAGTAACCTCTGACTTTTTTAACGAGGCTAAGAGAGATCCATGTGTCCATACATAGAGTACCACGTGCTCTACGATAACCAAAGGGTAGTAGAAGCATGAGATACTCCTCCATGGCTTCTCAAGTCCTCATTTTACAATACTGTATCAAAAACTAAAACCGCTGACCGGCATCGTATACCTTAGAAACAACATGCAACTCAACTCGATGAACTTCCAGTTGAATGATGTTGATCATCAAGACTGCATCGCTGGAAGATCTACCCCCACACTCAGAGATGGAAGGGTAACTTCTTTTGTTTTCCATTCGAGTGATCCAAAATTATTAGCCTATACTTAGTGTCATAATCAGAATGTTTGTTGCTGTCGTTTATCATCATCAGTCAAAAGCTCATTTTCTCTTCAAAACCTGGCGAGCCAAACTCTATTGCCAAGTGTTATAGTTCTTAACTGTCTACCATTCAACCCTCCACTGGTTAACATATGTCTTTCCCTCAACTGACATTTTTTCAACTCAGCTAAGGTGGTCATAAAACTAAATCTGCCATGCATGACATTAAAATAAATCAATAGGAAGTTGCCGTTTATCTGGAGGTACTTCTACCCACATTTCTTCATAGTCAAACAGTGAGTTAACCTTGGACTTCTTTGTACATTTACCAGCCTTTCTAAGTATTCGCTAGTGGATGACAACCATTCATTTGAGAACTGGGACGACTAAATGACGAGTATCTGAATGCGGAGCTAAAGAACCAAAATGTATAGGGTGAGACCGAACTACGCGCTTCTCTACAGCGTTCTAAGCGTATCTGAGTGACTCGTATGAAATTATATCAAAACACAAATCCTATGCTCAATTTTAAACGAATCTAGTTGAGGAAAGTCAACAAATTATATCTAGTATACAAAATACACCAAAGGGCACTGATTGTGCTACACATTCAAGGGTTTCTCGAGCCCTAAGCAGCGTACTAAATAGCACAAGGAATGGTTAATAAATAAATTCCCAGTACCTGACAATCGATGAGAGCAATCTGAACAAGACGGGATGTGTATTGTGCTTTTTTATGTGCCCACTGATTTTGTTTCGGCTTATGGAAAATTTAAATAGTCCATTCTACAAGAATTAGTATGCACACGTCTTCCGACCTTGCCAAGTATTCGCTTTTATCTTGTCTGTTGTTATTCGAGTTTGAGCGTGTGCACTTACTTCCCTTTAACACATATCTGGCTTAACTTGCCTGACTATCTATGCTTAGTCATACCTAATTACATTAAGTTAGCTCGCCGGCCTTTTTCACTTCGCTTCTCCTTGCTTTCAAGCTATGTATTCTACTGTCTGTCTGCAAGAACCTTTACTTGCGATAAACTCATCCAACACAATCCGTTTTTGGCTTCCTGTTACCGCCGTCGCAAGAACAGGGATCGCCTAAGTATGACACACGGAAACTGGAGGGGAGATTTACTTCAGCGCAAACTCATTCAATCATTAATTTAGTAGTCATCGCTGGCCACTAACACAGTCAGCCCTACTTCGAGTTCAACGCAGCCACCAAAGTAGTAAACCCAACATCGAATCACACACAGACATTAAAGATCAAATATCTACATAAACGGATTTGAGTTCATCAGTCATCAGACGAACAGTGGCGTAGTCATGAGTCTAGTCAAACATGACCAAATTGTCACTGGCTCTAAATCAAACAAGAGAAGTTGAAATAATAAAAGTAAACATCAGCTAAGATCGAACAACAGTGACTGAGGAGAAAAACATGCTTTCCAGTATTAAATGTTCCAACTGAAATAAAAACCATGCTCGAAGAGCAAAGATATAACAACTTTGTCTAATAAAACGTTGTGAAGACTTTTTCAGAGTATTCTTTCCGTTACACTCGTACTAGACTGCTCCATCCATCATAATCATTGCAGTATCCCTCTGACCGTAGCTGCTACCTTGAAGTGGTGATCGGGCTCACCTGTCGTGACGAACCAACCGAGTTATATTGGCTGGAACACATGTTCCTATAAGTTCCACCATTCCAGGCAGGTCGATTGGAGAATGATAGGACTTAAAGCAGCGTTTTAAGGTCTAAGGGCGAAGTCGTACGGCTGACTGAAGAGAGGTGTGACGACAGTAAGTTGTTTCCCTCGGATAGCCAGCATCTGCAGCGATTCTGCCATCTCACAAGAAAGGTTGGGTTAGAAAAGGTCGACCCTAGAAATGTCACACTTCAACTTACCCTACGGATTTCCGTCTCCGACGGTAAGGCCTTTAAAAAAAGAACGGAAGTATTACTTTAAGAACTTCTCCTTAAAAGGCTGTGCGTGATCGGCATCAAGCAGTCGTCTGTTGGGCTCTGTGATCACGCTCACGGGTCCCTAAGACGAGCACTAATCCAACTTGTTTTTCAGGTTCCTCAGGAAAACCCCTTCCACTTTGTGGGGAGCCGGGAAGTGAAACCAGCCCTCATACCCGTAGCAGCACACAAGACGAAATCGGTTACTCCCTAACATCTCTATTACATCCCTCACACACTTCTTTATCACCCTGCACCGCTAATGCAAACGATTCGATCAAACAAAACGTTATTCCTGGTCTCCTGAAACCTACTCCTGAACCATATATCAGAGCTTTTAATGTCCTGGAATTTTGTGAATTAGGACAACAGGCTTCCTTAGCTTGGACTTTGGAATTTCACGCCACCGATGAATCCCGAGTCTCCGTAAAGCGCACACAGGATCCGAGCAGCGTCATTCATTAGACCTTACAATGTCAAAAAAGAACCAGCTCAACTTACGCTTCGCTTATCTGGAAGTCCTGCTGCTGACTCGAATGGATGAGGAAACTAGTCGTTACCGCTTCGTTGTATCTGCCTACGCTCACACCGACTGCAGTTCTGACGAGGTGAAAGATGAGTTTTACAGAAAGCTTTTAAAGCTCCTCCAAAATATTAGGCGCTCTGATATAGTGATAGTGGCTGGTTACGTCAGTGCTCAAGTAGGTAGATTAAGTGAAACGTAAGAACACCTGGATGGTGTCGCGGCTCGAAGAACAGATATTAGCGATCATCCACCGCAACTATGCTCAGATAATCGTCTATTTCTAGCAAACACTAACTTTAAGCATAAGGGGAAACATCTCTTGACCTGGCGACCGCCGAAGCTGACCCAAATAGATCACATCACCATCAGTCGCCGATGAAGGGGTTCGATAGATGACTGGGGCACATGTTTAGATCCAGATCATGCTCTAGTGCGAGCACTTACTTGTTTGAGGCTTATTAGATGTAGGAAAGACAAAGCAAGGAGACTCATAGGGTCCTACTTAGTTATAGCACAGCTAACAGTCTATTTCAGGAACAACTAGAGAAAAGTAAAGCGACCATAAAAGTGATTCCCAAGCTCAGGCAGTTTGAAATGATATCCAAGTGGCTGTTGAAACAGCAGCGATATCTGTTAGTAAGGTTGGTCATAAGGTTAAGAAGCCGTGGATTTCAGCGGCATATACCGAACTGATTAACGCTCGAAAACTCATCCAGCCTTACTGTGAACAAAACGAAGAGCGACGTCAGCTTAAGCACAGGCTGATAAAGAGCCTACTCAATGTTCGCGGACAATGGTGGGTAGCGAAAGCAAGACCGATAGAAAAGGAAGCGATGGTGGGTAAAGGTAGGCAACTGTTCTACCTTATCAAGGAAACCGGTATTAGAAATCCATCTGTTAGCAAAAATACCTCAGGAAAGGATAACTTTGTCATTCATTCATGGATCGATGGGCAGAACATTTTAGCGACCAGTTCGAATGACCTTAAGCCACACTTCGGTTGCCCATGATCTCCAGTCATCCTGTATGGCAAACCGATGTAAGACCTCCGCATCGTTATGAAGTTGAAAAAACTACAGGAGGCGAGGGAGAGTTTCAGGACCTGACAGACTAACCTCTGATAATTTTAATACCAGTCTATAAGAAAGGAAAATAATTCTCATGTCACAATCACAAAGGGATCTGTCTAACTAATTTGGGTCTAAGATATTAGCTTCAATAATAATTCGACGCCTAAATGGAGCTCGTGAAGAGCAGACTGGATAAAATCAGGCTCTTTTCGGACCTGGACGTTGATGTATAGACTAGATGTTCACACTATTTCAGGTCCTGGAACACAGATACACTTTAGACGTCCCGTATTAACGGTGTTTCTCGACCTTAAGGCAGCATCCAACTCTGTCGATCGTGAAGTTCGGTGGCAGTCTGTCACTGAAAGGAGTACCAAAGAAGTACATTGCCTTTATGCAAGCTCTCTACTCGAACACTACAGGTCGAGGTAAAGCCTATGGCGAACTGTCGTCGGAGTTGATTGCTTCAGGTGGTGTTCGTCAGGGCTGTCCATTTTCTCTATTTTTGTTTGACTTTGTCATTGACATTATACGCGACACTTTCACCGTCTGACTTTTCATGAGTGAATCTTCAACCAGAAGACTCGTTTGTTGATTTATAATGTGCCGATGACATAGTTCTACTAGTTGAAGACGCTAACAAAATACAGATTCTTCTGACCACCTTAAGCAACAATGAAACAAGTATGGAATGCGGTTCTCCATCTCGGAATGCGAAATTTAGCTTCAGGATTGGCTTGCGTTAGCGCAGAAGAATCAACTGGCTTTGCCAACTTCCGTCATTTATGGCGTAGGCGAAATATTCATCTGCTTACCAAAGGACGAGTCTACTGCGTAGCAGTTCGCTCTGAGAAACATGGTCAGTAAAAGTAGAGGATATTCGTAGTTCGCTGGTATTCGATTATTTATCTTCGAAGCATTTTTCGTATATCCTGCGATAACCGAGTAAGCAATGCTGTCATTAGGAATCAAGTACTAGGTAAGAATGGCAAATCAATAGATGAAGTACTGAAACATCATTAGTTGAGGTGGTTGGAACATGTGTTACGTGTACCCGACCGCTGATTGCCTCGACGAGCGATGTTTTGTGGTGTAGGAATAGGTGGGAAGAAAGATAGGGGAGGCCAAACCAAAACATGGCAGAAATCCATGAAGTCACTGACAAGTGAACTGAGTCATGCTGGTAGATGTAGAGTACCTAGTTGAGGTCCACGAGGAGAGACCAACTGATGGCTAGAGACTTTGAATGACATGTCACTAAATCGTTAGCAATGGTGTGTGTTCTCTGGAATTCTAATCTTCTGAACTCCTTGTAAATGGATTTCTACGGTGGCAGTTCCAATGGGTTCCAATAGGTGCACTCCTGAACTCGTTTCTCCCAGTCCAAGTTTCAGATAAAGCAAAAATTCTAGGAGAAAGCGTCTTTATTAATAAAAACATGGAAATACAAAGCAGTACCTGGAATTAATACACCTTCCAGTTTACAATTACTCCGAAGAGTATCCGAAACAGCGATAAATAAGTGACGTTAAGTCCAACAGCGACCGTATCAATCCAAATATGGCTGTAGCCATATTAAAGATCAAATTTAAACAACATATATACAGATCAGAAGCAAACACAAAAACTTCAATATAAGTACAAAATATAGAAATAATAACAATATACAATGATAAGTTCTCAAATTGGAATCAAATAAAATACCAAAAATGTCAACAGAAAAAGTCCGTCATGTCATAACAAAAATATGTAAACATGGAGGGATTTTCCAAAAAACAAAACATTCAAAAAGGATTCTACACTCCTCACCACCTCTATTATTCTGTTTCTAAATTTGTCTCACTGAATTATACTCCTCCTTTATGATATCTTTGAACCCTAATCTTCCCTATTACCGATAATACTTCTTCAACCTCTACCACTATAGGATTTAAATCGACAGCTGCATATCTCCGCTATGGTGGTGTGGCAACATGAACTTATCTACGTACATAAGAAGTTCTACGTTGTAACTGACTTACTGATGTCAGTATTCTAGGTGGATTTCTGAATTGTTATCCTTGTTTCTTGATGGCAAACACCCAAGCATATAGCTTAGTAACTAATTTTTGCTATAACCCAGGATTATCAATATCCTGCTTGCAACGTTTCATTACATGATGCGTAAAGGTTATTAGTGTTATTTGTAAACCCACGTTCTGCTCCGGTTCGCCTGAAACAAGGGTCGATTAATACACCGGTAACATAAGATCCATATAACACAGAGCTGAATGCCGACTCAGATAATAAAACTTTATTGGAAATTTACAAGTGATAAACCAAGAAATATTTTTCTCATAACCCTCATGATAATTTTGATAACTGACTTTGAACTTTTAGATTTTCAGAGCCATTTGTATCAACTATCAAACCGAAACAATATGGAAACCAAAATGCGAAGTTCAAAATTACCAAACAATATGCTCAAAGTTTCTTATAAATATATATATCTTAGGTCCAGTAACAATGACCATATTCACAATCACAATTTATAGTCAGTGAAATACTTGGCATTCCCTCAGATACAATATGAATACCAGGGATTAATATCAAACCTACCTTTTGTATGGGATGAGTCGTTTCATCGATTTCATTTCATGTTATTAAGTTTGAAAAGCTGGTTGTATCACCGAAGACAGCATTCATGTAAAATGCTGTGTTTGTTAATGCAGTAGTTGACGTCAAGCTTGAAGGTACTTCGCGTACTGGGGCCGCTTTAACGAGAAAAGCTGGCAAAAGAAGCTACTTACGCTTGTTAATCAAATCAATCTATCGCAAACTGGCAGTAGTGTGAAATCAAGCCGATTTTTAGCATGAGTTTTCAATTAAGTAACATTTAGCCAATTTTAAAATCACGTTTGTTCTGTTGGTCGGAATAATAAAAAAAATTCTACACATGATCTTAGCTCAGAGAGCTGAGAAGCGATTTTGTTGGATTAATAATAATAAAATTGTCGATGAAAATTACATTTTTAATTTAAAATACTGAAGCACTAAATGATGGGGAAAATGCTGAATAGTGAATTTTTACTAAACAATAGAAAGAAATGGTTATCCACACGCATTCACATACAAAAAACAATAACGTGTTTAGATTCGAAAATGCACTAAAATGGATTAAATCTAGGTGGAAATTGAGTTACTAATATAAATTGGCTACAATGAAATCTTGGTGGAAACACTGGGTTCAGATGAAAGGTTAAACAAAGGACAACACTAACTCATGATTTCCCTGGAATAATTTTCTTGCTACTAACAGTTCGATACCATTTAGACATAATACACATACAGATTCTTGAGAAACAGACTTGCTGCAAATTCATGGACACGTATCCTATTTCATATAAATTAACTTTGGAATTGAACCAGCCTCCATACTTACCACTTTCTACCTTTCAGCTAGAGCTCAGGAGTAGAGAAATTATTTAAATTAACGGAACATGATAGCTTATGTAAACTGTTTAACAAGCGATTTCAAAATGCATCATTTGAAATTTGATTATTGCTGTGACGAAAAATAATGTTTGCGAGAAATTTACCACACTAGCTGAATTATGAATATGGAATACAAACATTGCAACTCCGGAGTGTAAATACCAATAAACACCTCGTCCTCTAAAAAAAATAATGCTAAAGCATACTGCAAGAAGTATAGTGAAAGCATTAATCCCAATATTAGTCTATGCATCAGAAACAAAGATATCTGTATGATTGTATGTGACCCTGAGGTGCTTTAGAGAAACCTGAAGAGAGATTGTTCTATTTGACATTATTTCACTGTTTGTACAATGACAACTGACGTGTCTTGCTCTAAAGCATTATACAACGTATCATACTGATACGGAAAAGCATTGTATTCTGATAACATTTATGATTTATTTCTCTTACCTTCATGTTTATCAATGGGAGTCTAGAGCAGCATAAATACAACAGACTTGAGAAAGTAATCCGTAACAAACAAAGTCGTTAAGAGGGACTGATTCGAAGCTTGCGTAAAATACAGTTCTATTTATAGTTGTTCAACAACAACAATGGAAATCGTTTTAATGAAACGATCCGACTCATAAAATACAACACAATCAAAATATCCACTTGCTTAACACATTTTCTTCATCATTTCAAGATAATCCTTTACACAAATTAATAAATTCTAGCGTAGAAATCCATTTATCAAGGTTTGTTATTATATCCAGTATTTCTAAAGCCAAATAACTTTTTTTCTTCTGACCCCAAATTTTTTTTATCTGAAATTACATATATGAAAGTGATATAATTTGAGAGAATTGAAAAATGAAACAGTAACCACTAAATAGTATTCTGTTTAAAACAGCCTATTGTAAATTCCATTAATTAAAGGTACTTTTGTTATATAGCTTATCTATGAAATCATAATTTTATTTGCATACGGATACTGACAGTGACTTAACACTAATCAACCAATTTGTCTGTTTGCCAGTAACATTGCAGTTTAAACAAAGCTAGAACAACAAAACTTATGGAATAAAATCAATTCATTCCATTTCTATCAGAAACAAACAGACAAACCCTACAAATAGTAATATAATTGGCAATAATACCTTGACATACTTTAGTTGGTAAAGTTGATATAGGTACTTTAAATGGATCCTAAAGTCAACTGATCATTTGGAATAGATACGGTTACTGATATATTTATGAAAAATTAGGGAGTTACACAATCATAATAAGAAAATGATTGGTGACCGTAAGATAATCAATGTTATTAAGTCTAAGATTAAACTAAGGTAATGCAACAGAAAAAAATCATGTGATAACAGTTCTGTCTATCAAGCCAAGTAAAGGTTCACTACATATTGGTCAGTCCAAATGGAACAACCAATTGTACACACAAATCGACTCAGTCTCCGCAAGATCACGACTAGAGCTATCATGGAAGATATCTTTGTGGTTAGTTTACGTAAAAACAAATTCAATAATTCTTCTCGGTCAAAATTAATGTTTCATTTCATGTTTATTAGTTCCAGTACAGAAACAGACAATCAACGCTAGGTTAATCATTCGACAGATGTGATGTAAATTATGGCTTACAGCTAGTAAATTTGGACGTTCATCATAATCCACTGTTAAATCTATCAGAAAGTGAACATTACTAATAAAAATATCATCCAAACCAGGTGTTTTTCTCTGAAAATTAATCCTAGATCTAGAAGGAACGAAGAATCCTAAATGTAAAAAATTAACGGCAGCATTGTTATGATGAGTGGCGTTGAGGTCTGAAGATGATAAATTCTAGCCACCCCAAAATTGGCTGCTTGAGCGAGAAAACAAATATCAGAAGAGAATATCTACTTGATTATTGAGCAATATAAACAAATACTCGTTTACATATACACACGTATTCACTTCCTTAGAAAAGAAAACCTCTTCTTAATCAACAATATGCTTTCGTTCTTCGGGACGTACTTTAGATGGTTGTCCAATAGTCTTCTCATTAGGTTACTTCTGATTGGCTCAATGTATCAAGTACATTTATATTAAGGATTCCTTACAGCTTAAAAATTAGTTAATCAGATCAACAAGAAACTAACTATACAGTAAGGCTAACAATCTGGATGGTTTCAAACTAGTGAACGTGAAACAGTAGTATTGGATAAAACAATACTATAATAAAAACTCTTCTCTTCGGAATTGTTCAACTCAAACCCTAATTGCAACTAAGTGTAGTGTGACGAATCATAAATACCGGACTAGGTGAAATGATGTGATTTGAGCCTCATAAATTTACACAGCCAAATATAGCAAGAAATTATCATTAAGATTTGTCTTACCTGACATGGACCAGGTTCAATATCAGACAATTATGTACGGGTTCAGTGAATAAGGAAAAGTTATATAAAATTGTAAGCTTGTTTATAACATTTTCATTCTGTGAGTTATCATAAATACTGACTTAGAATTGCAGAACACTTTCAAAACTGATCACTGAAAAATAAAGCTCACGGTGGCTTAAGAGAAAATAAAATTATATTTAGCCCTGATTACAAAAAACTAAAACAACAACAGAAGCAATACAACCAACTGAAAGAGAAAAACGAGGAAACTCGTTAACTTCCTTTGTAGTAGGTTTGGATAGATTAGACATTTCTATGACACCGGAGTCGGAATATTATGACATGCTCAAAGGACAAACTGATGGAGGCTCACTTTCAAAGTAAGGAAGTTTAGCGAGATCAAAAATCTTAATTAAGCTTATTGTGAAGCGATAATAAAAATAACAAGCTTGAATTGGAAAATGAAAAATTCCGAGAAATGAATTCTTTGAAAGTAGTTTCATTTTTATTCAAAAACATAACATGAATAGAATCTCAGTATTCATTCGATTGTACTTAGCAGTTGAAATGTACGCACGAAATCAAGCTAATGGGCTGAAACTACCTACTATCGTATCACGTTCCGAAATGCCCATGTTTGAATGGAAATATGGTTTTTACTGGGGTTATAAAAGTGAATAAATGAATTTTCGTCT
This sequence comes from Schistosoma turkestanicum, assembly GCA_944470395.2. Classification (NCBI taxonomy): domain Eukaryota; kingdom Metazoa; phylum Platyhelminthes; class Trematoda; order Strigeidida; family Schistosomatidae; genus Schistosoma; species Schistosoma turkestanicum. The sequence continues at coordinate 12,035,612 of OX103979.1, read as the reverse complement.
GTCACTAATTCATAGTAAACGATCAGACAATACCGAAGAATCCGCACCATTTTAGAGAAACCCTTGAAAAATTTGCAACTTGACATATTGGGAAATATGACTGAAGGCAAGGTGAATAAAAAATGTTTAATAGTAATTAATATTCGAGTCAGTTTGTTTCCTCACTTTTTATAGGATAAAAATTCTTTGATCCTGTTTATATAATATTTGCGAGTTATTTTAATCATTTGGATGAACTTAGATTTTTCAATGTTGATTTTTAACTGATCTCAAGTGAATTTATGCAAAATTGTATGAAGTTATCATAGTTTTGTTGGCCAGCCCTCTAAAAATCATAATTTTATAGCTGCAAGAAACTTGAAATCTGAATCTTAGATTTTACTAGTTGTGGTAGATTAAAAGTTTATTAAAACTGTTGTCTTGTGGATCTATATTTTTTCGGAAAAAATCAGTAATTTTAGAGTGTATTGTAGGTGACACATCGGAAATTCTATAGCAGTCACTTCCGATCTTGAAATTAAAAAAAAACTCCAAGGTATCCTCTGATAACAAATCTAGAATCAGGTCGTCAGATGCAAAACTGGGAGTTTTGTGTTTAAAAATCTTGATATTTCCATGAACTAGATTTTTATTATTGATTAAACAGAATTGTTGGCTCAAAGGGGCACCTAAATATTCATGCGCCAGACAAACTATCGAATTTCTGGGGGCTGTAGTATGCCCAAACCAAAACAGGGAACCACAACCAGAGCCTTTGACCCAAAAATCTAATCCACAGCGCAGTGGTGCAACGTAAGGAAGTTCACTCTCATGGTAGTCGGTGACCAATAATTGGTTCAAACGCCATTAGCTGTGTCAGGATTCTGAAGACCGTGTGCAACATTGGTTTGGAATCAGGGCTTTTCAGTTCCCCAAGGTGGATCTTCCGTGTCCCCCAACCCGGTCACAGAGCCAGACATGCTTTTTGTCCTCCTAGTTTCATCAATAACACTTCCTCTATAAGAAAGCAGTAAGTAGTACTTCTCTGATAGTGAACATGTCAGAGTATCGAGAGAGGGAGAACAGACTCTTTCCACTTTCGAGTGTATCAGAGCATTTCGGGGCTATAATTAATTTATAATAGATCTTGGCTCATTCGAGTAACGCACTGGTTAGAAAACTAATTTATCATGTTACAATGCTTTAGAAATTACAGATAATTCACAGCTTCTATTTTTAATAATAACATTTAATCAAGTTGTACAATCGTATTTATATTTAATTATTAAATAAAGTAGTCCAATGAAAAAAAGAGGGATTACATCATTTCAAACATCGAAAGACAGTTGCTTAAAGGTCTAGAATTTGAAAAAAACTAGTAACTCAAAACCATTTCTATCAAAGATAACTGTCCGCTTGACAAGTTCGAGAAGTGTGAAGAATAAATTAAAAACGTTGTGATGATAACGAACCATAAGAAATAAGAAGACTGAAAACACTATAAGGAAATATTACCATGCTAAATTACGGTCCATGAAGACTAGGTGTTAGAGTCAAAGAAGAATAATATCTTGCACGCATCGCTTTTTTATACAGGGCTCAGGTTTGGGTGCACAAGTTATCGGTTTGTATTCCTCTCAAACCAAATCCATCGATTGTATAGATAATTTTGAAGAGTATATCCGATGGGTTAGTGTAATCAGCGTTAACAAAATATTCTAATACATAGCTGTTTAACTGTTTTCTTAGTTGCTCCTGAAATATACTCTTGTCTCTATTATCGTTAAGCAAGACTCTAAGCCATTTCTTTGCTGTGTCCTTCTTACGTCCATTAAGATGCAGACAAATATGTGATCGTACTTGAACATGATCTGAATCTAAACATGTGCTCCAGAACTACGAGCAGTCTTCTTTCTAGCCTTACATCTGTGGCTGATAGAAATGTGGTCTAGTTTAGTCTGGCGTTGAGTCAATTTTGGAGGCCACCATGTCAAAGATGTTGTTCCTTATGCTTAAAGTCGGTGTTTACCAATAATAGGCGATTATTCAAGCATATTTGCAAGAGATGGTCGCCATTAGCTGGTTTTTGAGCCTCGACACTATGCCCAACCACCGACTGCCTCGTCGAGCTATGCCTTGCGATGTAGGAATAGGTTAGAAGAAAGTTAGGGGCGGCCAAACCAAAACATGGCACAAATTCATGAAGTCACTGACAACTGGACTAAGCCATATTGGTAGGTGTCGACTACTTGGTTGGGGCCCGCGAGATGATAGTAACCAATGGTTACAGACTTTGAATGAAATGGCTCAAAACCGTTTGCAATGGCGCAGGTGCATTCATTCTTTGTGTTCTCTCAAATCCTAACCTTCTTAATTCCTCATCACCTATATCTTTTTCTTTTTAAGTTTATTTCACTAGATTATACTTCTTGAATAACACCTTAGAACCCTTATCCTTCCGATTACTGCTAATACTTCTACTACCTCTACTACTATGGGATTTGAAGTGACAATCGCACCTCTGTGCTAATGTGGTATGGCAACCTGAACTGACGTACGAATGAACGAAGTTCTATGTTGTTGTTGACTGAGTGACTGGACGCTATAAGATTCACCAAAGTGTCTTTCAATTTCGCTTAATCCATATACGTGAGCACTATAACAACCTGCCACTATTATTACATCAGAGTGCTCGGGTTCCTGAAGGGGGTTGGAATACTTTGTGTAAGATTCATCTACTTCATCTGAGTTGCAATCAGTAGCAGCGTAGGCAGAGAACGAAGAGGTAAGGGTGAGTGTCCATATCTTTCCGAGTCCTTACAGTCCCGTTTAGTCGCAGAGCACACAAACGACTCTCTACTGGAATCCACAATAAGAGCTAGTTCTTCTTTAGAATTTGATGCTATACTTACACCAGCGAAGTCACGGGAAGCAGCAGCAGGGTTTCCAGATACATGGGGCATAAACCGAGTTAATTCTCTACCTGGACAAGGTGAAGTCAAATTAATGATTCCACTCGGATCCTGTATGAGCCTTTCGGCGATGCAATATGCATCAATTGCACTAGATTCTAAAGTCATAGCTAAGGAAGCCTGTTGTTCTATTTGACACGAGGTTCGAACATTAAAAGTTCCAAGATGAAGTTTAGAGCGTGGTTTCATGAGATCAGGAATAACATTTCGTGTACTCAAATCGTTTCGCGCTTCACAATGCCTTAGCACCTGAGACAGAAGTTCGCGGGGTAAGGTGAGGTGTGACATTTTCAGGGTCTACCTTTTTTAACTGCTTCTTTCCATTGTGGGGTCGCATCTCTATAGATGCTGACTGTCCGAGGGAAACACCTTACTGCTGTCACACCCCTCTATGGTCAGAAGTACGATTTCACCCCCAGACCAAATATTTATAAGTCTATGCATAACTAGTCATAACTTTGTTCTAGAAAAATCTACCTAACGGCTGAACCAATCGACTTGAAATCTGAATAGAAATGTCCTTAAAATAATAAATCTGTGAACCGAAAACGCAGTTCATATAATGCATACATTACGTTACCAATATGATTAAGTATTTGAATAACATTTTACTCATTTATTCAAAGATTATAAGTATTTCTCAAGGTGTGCATTTGTGAAATATATGTCAGTTTTTAAATCGATTTGGGCTGGTAGATTTTCTACAACTAGATATGTTTGAGATAAACTTAAGTTTTTCCCATCCTAAATGATACATGACCGATCTCTGAACAATAAAGTATATTATCTGGTTCGTTATATTTGTTAGATTATTACAAAAAATCATATCGATAAGTGATTTTCATTACGAAGTAACTTCTTTTGACAAATTTTTGAAATTTAAACGAAATGGACTACTGCGTAATCCGGTTCAAAACTCCTCCGGCCAATACATACTCAATACACTTCATAGTTCCGAGTCCGCGATATTCAGACACCAAAATGAGCTGAATACGAATCATTTATTTGAACTGAAATCTAATGGACAACATTTTCAACTTCGACCGATTTGTGATTAGGCATAGTACCCATTCAATAACCACTGTGAATTGTTCACTCACTTTCAACACACCAGACACATGATATGAAATGATTCCAATTTTTCAGAGTTTAAGATCTTGACATTTTACTCTGATTTTACAAAATATAATTTGGTTTTGAAAAACAAAATTCATCAATGAAAAAGTCTAATTATTTCGTTCAGTGAATTGATATCAATGTTTATGTGTCTTATCATAGAAATTATATCTACTCATAGTTACTTATGCAACTGTGTTTATCTTACGTGACCTTAAATCAACTCTTTTCATTATTTCAAGTGGTCAGCAATGAGAAGGATAGAATGCTACCTAGAAACGTAGCAACAGTTATTTCTGACTAATCGATAATAACAGTCATATCTCTTATAAATTCACTTTTAATGTATAGTGACTTGTTTTTCAAAATTATGACATTTTATTCATATTGAATTGGATGAAATAATTGTAAGGAACTACTAATTTCTAAACAAAACATGAATGGACCATTTTCAGTTATTACTCTCGATTCTTAACTGACCGTTGGGGTAAATCATAACAAATAGAGATATTCATTGTTAACGTGTACATGTACTTTAAAAAATATTCCTCGGTAGTCAATGAAATCACGCTGAATTGAACGAATTAATCTTCCCAGAGTAAATAACCCGGCACTAGTTTGTGTAAATATAAGATAAACATCAGTACAAAATTTTGCAAATAAAGATTATTCATTATAAAGATATGAATATTGCTGTTTTCCATCTGAAATCATCAATCGATCATTGCTAGACCACCACTGTAAACCTGGAAGCACTGGATGACCGTCCCTTCCTAGTATGGAACTCATCAGAAGTGCGCAACTACGCTTCCGCCCGCAGGACTCGAACCCAAGACCTTTGTGTCTTCGTGCGAACGTTTAGACTCTAGTCAATCTCGACTCGGTCACCACTAAAGCTTCATGAACTAAGCGGTTGAGTAAAATCAATCGAGAAGCACGAAATCACATCTAACATAGGGAGGGACATGGATGAACACCACTGGTAAGATATAAACTAAACAATTGGTCATTATTCCCTACAGCTTCCCACTTATTTCGTAGCTGACAACACTTTGCAATCAAAAAATATTTCCCAAAAATAGAATTCAAGAACAAGTATAAATCAATGCAAACCTAATGAAAAATTATATTCATACTTGATCATTTGTAATATCAACAAAAGCTTTGAAGCGTTGACAAACACACAAACAAAACTCCCCGGTCATGTTGTTTTTTTTTCGAAACCAAGTTATCACAATATATTTAGAAGTTCCGTAGAATATAGATTACAATGGAAATGAAGCGCAATCAACAGAAAGTATCAATTAATATATGGAGAGCGAGAGAGAGCGAGAGAGAGGAAAATAAATAAACAAAGCTTGGACGTATACAGAAGGAAAAATTCTAGTAATTTATCTTCAAATTAAGTAAGTAAGTAAGTAAGTAAACTAAGCACAGATTAAAATGTGAAGTTAAAAAAGCATACAAATCAGTCAACAGATATAGATATATTTATCTGTGATAGAAACAACCACACTAAGAGCACTAAACACAAAGATCGATCTCAACTAATGTGAAATGACTGAGAATTACCAGTTAATGTTAAAATAATAAATTTTTCTATACATGGTTCACACAAAAAAAAAGTGCAGTAAAACATCTCACTATGTGCCCCAAACTGATTTTGTCAAGAAAAAAATGAATGACAGAGAAATAGTTTGGACACAGAACAGTTAGTTTATTTGAAAAGCTTAACGAAGAGAAACAAACACCCGTTCACATTGATATATATATTTTTAGCAAGTACACACATTTTTCTCCGTTCAGTGTTTCAGTGTTGTATGGAAAAGAAGGAGGAGGAGGAAACAATTGAAACATTGAACTGGGTGGGGAAGTTCATAAATAGTGTTTAGTGTAAAAATGTACGAAAATATAAAAAAAAAGCACAAACAAACATCCTTCACCAATGGAAACCAATCATGATCATAATAATTTGTCTTGTTCAGTCACAACAAAAATCAAAGTATATTAGAAAAAAAAATGTCACAATGATTTGTTGCTTGACAGCGTGTATAAAAAAACTACCAAACAACAGAGAGAGAGAGAGATGGTGTACAAGATGGAAAAACAGCACTGAGGTAAAAAAAAAAAATTTGATAAAATGAAACAGAGCGAGAGAGATCAATTAAGACAATAATTACTGTTGTAAAACAAAATTTCACCATTATATTCAATTATTGATTTATTATATAAATAAATAATAGAGGAAGTAGATTAGTATTATTACATTATTGAAAATTTTACTGGTATGAAAGAAAGAAAACAGTGATGAAAGCATTATAAAATAAAAAAAACAAAAGTATATTGGATAATAAAAGCTAATTATTTTATTGATGTTGATGTTCTCTATTTCATTTTTCTGTATTATTATTATTATTATTATTTTTGCAATGAATTTTTAGTTTGACTGACAATATTTTCAACTTGTTCAGGTATCATATATTCAGTTTGTTGTAAAGGTAATTGATATAAAAGAGGATCTTTAAGGCGACGTAGTTCTGATTTTAAATGAGCTAGTTCATCACGTAATTCATTGTAACGCTGAACGTCAAACGATGATTTATCAGCGGATTTATAAAAGCGTTTAAGATATTCACGATCAAACACTTGAGGAAGTGTATAATCCTGTGATAATAAATGATTTTAATTTAGGCAACAGAAAAAAAAATAATAAGAAAAACTGATGTATCATTCAGGAGTGAAATTTTCAAATGAAAATAGATCAAATGTTATTAGTATTCTAACAGACTGTTCGTTATCTATAAACATCAGAGTATCTTTTCAACATTACATAGATGATAAAAAGAAATGTAGGTACGTACTTCAATCAACACATTTATCCGGACACAGAGTGTAGTAGTAATGGACATTTATCCAAACAGGAACTTCTTATTTATAGTTTAGATACGAGATATTTATAAGTTGACCTTAAAAAGCCCGGGACCTATGGTTCTTGTTATTTGAAACTTATCAGCAACGTGTATTTATAACAACCTTAAAGGAATTAATGCTTCCTGTTGAATTCTCTCTCATTTCACAGTTAGAGAAGTTTCCATTGAGCTACTTTGGCATCGACTGACCTTTAAGTTGTACTAAGTTATTTACAATTGAGTGATCATGAAGTACTGACTAATTTCATGTTTGTGTAGTCCACACAGAAATTGAGCTAATTAAACAATCAGTATTTCGTTAGCCAGAATAAAGTTTTAACTGGCTGAATGGTTCTGTGACGATGTCGAATCACTGAATATAAATCTCATTACATACATAATATGGCTCTTGACGATCAGAAAGTGGCGGACATCAGTTCTACCTTAAGAATTACTCAGTACAGAATCACTCTCTTGTAACAAATGAGTCTACAGAAAGAGATGCTGAACTAATCACATGTTTTTTTTTTATAGAAATGTTTTGAACGGATACAAAAATAACGCATCAAATTATGCATCAAAACAGTTAGTTTGTTTTTTTAATTTTAGATTTAAAAAAACAAATTGATACAATTCGATTGCTAATTCCTAATACGACAGATTAATCACATCTCTCTCTGTGTGTGCGTGCACTTTTGTATCTTTCTTACATGACACATACCGTTTGATTGAATCATCCAGACAGTGAATAAAAGGCCTTAATGTATCATAAATACGTGAATAGTTTGGTTTTTTATTTTTAGAAAACAAATTTACACGTCTAATTGTCTATTTGTCAATGCACAAAAAGTGTATGTCAGTCGCGAAAAAAAATTGATCCATTTCGAAAAAATGATTCATTTAACGAACGATCAATAGTTTTAACCAGAAATAGACGTAGATATATTTAAATACTTGAATTGCTACAATATTCATTAACACTGTCATGTGGCTCAGTTAAAAAAAAATACAGGATTAATGAATTGAGGAGAGTATTAACAATGAATTATTCAATTGTCTGCCAATAAAAAGGGGGTCATAACTGTGTTGTGTGATACAAAATAATCAATGTACACGGCGGATAGAGTTGGCTTGACATTTAATAGAGTTTTGCTTTCATTTTATTGCATTGTATACCAGTGGAATTAGCACGTACACTTCCCATCCACGATAGCCGTTAGTAAGCAAATGTACTGTTAAAAGACTGCCGCGACGAGCTATGTTTTGTGGTGTAGGAGTAGGTTGGAAGAAAACTAGGGGCGGCCAGACCAAAACATGGCTCAAATGCATGAAGTCAGTGACAAGTGGACTGAGTCATGTTGGTAGGTGTAGGCTATCTGGTTGGCGTCCGCGAGAAAAAAAAAAAAAAAAGTTAGAGAACTTGAACGACATGGCTCAGAATCGTTTGCAATGGCGCCGGTGCATCCACTCTTTGTGTTTCTATGAAATTCTAAGCTTCTGCATTCCTCATAATCTCTCACCTTTCTCCTTCTAAATTTATCTTACTGAATTATACTTCTCGAATCAGATCTTCGCTCCCTAATCTTCTCCATTACTGCTAATACTTCTACCATAACTATCACCCTTGGATTTGAACTGATAATTGCGTCTCTGTGCTGATTTGGTATGGCAACCTGAACTGATGTACGTATGTACGAAGTTCTGCGTTGTATCTGTTTGTCTGTCTGTTAAAAACAGCAAGGAGGAACTACATGTTATCTACTACTTACAACTGAATTTATAACACTTGCTTTTCAACTGCAAAAATGCACTAATCGCAATTAGTCTTCGTCAGTGTACACGACGAGATGAGATTAACAGGATTGGAATAATGCCAAAAATATATTCAAGCTAACCTGTCGTGTGATCACATAATAGGCATACATTGCCATACTCGTTCCGTAGCCAACAAAATATGTCACTGGTTCCATAATATCCCATGAATATTCCCACCATGTTAATCTTGCCAATAATCCAAATTGTATACCCATTGCACCTAATCCAAGCCAAGTAAGCCAACGTGTTCGTTGTGCTGCTTGTACAGCAATAACGGACTTTTTCTAAATCAGAAATTATCAGAAGACTAAACTCAATGAAAAAAGTATTACATAATATACTAACTGTCAAATATTGAGAACCATTGACAAATATGATGTTAAATATGGTTAGCTGCTTTGTTTAACTTGAGACAAGATGCATGTCAGTTTACTTCAGATTAATTGATAGTCCTACCTAATCCTAAAGTAGGTACTTCAACAAAGATTCTTGAATTTGATTCTTGATCTTAATAAACGCATTTCTAACAACACCGGACTAAGCTAAATCATTTTGAATAAACCCCTTAACTTCTGTAACTACTGGCCCGACCGAAGCTGCTACCTTGAC